>JAJSOF020000042.1:11671176-12197380 GCA_025594305.2 Periplaneta americana
ATCTATCTATCTATCTATCTATCTATCTATCTATCTATCTATCTATCTATCTATCTATCTATCTATCTATCTATCTATCTATCTATCTATCTATCTATCTATCTATCTATCTATCTATCTATCTATCTATCTATCTATCTATCTATCTATCTATCTATCTATATCCATCCATCCATCCATCCATCTATCCATCTATCTATCCATCTATCTATCTATCTACCTATCTATCTATCTGTCCTGCCTGCCTGCCTGCCTGCCTGCCTGCCTGCCTGCCTGCCTGCCTGCCTATCTATCTATCTATCTATCTATCTATCTATCTATCTATCTATCTATCTATCTATCTATCTATCTATCTATCTATCTATCTATCTATCTATCTATCTATCTATCTATCTATCTATCTATCTATCGATCTATCTATCTATCTATCTATCTATCTATCTATCTATCTATCTATCTATCTATCTATCTATCTATCTATCTATCTATCTATCTTTCCATCTGTCTGTCTGTCTACCTACCTACCTACCTACCTACCTATCGTAGATCCATGCATTATTGTATAATATAGGTAAACTGTATATAATTTAGCGACATGCATTTTAAATAGCATCCAGAGTCATAGGAAACAATGCTGCATAGCTATTTCCGAGCCACTTATATTGATGTAAAGAATATCTGTTTGTTGTTGTTAAAAGTAATGTGCATTTCCAATGTCCTTCACTCTTCTTGAATTCTGAAAATATTCTGGTTGTAATAGATTAGAAGGTTAGAAGGACTTAGTCACTCGATTGTTCTGTACCAGTGCATTTCTTTGGTATGTCGCATCTATTCATTGGACTTTATAAACACATTATCTACCGCCCCTATTGGCAAGGACAGCGAAGAGTTGAAGGCATAGATCAGAGGTGTCTGTGCCAAAATTTGTCTTGAAATGCACCACAGCTTCATTGAATGTTGCAGTGATGTGCCACAAATTAGTCACATTTCTCGCATTGTATTTGAGCACTAATAACACTTGATGGAATTTTTTCAGCCTAAATGCAGTATGTAAATTCACTTTTGGGGTAGTGCTGAGTGCCAAGTTGAATATGAAACATTATAATCTCTGTATAGAACACATTGTGTAATGTGAATTGCACGCCAAGACAGATTTGCCTGTAATTTATTCAATCTGGCAAGTGAAGTATTACTTTTTTTCTGATGTACACTGCTTTTAAAATCTGCCTTCCATTTTCCTTCAATTTTTGCATAATTTCTACCCTTTGCTTCAAGTAGTGTTGAAGCAATGGCATGCAGACCCAGAATGCAACTGTAACACTTGAGATCAGCTTCTGTCACATTGTTATATATTACTCACTCAGAATGTCTTTTTGTTTGCAGGAAGGGAATTTATTGGATCTGCAGATGGCTAGGATAAAGCAGGAATGCGTGGACGACAGCTACAATCACACATCAGAGATGAAATTTGAAGAAATTACATTGCCCAATAATTTCCCCGTGGTGAAGTGTGAAGCGGAGGTGAGTGGAGCTCATTGGTGTGCTGGCTCTTCTTCCCAGTGTTTAACTTACATTCCGTTGGTCACAGAAGCTTTCTGAGCACATCTGTGTTGACAGCGAATTTTTATATTTATTACTTATTTCCTTGTTGCAAAATAGTCTTAATTTAATGTGTGATATGGCTGTTTGGTTATGAAGAAAATTCTCTCAATTATAATACAGTTATTTTGGCGGGGTTTCAGATCTTGGTAAGTAGCCTTAAGCGCCTAATATTACCATCTTGAATATCTCGTAATGATCGATAATCTGTATGCTTCCCCACAAAATTAAAGGCTAGATTTAGATTCAAACATTTAACATACGCGATGTTTGTGAGAAGTATAGGAAGGTGTGTTTTCACCACAATAATTATTTACGATAAAAGTTTTAAAAGTGTCATTTTATTTCGTGAGTAGAAATTCTTGTGAAACGAGGCTGCAGGTGGAGTGTAGCAACCCACGAATATACTTAAACTTCCCCAGATGTATTGATACACTACTAAATAGATCACATCTCGATTGATAAACGGAGACATACTAGTATAGTAGACATTCGAACTTTCAGAGGGGCATACTGTAATTGCGACAATTATTTGGTAATTGGAGAATTAAGAGAAAGACTACCAGTAGCCAAGCGAGTAGAGTACAAGTTAATACGAGGGGGATCCAGGAAATAACGACCGTTTTGTTGTAATAATTAAAAAAAAAATATTCATTTGAAAAAAACAAAGTCTGTTACATAACTCAAGCTTCCTTTACTTCTCTATATAATCACCACCTACATTTAAACATTTGTCGTATCTGTTCACTAGCTTTAGAATTCCCGTGTTATACTCCTCTGCCGCCAGTTCATTAAGCCAGGTGTTCACTGTCTTCTTCAACTCTTCATCACTTCCAAAACGCGTACCACCCAGAAAGTCTTTCAGCTTAGTGAAAAGGTGAAAATCGCTAGGAGCAAGGTCTGGACTATAGGGCGGATGATCAAAGATTTCCCAACCGAATTGATCCAGCAATTCTCGAGTTGAAGCAGCAGTGTGCGGGCAGGCACATATTTTGTGGTAGCCAAGATGTTGCAACACAATTTCACCAAGCAAAGAACGAGAAATGTCAGGAAAGGCAATATGCAATTCAATGTTCTTGCAAGATTCTGTCGTTCAAGGGTCTTCTGTGATGAGTGATGGGCGTCGGGTCGAGTTTCATCGTGGACATTTGTTCGCCCATTGTTGAACATTTCGCACCATTTTCTCACATTTCTTTCATTCATTACAGGCCGGTAAATTTCTGCAGGTTTCAAATGTCGGGCATTCAAAATCGAATCACACTCCTCACCTCAAGTCGGGGGATTATCAATCACGTCGTTCATTTCAAAGTAACACAAAATGACAATGGCGACTTGTTGCAACCAGTACTCACAACATTATGAGAACACATGTTAAGGAAGCCAGTTGACCTTCAAACAAGGAAGGAGAGTCAGCTGCGCGGCGGGTATGCGCGAACGGTCGTTATTTCCTGGATCCCCCTCATATTAGTAAATTCAATATTCTGAAATTAAAGGTCTAGGAAACTAAGCAACATTATCAGGTCAAAATTTCAAATAGGTTTGCCGCTTTTGGAAGTCCTGAAAGTTGAGGAAAATTAGCTGGTTTGAGATTGTATCAAAACTGCAGCTTGTTGCATTTGATGAAGATTATTGCATTGTAATAGAAAGAAGGAAACAGGCAAAATTGGAATTTTTACAGGATCCAGTTGAGGAGAAAAGAGATAATTATTTCAATGAAAGACGGAGAGCAAATCGTATACTTAGGAATAAACAGAGAGATTACTTGAAGGAAAAACTAAATGAGGTAGAAACGAATAGTAGGAATAAAAACATTCGAGATTTATATAAGGTATAAAGGAATTTAAGAACGTATATCAGGCAAGGGTAAACGTGATCAAGGATGAGAATAGTGATTTGTTTGCAGTCTCTCATTCAATCCTGTGAGATGGAAAGACTATTTGGGCAAGAACTAAATGAACATAGGCTAAGTAGAAATGATGAGGACGAAATTAAAATACAAACTGTTTAGCCATTTATACCTGAACTCAAACTTTCTGAGGTCGAAATTGCGATAGAAAATCTGAAAAAGTATAAGTGCCCAGATATCAATCAAATTCCAGCAGAATTAATACAAGGGGGTGGAAACGCATTATCTAGCGAAATTTATAAGCCTGTACTTGCTATTTGGAAAAAGGAAAGTATACTATAACAATTGAAGGAGTCCATAATTGTAGGCTACCTATTTTTAAGAAGGGGACAATACCAACAGTAGTAACTTTTTAGGAATATCACTTTCGTTGATGTCGTATAAAATTTTGTCCAATATTCTTTTGAGAAGATTAACTCCATATGTAGATGAAATTATTGGGGATCATCAGTACGGTTTTAGGTGTAACAGATCAGCTATTGATCAGAATTTTTGTATTCGACAGATATTGGAGGAAAAAATGGTAATATAAAGGTACAATACATCAGTTATTCATAGATTTCAAAAAGGCACATGACTCGGTTGAGAGAGAAGTTTTATATAATATTCTTATTTGATTAATTAAAATGTGTCTTGGTGAAATTTACTGCAGAGTCTGTATAGGCTAGTTTATATCTGATGCTTTTCCAATTGACAGCAGGATAAAGTAAGGAGATGCACTAGGACCTTTACTTTTTAATTTCGCTCTAGAATATGCTATTAGGAAAGTTCAGGATAACAGACAGGGTTTGGAATTGAATGGGTTGCATCAGCTTCTTGTCTATGCGGATGACGTGAATATGTTAGGAGAAAATCCAGAAGCAATTAGGGAAAACACGGAAAGTTTACTTGAAGCAAGTAAGACTATAGGTTTGGAAGTGCACCCCGAAAAGATGAAGTATATGATTACGTCTCGTGACCAGAATATTGTACGAAATAGAAATATAAAAATTGGAGATTTATTCTTCGAAGAGGTGGACAAATTCAAATATCTTGGAGCAACAGTAACAAATATAAATGACACTCGGCAGGAAATTAAACGCAGAATAAATATGGGATATGCCTGTTATTATCTGGTTGGGAAGCTTTTGGCATATATTCTGCTGTCAAAAAATCTGAAAGTTAGAATTTATAAGACAGTTATATTACCAGTTGTTCTGTATGGTTGTGTAACTTGGACTCTCACTTTGAGAGAGGAACAAGGAATAAGGGTGTTTGAGAATAAGGTGGTTAGGAAAATATTTGGGGCTAAGAGGGATGAAGTTACAGGAAAATGGAGAAAGTTACACAACGCAGAACTGCATTCATTGTATTCTTCACCTGACATAATTGGGAACATTAAATCCAGACATTTGAATGGGCAGGGCATGTAGCACGTATGGGCGAATCCAGAAATGCATATAGAGTGTTGGTTGGGAGGCCAGAGGGAGAAAGACCTTTGTGGAGGGTGATATGTAGATGGGAGGACAGTGAGGGAAGTGAGATGGTATGTGATGGTATGGAATACCATCACTGGTTTCTATGGTCAGAAATCATACCGTTAGTGAAAAATGACATACCATCACTGAAAAAATGTGATTGTAAAAATTTGTTTCTTCACAGCAAAGAGTACTATCTGCTTGCTTCGTAAATCTAAACCACAGCCTTCTGGTACTCTATTCAATGTGTATTAGGCATGATTATTTGATAAGCTCTACCCCTGGAATGCTTACAACGGTAGTATTTCAAGTATAAAAGGCTATGGTCTGTAGCTTGGTCATTGTTGCCAATTTAGTCACTGGGTCATTTTTTGTTGCACTTTTTATTAATAATTAAGTAAGGCACTTTGAACCTCTAACATTATTTTAAATGATAGGTATCAATGGACATTGTAAAATGATCTAGTAAATAACTGAAGTGACTTGAATTTAATAAGAAATTTAATGTGTTGAGTAAGCGTCAAAGTTTCGCGTTACTGACTGCACAAAACAATTGATTATATACATAATTTGTGTCTATGTTGTAAGGGAGGGGGTATGCCTTTTTTAAATCGAGGTATGCCAGAGGAAAATCTTGGGGTAGCATACCGCCTCTGGTTTTTCCCACTTCCCTCACTGTGGGAGGATAATATTAAAATGGATTTGAGGGAGGTGAGATACGATGATAGAGACCACATTAATCTTGCAGAGGATAGGGATCGATGGCGGGCTTATGAGAGGGCGGCAATGAACCTGGGGGTTCCTTAAAAGCCATTTGTAAGTAAATAAGTAAGGTAGGCTATAAAAATAACAGTATCATTTTCCCTCTCATTGTGTTATTAAAACATTACCCCATTCAAGCAGGGGATATTATAGCTCAGTTGTGAAGCATTGGACTACAGATTGTGAGGTCCCTGATTCAAACCTGGATGTCCCCGAAATTTTTATAATTACATTTCATTCTTAATTGTTTCATATAATTAATCAATTAAGTTATTGAAGCACGCTTCTTAAAAACTGTTTTAACATGCATACCTAGCATTGAAATTATCTTGTCATCATTTCATTTATCATTCGAATAATTAAAAATATGATGAGATGTAGTCCTTAGAGATAGTACAGACTCCTGATGCTGATAGAGGAATGTCTTGCAACCTGGGCCCTGGGACTTATCAGGTATTCGTCTGTGGCTGAAGCTGAATGGTCCACATGTTAGCATCGGATTCATAAATTCCGCCCAGGTGTCCTTCCGGACTGGACAATGGACCAAAGTGAACCTTAGGGCAAGAATCCATCCTAGTCCTCCCTCGAGGACCAAGTCAAGCCAAACTAATCTCCAAATTATGAGTCTGCTGTTTGCCCAAATCAGGCATGCTAAACTCAGTTGGAGGAGAAAGTATGACATCAACCTCAATCCAAAACTTTTAGCCACGATTGATGTCCATGCATCACTCTCAATCAATTTTTTTTATTTTTTAGTAGGTTATTTTACGACGCTTTATCAACAGCTTAGGTTATTTAGCATCTGAATGAGATGAAGGTGATAATGCCAGTGAAATGAGTCTGAGGTCCATCACCGAAAGTTACCCAGCATTTGCTCATATTGGGTTGAGGGAAAACCCCGGAAAAAAACCTCACCAGATAACATGTCCCGACCGGGAATCGAACCCGGGCCACCTGGTTTCACGACTAGACGCACTAACCGTTACTCCACAGTTTGGATGCTCTCAATCAAAAGCTTGCTTCAGTGGTGAGTAATACATAAACTCATGTCGTAAAAGCTGTCACCACTGTAAACATAAATTGGGATAAGATTGATAAGTTCACACACAAACTATTGAACATTAATCTATTTAGTGATTAACTGATCGCAGATAACTCTTGTTTTGCACTAATGTATCAATTTTTTGTATTTATTTGGGTTATTTTACGACACTGTATCAACATCTCAGGTTATTTAGCGTCAGAATGAAATGAAGGTGATAATGCCAGTGAAATGAGTACGGGGTCCAGCACCGAAAGTTACCCAGCATTTGCTCGTATTGAGTTGAGAGAAAACTCTGTAAAAAGCCTCAACCAGGTAAATTCCCCCGACCGGGATTCGAACCCGGGGCATCTGGTTTCGCAATCAGACACGCTGACCGTTACTCCACAGATGTGGACTAATGTATCAATATTGGGCTGGATTGTATTGGTAGAGCAAAGACAAGATGACAATCATTTAACTCCTGTGGGTACCTGATTTAAACTACAATACTTTGACACAGACATTGCAGTTCTCTTGCCAGTAACTAGTATGTAAATCTCTAGCACCTTTTCCTGATGTTTTTATGAAACTGTTGGCAACGAATAGTTTAATCATTTTATCATTTATGTAATTAAAAATCCTAAATAAAAACAAACATTCCATAAAATAAGCAGCACAACAACAATTTTACATATTTACGTACGTGAAAATTTGCTTTCCCATAGTCTTTGCCATTGGCAGCATTGAAATGACGTCTTATATTATAATTCCGTATATAACGAAATTGAACAGAACGTAATAGTCAGTCAGCTTTATTATCGCCTTGAACAACAAATAGCCATATTCCTATTCCTCACTGAAGCTATATCCTCACTTCCAAATATTCAGTAAACTGCTCGCCACTGAATGTTTACGTTCTGCAGGTAACGACTGACTAAACGGAATATAACACCATGACAGGAGGTGGAGAAAGCAGGAATGGTAATGTTTGCACTCTACGGAGCGCATATTTGGCATTCCTTCCCTATACAGTATTCTGTTCGATAATTTTTTTTGACTCCTGCTAATGTGATGGTTCCTTGCTGAAGGATAACATGTACACATCCAGCCTTACTGTGTAGCATTTCATAGGGGAATGTCATGGAGATGGTATTTAAAAATGCTGAATAGTTGATATGGTCCCAGTGTGTGGTGAATATAGGAAAATACACTGGGCTGTATTAATTTGGAAGCTAAAAATTATCCTGAGAGACATCAACCATCTCAGCAAACCTTTGCGAATTTCTTCCATCAGAAGGGATACCGAATATACTGTGAATTTATTTCAACTCAACAGTAGGATTTTATTGTTCCAACAATAATTCCTTTCTACAATTTACCTTAAACGCTCTCGTCAACAATAGGATTTTCACTCAACACAGTATTCGTTATAGCACTCCACTGACGGCAATGACAATTTACTTGGACTATTACGAACAACAATGAACTGTTAATCTTAACTAATATTTACAAAGCACTATTTACAAATCAGAACTATCAGTTCTCAGTTCACAGTTCTTCTAGCTCAGCACTCGAGTTCACAGTATCTCGAACCACAGACCTTCAGAGACAGTTCACTGTACTCGAACTCAGGTCCCTCCAACTGCGGTCCACTGCACTCGAACTCAGGTCCCTCCAACTGCGGTCCACTGCACTCGAACTCAGGCCTTCGGATGCTGACACAGTTGCGGACGCACACTCGAGTCGAACTCCGGTACACAAGACTGGCTTGCTTGCTCTGGCTTACTTACTGAATGGCTGAATAAACTGAAACTGCCCATTAATCACACACTCACTGTCCGAGTTCCCTCGCGCTTCTTCTTTTATAACCACAGCGACGTACCTGGAAAGTTCGAATTCCCGATTTTTCCACTTCGACGGACTTCTCGAAGAGTCGGGAGGGTCCGTCCCCCCTTCACTCCGCACGCAGCAGTTGCGCGCGCACACTCCCTCGCCGCGTAGGCCCTTTCCCCTCTCTTCTCTCCGCCGCACGCCGTCCCTCAGTGCTCCGTGGAGCCAGCGCGATCTTCTCTCTTGCGGGACGCTGGTCGTGAGTTCGAATCTCACGTCGCTGTCACAATACTGTATAATATTTTACAACTATTTTTGAAATTAAACAGTGACTGATATAGAGGGTGAAGTGAATGTTCTAATTGCAAATCCATTCACTATTTTTCGCGTGATCTCTACAGGAAGTGGCATTAGAAAGGTGTTCCACACATTCCTCATCATTACAACTTCCTTGTGTGTCATTTTGTTCTGGTACGTCGGCCTGGGTAGCATAATCGGTATAGCACTGCCCTTCTGTGCTCGAGATTGTGGGTTCGATCCCGGCCCAGGTCGATGGGATTTAAGTGTGCTTAAATGCGACATGTTCATGGCAGTAGATATACTGGCAAGTAAAAGAACTCCTGTGGAACAAAATTCTGGCACACCGGTGACGCTGATATAACCTCGGCAGTTGCAAGCATCGTTAAATAAACTATAATTTGAAAAAAATTATTCTGGGGGCATTAAAATAAAATATGTTGTATGTACCTCTGTACTGGATGACTTAACATGCTGGCCCTCCTTGACTAATGTTATATACTTTATCTACTTTGGTTCATTGTCCCATTGTTCCTCTTACTCCTGTACTTGCACCTTCTTCTGTCATTTTCTGCTCGAGTTTTATTCTGTCAGTTTTGTCACCCTGACCTGTCTGACCTCACTTTTTCTCACTCTTTTTTAATGCTACTTCGAAGACAGTTTGAATATCGGTCACATTCACTTTAGTTAATTTTCCTACTTTTGCCAACCCTCTTTCTCCTCTCTTCTCTTACTTTCACTCATGGCCTCTTCCTTCTCACTTTCGTTTGTATTAATTCTTGTCCCTGTGTCCACATTCCTTACATTCTGATTTTTGTCATCTTCGTGTTTTATTCTTTCTCCTCTCATCTCAATGTCTACATTCCACATGCTTAATATTTCTTCTAATTCTTCACTTTGCAATCCACTTCTTTCCTTACGTTCTGATTTTAGCAGTTTCTCGTTCTTGCGATATCTTCTAATGCGGCGTTTCTCAAACTATGGTCCACGGATCACCTGTGGTCTGCGCTTGTGGTCCTTCAAAAAGGACAGAAGAAAAAGTAAAATTCAAACGAATTGCGTGTCACACTATAGTTGAAAGTCTCTGAGTTTGAAAATGACATATGTCAATAATTGCCTTTCACTTTTTCCTCCCAGTACCTACTGACTACTCGTCTACTGACTTCCCACTCTGCTCTCAGCAACAAAAGATTTAAAGGACTATGAACGTGGTGTTTCTCTCCATCTTTTCCCTGCACATCAGCTGATGACATGTGGCTAAGTACATTGGCATATCTTTCTGATGTATTCTCAAAACTAATCTAACGGTCAAAGAGATTTACTCTGTCTACAAAGTAATTCTTTGACCGTTCTCAATGCACATGAGAAAATATAGGGGTTCGAGAGAAAACTTGGTTTGTGGGTCAGTTGAGTAAAACGAAGGATTTGTCCACCATATCCACCCTAGAATCTTTTTTGATTGAAAATTATTTCGCTATTGGGAAAGAATTATGCAGTGACATACTATGTTCGCATTTTGAAACTCTGAGATCACAATTTGAAACTTATTTTCTAAGTAAATATGATGAATTTTCATGGGTTCGCAATGCCTTTCATTGCGATATTGAAACTAGCAAACTTTCATCGAGTGAAAGAGAACAGTTAATTGAACTCTCAAATGACACTGGACTTAAAATGAAAACCCAAGCGGAAGGTATGGTTAATTTGTGAACCTCGTCACAAGTGAAAAGAATATATAGTAAACTGTATTCAGATTATTGATCTTGTATACGTTCCTGGCCCTGGTCACATTCTGTTACTTCATTAATCTTGCGTCATCACTCTTTGCTACCAAACTTCTGTCCTTTCCTGTAGACTGTCTTTGCCCTTCACTCTTTCCTGCATTGCCGCTGTTGTGCTTTGATGTCGCTTGGATTTCTTTATTTTTCTTTTACACATTTGTTTTCCCTAAGTTATTCTTCTTTTCACCTTGATCTTTGTTCTCTGCTGTTCTCTTTTGCTTTTTTCTGCATCGTGTTCGTGTCTTCTTGGAAGTTGTTGGCCTCTCTTTCCACTTCAGTCCAAAAATCATACAGAAATCTACATCATAGACTTCCCTAATACTAATCCTAATTCAGTTTATCCTCGTATAGGGGAAAGGAACTGGCCACCGTACCCCATTATCTCCTGGCCTAGTTGTTTCATAAGTGGTGCCATGTTAGTATCGCCTGTGAGGTTCAGACCTGTCTTTGGACAGTTGACTAAACAACAACAACAGCAGCTTTACAAAATTCCCTTTATTCCTTGCTGCTTTCATAAATGGGAGTAGTAGCTTCCTTCTGTTTCTCATTTCATACGACATGTCCCTTTCTGCTCTCAAGTTCTCCCTTCCAATTTTCTTAAATTATTCAGGATTACTTTGCAATTCTCATATTCATAAATCTCACTAATATTGCCTATTGAAGTCTCTCCTAGCCCAGCGGTTCCCAAAGTGTGCTCCACAGAGCCCTTGGGACTCTGCAATTGAGTCTCAGGAGCTCCGACCGCGACAGTTATGAAAATGACAAAAACTTCTGCTTTTATCTAGTCTCTAGTGCGAAAAACGTAAACTACTTCCATCAAGCGAAAAGTACTTTCTCAGAAAGTAGTTTGATATCTTCTTGCTAGATAGAAGCAGCAATAATAGATCTACTAGAGTCATCAGCCATCAGCCAGTGCTCAGTCAAAGGGGGATAATAACAGCCTTGCTTTCGAAGAAGATAGTGCAAATTCATTGGGATTGAGTTCAGAATATGCTGCACATGATCCTGCTTCAGAGTTTACGATGCCTAGTGTACAGTTACCGAAAAGAAGCAAAGAACTAAAATATTGTGATTTATATTTGGATATGGCATCCACTGAGTTTGCTGATGGACGTCCACAGTGAAATGTAACAAAGTTTTGCCGAATAGTTCTATGTTACCTGCCAAGCTTAGACAGCAATTCGAAACTCATCCTGACTTCACAAATAAAACTGCGGCGCGAAATTCGAAAACAGTGCCACAATACATTGATGTAGCCTGATGATAGACACAGTTTTAAACATCTTTTACCAAGGATGGATCGTGACGAAATAAATATGAATGGCAGAAGAACGCTGTATTTATTGAAGTCTTATATGATTCATCTTTGGCAATATTATAAAAAATAAATTAAATCACCCATATATAATCGGATAAGTAGGTGAAATATTGAATAATGGCAATGCCAACATGAATTGTCAGTATTACCAGTATTGTTTAAGGCCACAATAATAGATATCTACTGTAATATTTAAAATAATCTATACTTTTGTAGTCCACACCTGTGGAGTAACGGTCAGAGCGTCTGGCTGCGAAACCAGGTGGCCCGGGTTCGAATCCCAGTTGGGGCAAGTTACCTGGTTGAGGTTTTTTCCGGGGTTTCCCTCAACCCTTTACGAGCAAATGCTGGGTAACTTTCGGTGCTGGACCCCGGACTCATTTCACCGGCATTATCACCTTCATATCATTCAGACGCTAAATAACCTAGATGTTGATACAGCGTCGTAAAATAACCTAATAAAAAAATCTATACTTTTGTCCTTTCATGCAAAGGAAGAGGGAGGTATATGGTGCTTAGAAAATGTTTAGTGGTGAAATATGAGATCATCAAAATTCTGGAAAACTGATTTAAAACATAAGAAGAATAAATTTTTATCATCATAATCTAATTAATTGTATAGCTGATGACCACCAGGTTAGAGGTCATTACAGACTTCTTAATCCAGGAATAGTAGTAGTAGTAGTAGTAGGCCCAGTTGTAGTGATATAATAGAAGCCTAGTAGTAGTAATAGTAGGCCTAGGAATAGTGGTAACAATAGGCTTAGTAGGTAGTAGTAGTAATAGTAGGCCTAGTATTGGTGCCATTAATAGTGGTGGTGGTGGTAGTGATGGTAATAGTAGGCCTAGTATTGGTGATATTAGCATGCCTAGTAGTAGTAGTGGCAAGGAAAGTTGTGGTAGTTGTGGTGGTAATAAATTGGTTGCCATCGGCTATACTTTCAACAATAAACCAGAAGTACATACTATACCAAACGGGAACATATATGATGAAAGAATAATGGAACGGAGAAAAATTCTCTCCGGCGCCAGGATTTGAACCCGGGTTTTCATCTCTACGTGCTGATGCTTTATCCACTAAGCCACACCGGATACCACCCCGGCATCAGACAGAATCGTCTCAGTTAAGTTCCAACTCTTGGGTTCCCTCTAGTGGCCGCCCTCTGCACTACATCATAGATGTCTATGAACGTAGGACTGAAGTCCACACTTGTGCTGAGGTGCACTCGTTATGAGTGACTAGTTGGCCAGGATCCGACGGAACATATATGATTTCATTTATTCTGAAACAAAACAGTTTTATGCAGATGCTATCTGAGGATTTTCTTGTGCACTTTGCTATTATAAACCATTGTAATAAGATGGCACCTAACCCTTACATACATTGTTGAAATAAACCGAATAAGACCTGATTAATGTGTTTCTGGAATAACTTTATCCAAGAAATGTTCCGACATTCTGTAAACACATTCAAAGGAGGATCTGCATTTAGAACATTCTTCCAAATATTAAGAGATGCATGCTTTCCTGGGCATCCTACAATAGTAGGCTAATTTAGAACAATTATTTTCGGCACAGTAATTCACTATTTTCTTATTATTTCCTTTGAAGTGTACTTATATTTATTCGTACTCCTCAAATAACCATGAACTGCTTGCAATCCCGGCAAGCATCAACTCCCTTTAATGGCGGCCAAACAGCGGTTCAATTTTGTACGCTACACTAGCGCCATTGGTGTCTCTAGTTATATATTACAAACTCTTTGAACTCATATTACATAAAATTTAGTATTTAGAGCAACACACTATTTTCTAGAACAAATTTAATTGCATGCAGAATCTGCAGGCTGTCTTTACACATTCTCATATCGTAATTGTCACACAAGAGATCATATGAAACATTTTCCTGTTCATAATTTTTATTGGCAGATATCATAGGGATAAATTGAAGTTCATTGTTTGCTATCAGTATTTCACAAAAATATGCGCATGTTAGCTTCGAGGATATAAAATATTTTAGAGCAAATCTACTAAAAATTCCTACTAAATGTGATATATAGAATGTTTAATAGAAAGGATGATTTAATTTTAAATATTTGGGCCCACAATAGAATCTTCGGACATTTGGAGTTTTGTTAGATTTCCCGAAGTTAATGACTCAGTTAAGACATATTTGCTTACATTTTATTCTTGCAATGGTTGTTCAACTCTTAGTGTATTGAAAACAGAAGAACCGTCGAAATAAGAACTCTAAGGATTGCCTTTTGCTACTCAGTTTTCTATTTGGAATAAGTAGGATTTAAATGCAGGTCTGTGTCATGAAAAATCGATGCACTTTTCATGTAAACTTGCGCCATCTTTCTGTTCTTTTAGGAAGAGTTGTGTGATTTGGACACTGTAAAGGTCGAGTTGGACCTGGAAGTTTCGGCAGAAGACAATGAGATTTTGCCTGATAGGTGAGTGTTGTGTGAAAGTCTTCACATGGTAATTTCTTTCATTGCTTCATTAAAATTGTCACATATGACGTTAATTGGCAATCTCTTACGGCATAGAATGGCTTGTGAATATAATAACAACTAGCCATACCCATGTGCTTCACTGCACTTCTTAGAAATAATTGTTATTGATTTAAATATAAATACCTACAGTTATGTAATTACTTAGTCAATAACAGCTTTTATATGTTGTAAATCGTTTGCTCCTGAATCACTGAAATTTGAATTTAAAGCTATGAATTTAACTGTTATTATCAAGCAGTACTCTCTGGAGTTGTTCAGTTAATTTTACTTTCAAGATTGATACTATATTAGACCTAATAGACAATTGGTCTGGGTTTGAAATAAAATATACTTTTAAGAACTGAGGGCCCTTGCTCTCAGCTGGAAGAAGATTTCCAATTAAATGATAAGCCTATGCTTGAACTTTAAATGATGACATAGAATTGACTTTATGTATTTCTTTTACACCAAACGATGGCATTTATACTGTCTTATATTATGTAAGAAGTGTGTTGATAACGGGTGTACTCCAATAAGTAGTTTTTAATTCGTTGTAGGGTCTCTTGAATCACAGGAGGAACAACTTTTAGAACTGCACAACATATCCTTTTGGCTCATTACCCCATTTTTTGTATTGCATTTATTGTATAGTTTATTCATGTTATCAATTACAACACAATTCAAATGAGTATAGTCAATATTTGAACCATAAAATATTGGAATGCTAAGGTCACATACTATTGCAGCATACACTCTCGTTCGTTAATTCTCTGAGAATGTTCTGCACTGTTTTCTCTTTCTCGAGCCTGTTACGTTCAAACTCTATTACTGGCAAGTCGATCATAGTGTTCGATGCTAGTTTCTCTTGGTCGAGTCTGCTGAAATGATTGCGTTGTTAGTTAGTTTATAAACGAATCTCCTGTTATTTCTCACCCTTATTAAATCTCCGAATTTGTTTTACGTTGAGTCATAAGTGTTTCGGTATGACTGAGTCTTTTGTTTCGTCATTTTGAAGTACGTACTATATAAAAACAATAGGGATATCTACCTAATGTTAACTTACAGAACATTTTTCAGACAATACCTTAGTTGCAGTACACACTACAGCAACGATTATTCCTTGTCAAAAGCTACTGCATAACGAACTGGGTCATAGCGACACAAAGGGCATACAGATGGAAGTTGGTGTTCCGATCGTACAGACAGGAACACAATACTGGCGTTGGTACGCAATTTGGAAACAGTTGGACATCTTGTGAGTGAAACCGGCCAGCATTGTTCGTCTGTACTTCCGGCGGTTGCTGTGGAAGTTCGGGAGCGACTGCAGCGTCACCCCATAAGTCATTCAAATGTCTGTCGCAGGAGACCGGGTACTCGTACTCGATGTGTCAGAGAACTGCAAAGAAGGTTAGCTTAAAGCCGTATAGGTTGACGTCAGTATGAGCCAGGTAAGACTAAAAGAGTGGAATATTGTCGTTGGTCCCAGATGATACTGTCCATTTCATGGTTCACAGACGAGGCATGGTTTCACTTACACAGACACACGCATTTGGACGGCACAACATCTACATGGTATTCATGAAATGCCATATGAATGCCATTGTGCTCACTATCAGTAGAGGGAATAGGGGATCCAATTATTTTATCAACGCATCGGTGAACACCTCACAGTACCTACGCATTTAATGGAATTCATTGAGCAACTGGATGATATTGATTTGCATCAAGGATACTTTCAACAGCACGGTGCCACTTGTCATACGTCAAATGAATCCATGGCGCTGATTCAAAATTTGTTTGACGACAGCATCATCTCCAGGAACTTGTGGCCACCAATATCACCGGACTTGACCTTATCAGACTTTTTCCTATGGAGTTAAGTGGAGGTAAGATTCTACGCTACACTCCCTCGGACTCTGAACGATCTGCAGGAGAACATCAACTCTAAATCAACGACATTGACAACACAATACTCCAGTGAACGGCCAGAAACATGGAACGACGTGTTCAGCTGTGCCTTGAGGCGGATGGAGGGCATTTTCAGCACTCCCAGATATTCTGTACATTTAAGACGCAATACAACATTACTAGCATCCTTCTTGTTAAAACAAACACATAATTAAAATCATGATTTTTATATAAATCACTTTTCATACTCTCTCTAGTCTTACAGATCGATAGTAAGTGTTATAAGTGATATATCTACATACTCGCTTCATATACACAGAGCTGAAAATTGAACCAATTTTACAAAATATTCATAGTTAGAAAACTCAATAGAAATATCATGTGCATAGAGTGAACAGCCTTAAGTTTCCCAAATGAATCTTATTATATGATCAAGAGTCCACCCCTGTGGAGTATCTGTCAGCGTGTCTGGCCGCGAAACCAGGTGGCCCGGGTTCGAATCCCGGTCGGGGCAAGTTACCTGGTTGAGGTTTTTTCCGGGGTTTTCCTTCAACCCAATACGAGTAAATGCTGGGTAACTTTCGGTGCTGGACCCCGAATCATTTCACCGGCATTATCACCTTCGTATCATTCAGACGCTAAATAACCTAGATGTTGATACAGCGTCGTAAAATAGCCCAATCTATGACCAAGAGCTCATCGACTTCCTGGAAGGCCTAAAAGGAGATGTCTAGAGACCATAATGGTTCAGTGAGACCCAATACTTGCATGTCGATGATGATTATTTCCGATAATTTGGTGACTAAAATGGCTATTCCTAGCCCGCATAATGTATAGGGAACAGTATTCTGTCCAGCTAGAATCTTACTAATGTTCTTCTTCAACAGTGCATACCGGTAATATTATGTCAGTCATGTTACATCTATGAGTAATATAGTTGTACAAAATTAATATCTCCTGTCTAAAACTATTCTGATCCTGTAACCAGCTATAGAGGTTACTGTTGCAGAGTGTTTCCTTGTACAGGTGGGCCAGAAGCCACGATCGGTTATTGGTTATATTGAAATAAAACATTGTCGCAAGCGAAACTAATTAAAAACTATTCCTAGACTGAAGGGATATTTTCCCCTTCATATACTGTTCCTGACAAGAGTTTGTCACTTTGCCGATAGCGTGAGTGCATATTTATATTTGGTTAAAGGCAGATTTTTTCCCGCGCGCGTTTATTAATTCAGTGTTGTCGATGTGAAATGTTGTAAGCAATGCGGATACAAGGATAAGCTTATATACGATTGCGGAACGTCTCATTATTAGTGTGGGTTCGTGATAAACAACGAACTGGTGAAACGTACGAAGATATCAGACAAAACTTTTTTCATCACTTTAATAAATTAGCTCCAAGTGAAGCAAATCTCTGGAAACTGGAGAAGAAGACTTTCTCAATAGCCTCTGTATTGGACGCAAAAGCAGTGGAAGCCCTAAAATATGTCAACAAGATGTCAGTGACTGTCTGAATGCATCATTGGAAATCAACAAAGAAGCGATCGGCGGAAATGCAGATCCCAAGAACCTAGTTGCGCCATGGGGTGAAAAATGCAGGTTATCTTGCATATAAGCCCACCATCTTAAACGAATTAAGGGACAGGGATATGACGCGTCCTGCTTTTCCCACTTAGTGGTTCGGCGTAGAGTCTTGACGACTGACTGATGCGTGGTGTGTCTTGCGTAGTGTTTATATGTGGACCTAACATAACCCTTATTTCCATGAAGAACTCCCCTCATGCCATGATATAGACCGGAGTTACCAGTGAAGTTATCATCGGACCTTATTTCTTCCAAACATCTCTGACTGGCAAAATGTTGCCTCAATGGCTGATTTCGGAACTTCACAGAGTTGGTCTTCAACATTGCCGTTCTTCCACAGGATGGAACCAGGGCATTTCTGCACACCAGTTCAAAATGGTTGAGCACCAGCTTTTCTTCGTGGGTTGGACGAGCTCTCATTTGGCCTCGAAGAAGCCCCTATCTCACGACTTGCGACAACTGGCTTTGGTCCTACTTAAAAGAACATCTTGGAAAGATTCGGATGAAATCTGTTGAACAATTGAAGAGAGAGATTCTTGAAATCTTCAGTAGGGTCACTCCCGAAATGCTCAGGGGTGTAAGAGGACACACATGGCGACGCATCCAACTGTGCATGGAAAATATTGGCGGCATACCGAAATGTTAAGCGTTTGACAATGACACCAATAGGCCCACGTAAGTTTTTTTTTTTTTTTTTTTTTTTGCATATTTCTATCCATTAATGGCGAGTTCAATAAATAAATAACGTTTTTAAGTAGCTTGTGGCATTTTAGTATATTATTATTTCATAAACTAACATACAACAAGCCAGTGTAGCTCAGTCCGCTAAGGCTTTTGCCTGCCGATCGAGAATTGCACTCTGGCGCGGGTTCCATTCCCGCTTGGGCTGATTACCTGATTGGGTTTTTTCCGAGGTTTTTCCCAACCGTAACACAAATGTCAGGTAATCTATGGCAAATACTCGGCCCCATCTGTTATCACCAATTTCATCGACGCAAATAACGTAGTTGATAGAGCGTCGCTAAATAACCAAGTAAAAAAACATACAACATACCCGATCGTGACTATTGGCCCAACTCTGTACAATTTTAGTTTGTGTAAATGCTAAATTATTGTGACTTTTATATACTGATTATATATTTTTATGTTAGTTTTGCAGACACACATGCCAGCAGTGAAATATCAGAATATGCGAGCTTTGCATCCGAAGACCATATCAGTAGTTGTGAGGCTGCAAACTATTCTGCTTCCTCGGAGAAAATCCTGAGGCTTCATGCAGAGGAAAAGCAATTCAAATGCGATGTCTGCGAAAAGAGTTTCTCGTATTTCACTAGTTTGAGAAGTCATATCTTGAAACATACAGCCGAAAAGCCTTTCAAATGCGATAGGTGTGGTGAGTGTTTTGTTGAACAGACACATTTAAAATACCATGCACTTCTGCATACGGAGGAGAAGAAACTCAAATGTGATGTTTGCGGAAAATGCTACATTAAACCTGGAGATCTAGAACGCCATACACTATTGCACACAGGAGAGAAATCATTCCAATGCAATGTCTGTGGGAAGCGTTTTTTAAAAAATGGAAATCTGAAACGTCATTCCCTTCTGCACACGGGCGACAAACCATTCAAATGCGATGTCTGTGAGAGATGTTTCAGGGATTCTGGTAACCTAAATTTGCATAAACGTAAGCATACCGGCGAAAAACCATTCAAATGCAATGTCTGTGGAAAGGTTTTCTTTCAAAATAGAGATCTAAATCGCCATACACGATTGCACACTGGCGACAAACCATTCCAATGCAATGTCTGTGGAAAGCGGTTTTTTAAAAATGGAAATCTAAAACGGCATTTCCTTCTGCACACGGGCGACAAACCATTCAAATGCGATGTCTGTGAGAGAGGTTTCAGGGATTCTGGTAACCTAAAATTGCATAAACTTACGCATAGCGGCGAAAAACCATTCAAATGCAATGTCTGTGGAAAGGATTTCCTTCAAAATGGAGATCTCAATCGACATACACGATTGCACACGGGCGACAAACCATTCCAATGCAATGTCTGTGGAAAGCGTTTTTTAAAAAATGGAAATCTAAAACGTCATTCCCTTCTGCACACGGGCGACAAACCATTCCAGTGCGATATCTGTGGGAAATTTTTATCTGATTCTGGTTATCTAAAATTGCATAAACGTACGCATACCGGCGAAAAACCATTCAAATGCAATGTCTGTGGAAAGGAATTCTTTCAAAATGGAGATCTAAAACGTCATACACGATTGCACACGGGCGACAAACCATTCAAATGCGATGTCTGCGGAAAATGTTTTTCGGATTCTAGTAATCTCAAATACCATAAACATATGCATACCGGCGAGAAACCATTCAAATGTAATGACTGTGCAAAATGTTTCTCGCGGTCGAGTTCCTTAATAATTCATCAACGATGTCACACAGGCGAGAAACAATGAAATGTAATGTCTGTGGAATGTGTTCCCTAACAAGACATCACCGCCACCGAGAAACTACTCGAATGAGATTTGTGGAAAACGTTTCTTTGATTCTAGTCATCGAAGAAGCCATGAACCGGAGCTTACGGAAGAGAAGTAATTAAAATGCAATGTTTACTGCGTTGTTTCAGTAGTTATACATACCGATATAAGGGGAGAGAATATTCAAATGGGATTAATGTGCATAGTTTGTTTCGTAGTCGTGCCATTCAAGGAGGCATAATGCTTTGATATCTTTGGAAAGTTAGTATAAAGATGCTTGTACATAGTTCAATTTCCCGTGTGTTTCCGCATGCAGTGTAGGGAAATTATTGAAGGAATCAAGTTGAAAACGTTCAATTAAGATGCATACAGATTTTGTGTCAACACGATGCGCCGTTTTCAACGTCGTCTTCACTTCGTGTATACACTATATATAAATAAATATAGTGGGCCTGGTAAATATGCTTAAATGCGACAAGATCATGTCAGTACATTTACTGGGATGTAAAAGAACTCCTGCGGGATAAAATTCTGGCACACCAGCGACGCTGATATAATCTCGGTAGTGCGAGCGTCGTTAAATAAAACAACATTCAACATTTAATAAATATTAAATAACAATCCAATACTTAGCCTTACTTGATTCGCAAAATTGTCGTTAAACATTCCATAGGCGCTCGTATTTGCGATAATCTTCAATAAATTTAATCGTATTTGACACCATTTTCAGCTTAAAATGTCCGCCATCACCAAACAATAGAATTTTCATTTTATTCATGGCCACCTAAAACAATCAGCTGCTCCCTGCGTGGCACTGTTGAAGCTTTGAATTGCCGCATGCGCTCTCATTTTTTGTCGCAATAAGCATGCACGATTGAATAAGTTTCGTTCACTCTTGCATAAAGATGATAGAAAAGTTTAAGTGTGTAGATCCTCTTTTACAGTTCTGTCAACTAAAGTTCAATTGTTGAAAGCATGCAGACGAGGAAGCAATCGAATGTGTTTTATTTTCCTATTGAGTTACCTAAATATTCAAGAATGCTAGTCTACTGGTGACAAACCATTTGAATGCGGCGTGTGTGGAAATGTTTGCATCTGAGTAGCCTAGCATAAAGCAGGCCCTTAAACGATGTTAAAGTTATCTTAGTAAAATTTAATTATTTCTCTTCATTGTAGTGTGTCAAAAATGAGATGGTTGTATCTATAACCTACGTGTCTCCATTCAGTTTTTGTGTCTCCTGTAATATTTAGTTTTTTCAGTTAGCAAGTTTTGCTAAAACGGTCCTCAATTCTGATAAACTAAGCTGCTGTGCTTTTCTTATTATGTACTATAAAAAGGCGATGAACGCCAGTGTATTCGTGAGGGTGAATGCAGCGAATAGAGATTATAAAGAATGGACACTTCGCATCTGTACCTTTGATGTAGACGGACTGATTTCAATGACCTTCAAGCCAGCTAAAGCGTCAGATTCTGCTTTCTCCCTAGAGTTGGCGCTGACATCACACCAGCTAGCATCGACACAGTGGAAATATAACACACATAATTAATACATCTAGGTACATTATGTACTCAAATAAAATAAATTATATCCATAAAATAATAAATCCGTCATTAACTTTATAATGAGAGTTGAGACGTTGACCCCAACAACAACAATTAAAATATGTAAAGATTTCATAGCACTGAAAATGGAAAAAAAAAAAAACCTCTTACGAGAAGTAAAACCATATACCTATATTATATTATATACAAATATTAAACGAATTCGATACTTAATTTTATAATGTATTATATTATTTTATATTATAATGTATTATGTCTGAAATATAAAATATTGTTACAACTAGTTTGTCACTGAGAAATAAGCAAAAGCTGTTGACTTGAATTTATTTGAAGCAAAGCGTTACTGGATTATGCAGGTAGGCGATGTTTGGATCCTGTGTCTCAACTCTATTCTCAGTTATTATCTTAGCATATGCTCGATTACACTACCTCTAGCGCTTGAAAGTGGAACTAACCGCTGGCGCACAGAGAAACAAAACACAGGAAAATTCACTCAGTGTCCATTCTTTATAATCTCTATTCGCTGGTGAATGTATGTGCTTTATTTGTAGGAAAATCTTTTTCTTTCATTTAAGGGATATACGAGAAGCCATGTAGTTAAGCATATGAACTACAGTGTATGTAAATGAGATTTTGAGCAGCGTTTCTGTTATATGGTATATCTTAGGCCCGATTGTATAAACCATTTAATCTTAGATCAGAGGTTAAATTGATCCTTATTTCAGCTGAAGTTGGAATTTTGTGTTGTATAAAGTCTAATCTGAGATTAATTTGTCTCAAACTAAAGTCAACTTTGACTGAAGAAATTTCTCCGATTAAGTTAGATGATCCAAGTTCAGTTATTTCTTTTCTGTTTGAAATATACGAGTGACAGATTGTGCAAATCAAATATCCATTATTATTAATATTAATAGATATGTTAGGCACATTTATATATATATATTTGTTTCAATTTCTTGCCTTAATACACAAACATTCTTATATTTTATAAGGATCTATCGTGTTCAGCAGTATCAAATAACATAACCTATAATCATATTATGTTTATAACAATCATTAATTATTAATGGATATGATAGGTACATTCATAAATTTGCAATTAACTGTATTACTAAACGAAAATTGTCGTTTTATAAAGCATTATTATGTTTAGCAGTATCAAACACCATAACATGATAACAACTTGGAGAACAGTCAACCTTCTTCATATTGTCCGCCATTATTTACATTGCAAAAAAAAAACAGTGTCTCCAACAGAGTGTAATACGTAAAGTCGCGAAAAAGTAGTTGTAAAGTCGCTAGATTTCTCATTATCAACAATGAAAGATTAAATTTTGTCACTATGGGGTGCTAAAAAGGTCACTAAATCCCTATTTAAGCAATATAAAAGTTAAAAGAAATTGTTGAAAAAGAGTTAAAATCGCTAGATTGGCGACACTGAACAAACCTGTGTAACTTGAGCCACGCATCACGTATTTCACCTGTTTATGCGATGTTGCCAAATCCTTTTCACGTGAACTTAGACTGCATTTGAACCAAGGTAATTTGGTCGCAGAAAAGTTTTATACAATAGAAGAAGTGTCTGAACTCGGTTTACTTTTCGATCTTCGATCAAAGTTGATCTTTAGTCAGGGAGTTTTATAGAATTGGGCCTTAGAAAGTCACACTTGCCTACAAACAGGCAAGATGAAGGCAAGAAGCAACTCTACTGCAACGTCTTTTTTCTTTTCTCGCAATCGGTAACTAATGCCTTGAACTGCAGCATACTGTTGGAGAGACATTCGTGCAGGCTACACTGTGTGTGAAGTGTTCCAGTGTACTCTCTAATTGATGGGATGATATTCACTATTCTGATGAAAAATTATTGGAATCATATGCCTGTGGAAAATCTTTGGTGGACAGTCAGCTTATCGAGTGAAAGTGTGTGGAGGTGTTTCTGTGTTTGAAACGTCTCAGATTCTATGGATATTGTCGCACATGTGTAAGCCATAAAAATAATATGTCAAAACTATTTCCGAGATATGGACAACTAAGAGCCAGAACTATTCACGAGAAATTCTTGAAATACGATTTTTATGAAAAATAGTTTAAATAGACATCCACACCAAAATACTGACTATAGCACATTTTCGATTCATGTATTCACCATAGAACCGAGATTTAGGTATCTTACAGATCAATGCTTCGGAACATTTTTAAGGCGCGACCCACTCTTGAACAAGACGTCTATTTGCGATCCCTCCCTCCACCTTAACGGTTCTTGACCCATTCGAAAAGTATAAGTCCCATAAATATAATTTTACTCGAAAACTTTAGATCCCACTGAGAGTAGGCTACGATCTTTAAAAACAGATTTTTTAGTATTTTCGGAGGAAACGCAAAAAAACTGACAGAGATGATAATGAATCCTTATTTACACTGCTGGAGCTTTCCCTCTGAATGAGGTGCTGGCTGATATATACATCTATTATAATAAAAATAATAATAATAATAATAATGGTTTATTTTAACTGGCAGAGTTAAGGCCATTTGGCCTTCACTTCCACTCAACCAGTATGATAGAAAAATACTACAATGCTATGAATATAACATAATTAATACAATACAATACTACAATACAAGACAATATAATACATAATTAATATAATACAATGACAATTCTTTTTATCTTCACAACACCAATAAAATAATTATATAATAATAATAATAATAATAATAATAATAGTCATACCTAAATTAAATTGAATTAAATTAAATTATTAAACGCGATCACAATTATAACTTCAATTTGACTGCGCCTGTAAGAAATCGTTTAGCCTTTTCTTGAAAGTGGTTATTGTCTGGCAGCCCCTAATCTTCTGAAGTAGAGAATTCCATTCACGGGAGACTGAGACAGTAAAAGAGGATGAATAGTGGGATGGTCTGTGGGCAGGAATTGCTAGGATTTGGCTCTCCTGTGACCTGGTGTTTAGATTGTGTTTTAGATTATTATCAGGCAGTACATCTCACTTGACGATACGTGTCAGAGGAAGAACAATTGTTTGTATGCATCTGAAGTCTGACTAGTGTAATAAGTAGCTAATCAGTTATGTATGCAATGGGGGGAAAAGAAACTGTCCACCATACACCAATATCCCCTGGTCTAGTTGCCTCATAAGTGGTGTCTTCTTGTTATCACTTGTGAGATTCAGACCTGTCTTCGGACATTGACTAAACAATAACATAATACTGTCTGATAATTGCAACACCTTGAAGGAATCATGAGAACTGAATCAAATTTATTTGACATATTAGTAATAATGATGTAAATAAACGATTAACGTGTCAGATCAATACACGTGAGTACATCAGTATTTTGTCAAACCTCCACGAGCTCCAATCAGAGCTGCTATACGTCGTGGCATTGAATCAAAGAGGCTTCGGAGCACTTCCTGGGGAATGCCCTGACAGCCTGCTTGTGTACGTGCCCACAGTTCATTGCAGCTGGCTGTGGAGGGTGGTTGACGGACTACTTGCCAATCAACCATATCCCATACATGTTCATTAGGCGACATGTCTGGCGAATAGGCAGACAACTGAAGAAGCTGAATGTGCTGTGCGTTGAAGAATTAACATTCCTGATAACTTGTGATCGGGCATTTTCTTCTGGACCATAGCGTCAGGAGTGCACTGAAGGAATGGTATGATTTCTGTGTATACAACGTCCTCGATGTACCGGTTGCTGTTGAGCAGTGTTGCCATATTTAGCGATAAGTCGCTAAATCTAGGCAATTTTGAATCAGTCTCGGCAACAAATTTTGTAAAATACGATGAGGCCTAGCGACTTTTCTGCTGATTTTTATATTCTTCCACTTTTTTCATTCTTTTAAGTTAAAACATTCAAGTGAAGTCATGTACTCATTAGTTTTAGAAGAGGCATGGGTGCATGACTCAGTAGTCTAATGATTCATACATGAAAGCCATCAGTGATCAGGGGTGAAAGATGCTGATTCAATGATTCTCACGGGTTAGATCTCTCTCAATGCTACTACTCCAACACCCATAAACGGTGGCAACTTTGATTGACACGTGACGAGTCACGAGCTGCAGCTAATGTGATCCTGGTTCTTCCCTGCAACGCGGAGATTTTTCACTCCAGACTGACCTGAAGCAGTTGAGTTTTGGAATTTTGTGCCTACAGTTCGTGTGAAGCAAATGAGACTAGTTTTTGCTGATTTTAATATATATTTAAAAAGTGTTAGATTTCACAAAAAAAAATTGTTGTCAAATGCTTACGTGAAAATTACCACACTTACAATTTGCCAGAAAGTGTAGTGTCAGTGATCGGATCAAGTGCAGTGTATTCACAATCAGCTGTTGCCACACCTTTCACCTCAACATCACAGCCGTCAACAATACAACCAGAGTCCACAGAAGAGGGTGACAACGAGGAATTGATATTTTTCTCCGCATATTTATGTTTTTCTTATTTTTATTTAGTGATATTTATTATTAATTTTTAGCGACATTTCGGGGATTTTTTTACACAAACTTTGGAGAGATTTAGCAATTTTTTGTTGAAAAGTTAGCAAAATTATAGGGCGATATGTTGGCATCAGTGCTGTTGAGTCTACCCTCAATACGTAGCATCCGAGATCGTGAATGATACCCAATGGCGCTCACACCATCATGCATGGTGTTCAGCCAGTATGACGCTTGACAATGCAGTCTGCATGATACCTCTGACCACGATATGGTCTAATGCGTATGCGACCACCATTGTAGTCAAGTTGAAACATGATTCGTCCGAAAACACCTCCTATTGCCAATCTACACGCCACTCTGAGTGTTCACGACCCCATTGTAGCCTGTGACGTCGATGATCTAGCGTCTAGGGAATTCGCCGCAAAGAAGTACGTGCAACCAGCCCTATGCGAAGCAGACATCGTTGAACAGTAGATGCAGACAATGCTACAGTGCTCCACTGTTGTGCTAACACTTGTGGTGAAGCTGAACGATCCGTCACTACCATGCGGACGAGATGTCTGTCATCCCGTGGTGCCGTCACAGATCGTGAACCACTGCCGGATTTTCGATGTGTCCGATGCTGGTCGCATTACTGTAGTGGCATTGTGTCCCACGCCAGCAGCAATATCGGGATGCGAAAATTCACCTTCATGCAGGCCAGTAAGTCATCCCCGTTCAAATGCTGCTGCTCCCTTCTAGCACGCTAAGGCATAGTGACTCATAGAGAAAGGTTGACTACCTGTTGACTCTAATACACTGCACGTCTGGCTCCACAATAGCCCTCTATTTATACGCCTACCACGACATTTCGGAGGGCACTGCGGGTTCAGGGATGCAAAATCATTTTGAAATTCTAATCACTTGCTTGTTCTGCGTCCCTTCATGGTGTTGCACTTTTTACAGACAGTAGTGTAGAAATAGCCTATGTATATATGTATGTTTATTTTTCGCAGAGCGTGATCCAGTTTTGTATCAAAAGAATATATCGAACTTCCAAAAGGAAAGTCTTAAATGTTTGCTAACATTTCCAACGTCGTATATGTGCAAAATAACCTCATTTACGATTGCCATCAAAGCAAAAGCGAGAAATCTCCTTGTGCTTCAAAATGATAGCACAGTGTGTGTGTATCCAATAGAAAGTCCAGATTTCAGAAGCTGCTTGCTGAAAACGGGCACATTTATCAGATTAATATTTTTTACTTTACTTTAAAAGTATTGAAACACTTTTTGATATTATGTTCAGCCTCGCTTGTTTTTTAAATACAAAATCTATGTTAACAAGGTGTTTTTGTTTGTTTTCTGTATCATCTCGCGACTCCCATTTCGGGCAATTGTGATACAGAAGAAAATGTATAAGAATATGTACCCAGTCTTACCGTAAATACTGCCACAAACTTTTGAGGGTGGCTGTACCTCCGGTTGTAAACAGCTGCACATTCCCGAGGCGTCACATGACACTTGAGTCATTGTTGGTTGGGCTGCAGAAGTGGAAAGTTGTTCGTTTTAAGTTGTCAAGATGGAATGGGGTGAATATGGAAACCGTGTGGCCGTGATAGCACTGCATAAGGTAGGAATCTCACCAGGGCAGATTTTCAAAACTCTCCAGAAGCTGAAAATTAGTAGGAGATTCGTTTTTCGTACTATCCAGCGCTTCAGTGAGACTGGAACTGTAAAAGACCGTCCTCTGAAGGGAAGACCACGCACAATACGGACTCCAGAATTGGTGACGGCAGTGGTGCACGTGTGCGCAGAAAACTGGTCAGTGGTGACTCGTGAGCTAAACATTTAGGGCCGATTGTATAAACCATTTAATCTTAGATCAGAGGTTAAATTGATCCTCGTTCTAGCTGAACTTGGAATTTTGTGTTGTATAAAGTCTAATCTGAGATTAATTTGTCTCAAACTAAAGTCAACTTTGACTGAAGAAATTTCTCCGATTAAGTTAGATGATCCAAGTTCAGTTATTTCTTTTCTGTTTGAAATATACGAGTGGCAGATTGTGCAAATAAAATATCCATTATTATTAATATTAATAGATATGGTAGTTACATATATATATATATATATATATATATATATATATATATATATATATATTTTCAATTTCTTGCCTTAATACACAAACAATCTTATATTTTATAAGGCTCTATCGTGTTCAGCAGAATCAAATAACATAACCTATAATTATATTATGTTTATAGCAACCATTAATTATTAATGGATATGATAGGTACATTCATAAATTTTCAATTTGTCGTTTTATAAAGCTTTATTATGTTTAGCAGTATCAAACACCATAACATGATAACAATTTGGAGAACAGTCAACCCTCTTATTGTCCGCCATTATTTACATTGGACAAAACAAACCAGTGTCTCCAACAGAGTGTACGGAAAGTCGCCAAAAAGTAGTTGTAAAGTCGCTAGATTTCTCATTATCAACAAAGAAAGATTAAATTTTGTCACTGTGGGGTGGTAAAAAGTTCGCTAAATCCCTATTTAAGCAATATAAAAGTTAAAAGAAATAATTGTTATTGAAAAAGAGTTAAAGTCACTAGATTGGCAACACTGAACAAACTTGTACAACATGATCAGCGCATCACATATTTCACCTGTTTATGCGATGTTGCCAAATTCTTTTCACGTGAACTTAGATTGCATTTGAACCAAGGTAATTTGATCGCAGAAAAGTTTTATGCAATAGAAAAAGTGTCTCAACTCGGTTCACTTTTCGATCTTCGATCAAAGTTGATCTTTAGTCAGGGAGTTTTATACAATTGGGCCTTAAAAAAAGTCTATGTCTCGCACGTTAAGTAGTAACGTAGGACTCCATGCTTACAAACGACGCAAAGGACACCTTCTGACAAGTGAACTGATGCATCACAGGCAACTAAAAACAAAGCGCTTACTTAAGTGTTACACAGCAAATGGACACTATTGAATCCTTTTCACTGATGAAAAGGTTTTCAGTGTTGAGGAGAGATTCTTTGCCCAAAATGACAGGGAATATGCCAAATCCTCTATAGAAGCTGGTGAAAAGGCTCCAAAGGTCCAGAGGAGTCATCATCCTGGATCAGTCACGGTATGGCGAGGTGTGAGCTATGGGGGCACAACGGAACTCCATCTCTGTGAAAAAGAGGTCAAAACGTCAGCGAAAGTGTACTAGGAGACAGTACGTGAAGGAATAGTGAAGAATCTGAACAATGCCCTCTTCCATGGACAGAACTGGAACTTCCAGCAGGATGCAACCCCTGCACGTAAGGCTTGCACATCCCAGGAGTGGCTGAAGGCAAATGTGCCAGACTGCATTTCCACTTCAGATTGACCTTCTGCAAGTCAGGATCTAAACCCATTAGACTACAAATTATGGTCCAAGCTTCAGAAGATGGCTTGCAAGAAGAGACATCCCGATATTGAAAGTTTAAATCCATCTCTTTTGGAAGCAGTTACACATTTTCCAGTCAGTGTGTTGCTTAATTCTATTGATGAGTGGTCACAAAGGCTTAAGGACTGTGTGCATGCTAATGGTGGCCATTTTGAATAATTATGTGTGATTTCGATTCTCCATACATTCATGTAACTAATTGTATAAGGAAATTAAAATATCTCAAAGCATTTTGCGTCAATTTACTTACAACATTGTGACAGTGTTTATGGTAAGACTAGGTACATATTGTATCTAAGCATTTGAATTTTATAGCGCCCCAAAAAAAAAAAAAGATTGTATAAGATATTTAGAATGACTTCATAAGACTTCAAATGTTTGAGCATTTATTGACAAAAATATATCAAATAAAAATTGACACAAAAAACAGTGGATTGTGAGGTGAGTCGATCGACCAATATGTAGAAGTACTGAAATTGCTAGGAAAAGATTATAATTTCAAAGCAGTAACAACTGAACGAAACAGAGATGATTTTATACGTGATTAATTCATTAGCTGCCTAAATTCGCATCAAATGAGACTGGCTACGTCTTTTAAAGAATTTAACGCTATCATTATATAATGTTGTTACTCAGGCTAGATTACTAGAATTGGTCCAGCGTAATTCAGAAATGTTTATGAACTCTTAGTCATCTATTAATGCTACACATAGTCAGGAAGAAAAACACTGTAAAGACTAATATTTTGTTAGTTTCAGTTCAGCTACTGTGCCGTTTTAGATTCGGCACACCATGTTCATTTCTTTCCATTCATTTTCTTTCTTTCTTTTCTATTCTTTTTATTATTAGTTACCCTCGCCTTTCATAGGTGGCTTCACTTCTTCTCCATTTTTAGTCTTTACTTCTCCTTTAGATAGCTTGTTTTATTTCCGCCATTATTGCTCTCCTTTTATTCATGTATAAGGAGCGAATTTAAATGATCACGTGTCTTGGGGTTTGAATGTCATTGGCCATTTTGCATTAATTATTCATTAGCGTCGGTTTTTCTGGGGAAGCATTTCCATACAGGGCAGTTCCGGGGAGACCGTGGAGTAAGGTTGGACGACAGTGGTGGAGAGCTGTGGGGGAGCTGTGTGTGCTGGGGACCCAACGACTATCTGTGATGTGATGACAGAGTAGTCTGGAGTCGAACGGGGATTGTGATTTATTACGGATAAAGGCGTAGCCAGTGTACCGAGTGGTGTGCTATGTGAGGATGGAAGCACAGTCTAGTATATACAGTCACGAAGCTCAATACGTAGTAAATATGCAAACATTAGGTAGTTGCTCACCACTAGGATCGCTAATATCGCCTCATTACAGGCAATGCAAAATAGTACCGGCTCAGTCTATTGTTTCTAGCACCCTCAAAACTCAAGCTTCGTGACTATATATAGTAGACTGTGATGGAAGTATGAGTGTGGCAGAGAGAGGCCATTGTTGTGTTGGACGCGAGATCGGTCCACCAAGGATCGTAACAGGTTTTTATAAAGTGATAGAGTTGGTTTTGTTGTAATTAATAGTAAGAGTTTGTTTCCCTATGGAGTATGAGATTATAAGCTGGCATTCCTCAAGCAGTGCTACATTAGTTGTATTGGGTTATTGTAATATGGATTTCTACTATGTCAGCCAAGTGAGGACTTGTGAAATTAGCTACTTATGAGTTCAATTAAGAAGCACAGATGGCAATACTAGTATATGTATTGACGAATGTCAGTTCAGTGAACTGCAAAAATAAACAAAGTTAGTTGGAGTGGTGAATTATAAGCGATTGTACTCTTATGGGAGACCTTGGTTCATTTCCATTTTTCGGCAGAGTTATTAGTAAATGTGAACAGAGTGAGTTGATGATTTACATGAAGTGTTTTCTTTGTACCACCTCACCAAAGAGACAGTCGACCCTATCATAGCTTTCTACGGCAGGGTAATACTTTATTGTTGTAGTATTGTTTACTCTATATTTTTACCATCTATACAAAGTAAAGAAAAGCTCACCGTTGCACTACGACGGACTCATGTTGCTTATCTTTTTTGTGGATATATATTTAAAAAATTCACATAAACAATGTCCTGTTAAAGATGCTGTTTGTAAAAACTGTAACAAGAAAGGTCATTACGCTAGGGTATGTAAATCTCAGTAGGACACTTTTGCATCCATTTTAGTGGCTGTACCTTCATTGCTTTCTATGGCTGTTACACCACTTGAATTAAATGGGATTTTAACAAAAGCTGTTGCGGATACAGGAAGTACAGGAAATTTCGTTGGTCTTGAATTTGTGCGTAACTGTAATTTAACTTTTCTACCTGGGCAAAGTAAAGTTGTCATGGCTTCTACTTCCATGATATCTGATATCAAAGAAACTTGCAGAGTTTCATTAGAAATCGAGAATCACGCATAGAATCATGTTCGATTGCAAATAGTGCAAGGCGTGTGTGCCGATGTTGTTATTGGACATGATATTCTGACACAGCATTCAACTCTTGAAATACTATTTGGAGGACTAAAAGATTCTCTTTCAATCTGAAGTTTAGTTCCTGTCATTGTTCCTCCAGTCGTATTATTTCCTAATCATACTCCTGATTGTGCTTTTGTTGCAATTAAATCTAGAAAATATTCTACAGAGAATAGAAATTTGATAGACAAAAAAATATGAAAACTTTCTTCAGAGAAATCATTGACGAAAGTAGATTTCCTAGGTGTGCTCAAATAGTAGTCACAAGAAATGAAAACCATAAAAAGAACGAATGGTTATTGATAATTCTCGGACAATAAACAGATTTACTTTACTTGATGCCTATCCCATACGTCGAATGGACGAACTTCTTCAAAAGGTAAGTTAGATATCAAGTATACAGTACAGTCGATCTCCGCAGCGCTTATCTCTCTGAGAATAAGTTTTATACAGCTTCTGAAGCCTGTGGTAGGCTCTATCAGTGTCCACTTATACCGCTCTGTGTCACTATTGGACCTGTTTGCTTCCAGTGAACAATGGATAGTATTATTCAGTCTGAGGGCTTGAAGGACACTTTAATACGTGGATGATGTGACTATCTGTGGAAAAACATGACAGAAATTTACAATGTTTTCTAAACGCAGTTGAAAAATTTAATCTTACTCTGACCGAGGAGGGTATACATACGTGGCATCATATAGGCCTATTACGTCATTCAACTTCTTCACTGGGAAAACAGCGACTCTTCCTTGGATACTACCAACTATTCTTAATATTAATATAGGGCGTACAATTTAAAAACAAACATTATCGTAAGATACAGCAGACTCTCCTTAACAACGAGTTGTTTAGAAAGAAAACTGGCTTCCTAGGAACGAGTGATGTCACGATTTATAAAGTCTATACCATAGACAAATAAATAGGTCTATACTTAACATGCTTTTAAAAATCCCATCACTACTTACTTTGGCAGTATTTGGCCACACTTCGCATTTATCGTATTTGCGAAATCCATCATCTCTTATAATTTATGCTAATATATATATATATATATATATATATATATATATATATATATATATATATATATAATGTTTATTCATTACAATAAAATTAAGATTTGTTGCGTGTAAAGGTAAATACGTGAGTGTTGAATGCACATTTTAATTTGGCGGGCGTAGGTTTGTTGTGTGTTGTAGGCACTGAGCCCCTGATATGGAGGTAGACAGTGACAGTATACATAGAGAGCAGCAGCTGTGTGGCGAGAATGGGGATATCTTCCCCTACTGATGTTCTGTTCTTTGCGTGCTAGCCAAAATTATATAACGAAATGGACCTACCTCCTCGTGGTGCACCCTGGGCGTTTTCAATAACGGCAAAAATGTCTATATAATGACACACAACTTTAAAAAGATCAGGCCGACGTATTTGCTAAAAAAAAAAAAGGCGCCCAGATAACCCAAAGAACAAAACAGCAAATACCTTATTTGACAGCTAAATTAAACATCAAGAAGCTTACATCAAGGATATTAAGACCTGAACACGATAGAAGCATTGGCAAAGGGACAGCTTAGACATACCAAATAGGCCAAGAAATGAAGCAGTCGCAGAGTTCCACTTACGAACTGGGCATGACTGCCTAGCTCAACACCTCCATCGTTTTGGCTTACTACCAGACCCAACATGTAGCTTGTGTGATCTACAAGAAGACATGAACAGTGACCTACTTCGCTGTCCAACCTTAACCAAAGTGAAAGAGTGTGACTGATACTGGGAGGCGATGAACTTAATGAGAAAATGAAGGACATTTTCTTCTCCTTTTGCACTCCTTTTTTTAAAATTGTATTTTATATTGAAGTTGTGCTTAGGTCAAAGATGTAAATCTCAATACCTTTCATTGGAAAATAAATATTACACCTATTATACATAATGTGATAAGCTAAGACCATTGTTGAATTGTTGTGAAGCTGTTTTGCTTCTTGCTTTGTACCTACGTTACATTAATTTTGCCTTTTTCTGATTTTATATTCTACATAGTAGCATAGCATCGAAGTTAGAAAGTTTTTCGATTTCGAGATATCGACTGTTTCTCATAGAATTTTAATTTTGTATGCTGAATGTGATTATGGAACTGTTTATGTTAAAAAATGGAGAGAACACAGCGAAAATAGCACTTACTTGTGCGTTTTACAATCAAAATCTAGACAACTCCACTGTGGATTGGTTTAAAATTAGGATAATTCCTTCAGTATCCAATGAGAAGCCCACATTCGTACCATCTTTTCCCATCATGCATCGCGAATCAAACATGGCAGAATGTTTATATAATCGGTTTGTGGATGAATAAAGGCTGGTCTCCACTATTAAACTTTTAACAACAACATGTTAAATTGTTTAGCCTACTGTTAACATCCCAACATGTTGATTGAACATGTTAATGCTAATTTCACTTAACACTTTGTCCACACTGTTAAACATGTTAAACTTGACTTTCTTTGCGTAGTCCACCATAAACAGTCTATGAGATTTTAATAAAGATAGTGTCTTACTTGCAAACCTTGGCCAATGGACTCAAATGATGATTTGGCTTTTGTAATTGCCTCTATTGCTTGTTACAAGGCCTTGAAAAGGAAGATAATGAAAATGTGAGTGCGGCAATATCTTAGTAAAAGACACTATGCAGAAGACATTCTAAACGAGCTTAAAGTCCAAGATCGATTTGGATTCAAAAACTTTCTGAGAATGTCACAACACGATTTTATTATAGTGCTGCAAAAATACTTACTGTTACATCAAAGAAAGGCACAATTTAAGAGCAGCCATTTCATCTCAAATAAAAAAATGCAGCGCGATTCATTGACTATCATAGGACCTACGACATGACAGATGTTAAAGGAGTGGGTAATATCGTATAAATTATTCTTTCCGAAGTTTTACGAACGTTAACACATACATCACCAAATACGACCATTACTGACGTCAACATAGCATTAACGTTTAGCGTACGACGAGAGTGCGAAAACTCTCTATTGTATTCTCGAGAACAGTTAAATAATAATTCCAGTTCTCTAAAACAGTCGGCCTTCTTTGTTTTGTCTCTGTATTCTTTTGCACACACATTCCACAAACAAGGCCTTTCCATCAGTGCATTAATTTTATTCTCACATATTTTCTTTCGTCCACTCCATTACTTCGAACAACAATCGTTGCTATGGAAACTGTAACTTACGAACTTTGCCGAACTGTACCAATGCTGCACGAGCAAATGAATTGACTTGACATGTTTTCCATTTCTGCTGGAAAACACGCCAACATGTTAAAAGTGTTAACTTCAACATACTCAGTCAACATAAGTCAATTGAGACGATGTCCATATACATGTTAAATTGAACATATTATATTTAACATGTTGTTAAATATTAAAGATTTTATTAATTTGTCCTACAGAATAATATCTGTAATACTGACAATTAATATTTGAGGAGATAAATTCGCTCCGGCGCCGGGGATTGAACCCGGGTCCTTGGTTCTACGTACCAAGCGCTCTGACCACTGAGCTACACCGAATTCAATCCACAGTACCGGACTGAACTTTCCTCCTGTGCCCCTTGTATAATGGCAGTTGACTTGGTTATAAAGCGTCAATGTATATGCCCAACTTGGAGTCAGGCCACAAAGGGACACATCGAAGGAGGAGAGTTCGGTCCGGTGCTCTGGATTGAATTTGGCGTAACTCAGTGGTCAGAGCGCTTGGTACGTAGAACCAAGGACCCGGGTTCGATTCCCGGCGCCGTAGCGAATTTTTCTCCTCAAATATTGTTGTTAAATGTTTAATAGTGTAAACGAGCCTTAAGACATACTGTTTTACGTAAATATCCTTTGTAAAATTATGTTACATCGTTATTTCAATAAGAATATGGAAGTTCATGTCAAAGAAGTTCCTCAAAAGGAAGCGAGGAAGCTTCGTTTGGTTTCAAAACAGACAACTCCACTTTAAATATGGCTTCATTTGGTTTCAAAAACAGACAAATCCATGACTTAGTTTCAGAGATGGACTACTCCATTTTTTAAACATAAATTGCGACCTGAATATTTAATCACATTTTGAAACTGAAAAAATGTTTCTATGACCCATGAGAATGTTAAAAAAAATGTACGTATAACTGTGATATGAAATGCTTACAGAGTGTTAGTTGGGAGGCCAGAGGGAATAAGATCTTTGGGGAGGCCGAGACGTAGATGGGAAGGTAATATTAAAATGGATTTGAAGGAGGTGGGATATGATGGTAGAGACTGGATTAATCTTGCCCAGGATAGGGACGAATGGCGGGCTTATGTGAGGGCGGCAATGAACCTCCGGGTTCCTTAAAAGTCATTAAGTACTACTACTACTACTACTACTACTACTACTACTACTACTACTAGTAATAATAATAATAATAATAATAGTAATAATAATAATAATAATAATAATAATAATAATAATAATAATAATAAATATGGGAAATGTGTGTTATCATTCGGTTGAGAAGTTAGAAATTATAAAACAGTTATATTACCGGTTGTTCTGTGTGGTTGTGAAACTTGGGACTCTCACTTTGAGAGAGAAACAGATATTAAGTGTCTTCGAGAATAAGGTTCTTAGGAAAATATTTGAGGATAAGAAGGATGAAGTTACAGGAGAATGAAGAAAGTTACACAACGTAGAACTGCACGCATAATTATGTCACCTGACATAATTAGGAACATTAAATCCAGACTTTTCAGATGGGAAGGTACAGTATGTAGGACGTATGGGCGAATCCATAAATGTATATAGAGTGTTAGTTGGGAGGCCGAGACGTAGACGGGAGGATAATATTAAAATGGATTTGAGGGAGGTGGGATATGATAATAAGAGACTGGATTAATCTTGCATAGGATAGGGACCCATGACGGGCTTGTGTGGGTGGCAATGAACCTCCGGGTAATAAGTAATAACTGTGATATTGGTTTTCAAGGATCTAGTTTTTCGCCTCGCCTGTAGAAAAAGCAAAAGTGGAGTTTTCCAACTTTGACAGGCCTACCAAGCTCATTTACTTTCGTATATTTTCGGTGTGGGAATTCCGTCATAATTTGATAAGATGATCCCTATGCTTTCGACAGGTCGCAGTGACGAATTTTTCCTGTTGCAGTCACGAATATTATTCCACATATTCAAGTTTTCATGGGGATTAGTTGCAATTACTTCACGCATTACTATTCAGTCATCATTAATGTTGAAACGTCTTTCCTGCGCCATTCTCTTCACGATAAACAAATGTGATTACCGTATCACAGTGGGGGTCACGATTTCCCGTAACGATACTGTGACGCATGCGTTAAACATCGGTAATGTGACTTTACAATTTACCGTAGCTAAACGAAAACCAGTGTGGCAACAACTCTCTAATATAAAGTTTAACTCTAAACGCTAATTTTCTTCTTCGACGTACAGTGAATGTAAAAAGTATTCGCGCGACGATTTTTTTATTACAAATTGAGACCTAAATGAAGTATTGTTAACTCTTGGTATGAATTTTTTTTTTATTTTATTGGGTTATTTTACGACGCTGTATCAACATCTAGGTTATATAGCGTCTGAATGAAATGAAGGTGATAATGCCGGTGAAATGAGTCCGGGGACCAACACCGAAAGTTACCCAGTATTTGCTCGTATTGGGTTGAAGGAAAACCCCGGAAAAAACCTCAACCATGTAAATTGCCCTGATCGGGTTTCGAACCCGGGCCACCTGGTTTCGCAGCCAGACGCGCTGACCGTTACTCCACAGGTGTGAACTCTTGGTATGAAAGAAACTGTTCACGTATAATAATAATGCATCACATAGCAAATGTGGAGTGTCGTTTCAAATCGTATTAAATACATCCTCGGCCGAAATTTAGTTTTAAGGGATTTCGCATAGCTGAGACGGTATTCTTTAAGACCTTGATCTCATATTGGAGCAAATCGTATTCTTTCCCGCCGTTTTTCTGTGATGAAAATTATGTGTTGGATCAAATCGTATTATGTACAACTCCCATGATGTGTCGGATCAAATCGTATTATGTACAACTTCCATTACTTAAAATCTTAAATGGACAGCGTTGGCCAGCGTGCTGTATCTTCCCGCCATTATTGAGTTTCCTTCTGTTTTACAACATGTGATTATCAAGGTATGTGCAATAGCAAAATCTATTAAGAGCAGTAAGAGAATCAGAGAGAGAGATGGTGCCCAAAAGAGAGCACTATATGTAGCTAAGAAGAGGGAAGTAGTGTAATTTATCTCTAAATTAAGAGCAAGTGGTCCACACCTGTGGAGTAACGGTGAGCACGTCTGGCCGCGAAACCAGGTGGCCCGGGTTTGGTTCCCGTTCGGGGCAAGTTACCTGGTTGAGGTTTTTTCCGGGGTTTTCCCTCAACCCCACATGAGCAAATGTTGGATAACTATCGGTGCTGGACCCTGGACTCATATCACCGGCATTATCACCTTTACTTCATTCAGACGCTAAATAACCTCAGATATTGATAGAGTGTCGTAAAATAACCTACTATAACAAAGAGCAAGGGAATCGTATTACAATAGAAGTAAAAGTCAGAGACTCTATTTGACTTCCGACTTAAATATTACAAAGCTTTTCAAAATGTGCAATTAAAATGTTAATACCCGACTTAAGAGTAAAAAGATTGTTCCCCACCCCCCAAATATTTCTCGGACTGAATTCAATAGGCTATAGGATTTTGTACACCGGCCAGTGATGAATGCAGTTATTGCGCACGCATGCTGTTCCCAATAAGAAACTGCGATGATACAGTGAAAAAGACTAGGCGCTTAGTCGATTTAGGCGCACATAAACTTCGTGCCAATACGTTCCATAAAATTATGAGAACAGAACCTAATGAGATACAGTCATTTTGTTTCGACTTACAACAACTGCAACCACTCTCGAAACTCAGCACAGGTGAAGTATGTTATTCAAGACAATTAGCTTTCTATACTCTCTGTGTAACTGATAAAGCTTCACAGTAGCCAAATTTCTTTACATGAAATGAAGCACAGGCTGGGGGCGCTATTGAAGTGGCATCTTGGGTCACTACATTTATGAGTGAATTTAATTTCGACAGTACACCAAATGTATTAGGCTGTTCGCCGATGAATGTGGTAGACAAAATAGCATGCATGTTGTACATGCTTTTGGTCTTTGGCTCCAAAGAAAAGCACGTCCTCAGGTTTCTGAAAATCTGTTAGTTTTTCCGATAAGAGGCCATTCTTTTCTACCAGCTGACAGAGCCTTTGGGCTAGTAGAAAAGGTTCTGCGTAAGAAGAATGAAATTCTTACTCCTGAGGAGTATAAGGCAATATAATATGAAACAGCGAGGACAGTAAAATATTTAGGCACAGATTGGCATGTCAGGGATTTCAAGCTCTTGACTAATGAATTTCATAACCTCAGTGGCATAAAAGAGATGAAAAGAATAATGCTAAAGTAATGTGAGAAGAATGGGAAAGTGAATGTCACTTTCAAAATGAAACCTACATACCGATGTGACGATCCATCTAAATCATGTGCTAGTCTGATGAAATGTGGTATGTTCATGGATCATGTCAAAGTACCTCCGAAAGTCACCACCTTGAGATCAATCAGTGATGCCAAAAAATCTGATTTGCGAAACCTACTCAATAGTAGATTCTGAGACAATTGGAAAGAGGTTGATTCAGTGAAAATGTTTGATTTTTGTTATTAATACAATTCAGATTAGTGAAAGTTAAAACAATGAGAATGAAGAATGTTATTGTTTGCATGAAGAATCACGTAAAGGTAGAATTTAAAAAGCCACCAGCGTGGCTCAGTCGGTTAAGGCGCTTGCCTACCGGTCTGAAGTTGCGTTCGGGCGCGGGTTCGATCCCCGCTTGGGCTGATTACCTGGTTGGGTTTTTTCCGAGGTTTTCCCCAATCGTAATGTGAATACAAGGTAATCTCTGGCGACTCCTCGGCCTCATCTCGCCAAATATCATCTCGCTATCACCAATCCCATCGACGCTAAATAACCTAGTAGTTGATACAGCGTCGTTAAATAACCAACTAAAATAAAAATAAAATAAAAGAATTTAAAATGTTTATGAAATAGTGTGTGCAATCTAAAGGAACGATTAATACATTTTCCAGTGTTCATGCCACATTTAATAAATTCGTTACAAAGCTTGCTTACTTACTTAAATACTGTAATACTGTATTTTAATATTTTTACAACATATTTTTTTATAATTTTATTATAAAGCTTACAAAAATATCTAATATTGTAATACAAGTGTTTACACATTTCGTAATTTTGTTATTAAAGCTTACTTAGATATTGGAGTAATTAATACAAGTGTTCATACCATATTTAATAATTTTGTTATAGAGCTTAATAAAATAAAAAGTATAGAATAAAGTATACAGGGTGGGCACAAAGTCCCATTAGTCCATGTTATTGTGTGTCATGAGAATAATGGGGAACATACTGACTCTTTAGATACTTAGGTATACACAGTTAGTGTGCAGTGGTTATTTTGTTTGTATGTTTGAATTATGACCAGAATTACATCAATAGTGTGCATTTTTGAGGTGTTTCAGATATTTATGGGGATAACGGAACTTCGTGCTCACCCTGTAGATGCCATAATTATTTAAAATTTATATTCAATGTGAGTTAGAGATCGACCCAGGTGGCTGCACGATCCAAAGTATGTCTCTTTAGGCAGCTGCGTTCGAAGGGTTGCAGGTAAGAAACTCGCCATTCCTTATCATTATTTTCCAGCAGAAAGCAATAAAAACTATTGATGTATCGTCCTACGTAGTATGCTGCTGTAAGAACCACAGTAAAAACTGACAAATGACAGGCCACAATTCAGCGTGGTTTATAGATGCAAATCGTATTATGTGACAAAATCGCTTCAAAACTTATTAAATACACTGTGTCGGTGCAAAACGTATTAAGTGCAAACTTCAATTGACAATATCTTGCATTACATTAAACAATCAGTGTCAGTGTTTATTACATTTGGTGTCATTTCACAATGCCTAAAAGGAGACATTAAGATATTTAAAATTTTTTCATTATCTTAGCCGTGAAACATTTTTTACGTTTCCTGTAAAATTTGTTTTTCTGCATTTAATACGATTTGAAACGACACTCCACAAATACACATAATACATATTCATAATTTTGCGTGTAGGTTCTGTCATAGTTCAATAAACTGAATGCCTAACAAAATTACAGCGTAAAAAGTATTCACACACTAAACTCTGTTGACGAATAAAAGCACTCATGCGGAACGCAGTAGGCACATGGTACTAAGAAAACGCTCCTAATGCACGTTCCAAGTCAGTTTGATTCTAGAATCACAAGTAGTATATAGCTATCATGTCAAATGGGACTAAGAGGGAAAGAAACTTCTAAGAAAGAAAGGGCTATATCATTCGTCTGCATAATCAATGTAAAACACTGAGTGAAACATCAGCGATTGTGAATAGAGGTAAGTCAACCATCAAGCGAATCATAGACAGATATGGGAAAGAAATTCGAACGAAAATTTGAGAAAAAGTGGCCGGCCGAGGAAAATAAACGAATACAGTGGCAGAGCAATCGTACAAAAAATTAAAAAGAATCCACATATTAGTGCCGCAGAGCTTCAACGTGATCTCAGTATAAGTGTATGTGACAGTATAATCCGAAATTGCCTAAGGAGCAGCGAATGCCATGGTACAATCGTCCATAGGAAATACTACATCAGTAAAGTTAAGAGTAAAAGATTAGACTTTGCTGAAATAAATCTTAACCGGTCCCAAGAATTTTGGAACAAAATGCTTTTCACTGATGAAAGTAAGTTCAATATATTTCAGTCTGATGGGAGAAGTTTTGTGTGAAGAAAAAAAAAATGCTGAACTAGAAAAGAAAAATCTTCGTCCCACAGTGAAACACAGTGGAGTTTGAGTACTAGTATGGGGGTGCATGAGTTCAGCAGGAGTGGCTTTTATAGAGGGCAATATGGATCACCAACGTTACATTGATATTTTGAAGGGTCATGTAGTGCCTAGTGCCCAAAAATTGGGCATCGGGGGCAATTTCATATTTATGCAAGACAACTACCCCAACATACGGCCCACAATACTCGACTGTGGATTCTCTATAACATCCCTTCGAACCGTAAGACACCTCCCCAGTCACCAGATATCAACCCAATCGAGACATGTGGGATTATTTAGAAATAAGACTTAGAACTGGCATATTACCAGCAAAGAGTCTCTAAACACTGCAATCATAGAAGAGTGGAACATTCCAGCAAGTATTACTTCAAATTTAGTAAATTCTATCCCCAGAAGGTTAGAGGCTATTGTAAAATGCAAGGCCTCCTTACAAAGTACTGAAATTAAAAAGGAACTGACTAAAGTGTGACCAGTGTGGGAATACTTTTTGTTCGAATTTTTGTTTCGTATCATTGTGTTTTAATCAAACATAATTGTTTATTTTGAGCATTGTGAAATTAATTTTGTGTTTATATGTACACAAATAACAGAGAATGTATATACTTGTACATAACTTGTGTTCATGTTTAAAAAGTTGAGAGTATATGATTTAAAGCATATTTTATTATTGCTATATATTTTTACTACCCACCGTGCGAATACTTTTTACACTCACTGTATAATGTTGAAATTTATTTATGTGTAGTTTTATGAACGATTGATTTGAACGGCTCCGAAATGAACCATTCCGAATTATGGGAGCCGGAAAGACTGAATAGACTTAAAAATAGCTTAACGAAAAACTTAGTAGCTGAAGTGTGACTTAATTCTGAATTCCCAACTTCTATCTCGACCATAGCAGCATCTAGCTACTGCGGCGTCATAGTCCCTTCACGGCCCTTTTGATACTCGTGCTTGGGCGATATGTAGGTCAATAAAGTTTTGGTTCATAGACTGGTAGGAGATTCGTTTGGTGGAAGTGTTACATTGTTGAAAGGTGGGTTGCAATTTTTTTACATTTAAAGCTATATTAAAGATACAAGTGTATATATTATAAGTAAATATTGGCTTTAATCTTGAATATTCTACACTTATTACGGTATATGTATTACATCACTGCCGGTACCGATATTTTAGTGCTGTTTGGTATCTCCTAAGAAATATTAACTTGAACTGTAATATCAAAGCGAGATTTAAATCTGTTTACTACGTGGTCAGTCTTCATTTTCCTATTGCCACTTTCAACGTACTCCTGACGAATATTCACACGTTTATCACTGGGATTGTCGCGCTGGAAATCAATTTTAACACTTTTGTCACAGCCGCGACACATTTGAATTTTTATTGTGCAATATATATGCAATTATCAGTACAATGACACAATAATTCTTGCAAATAACACAGAATTGAAAAAATTTTTTAAAAGGTACGCAAAACGCGTCCTTGCAAGGGGTTGGGGGCTGTACAAAACTAAATATGTGAGCTCCAAGCCTGTTGGCACTCACTCCGGGTTACGCTGTTCCACTGAAGGAGCTCTAAAAATTTTGAAGGGGAAGCTTTGCGTAACCTCTTAGGTAACCACATACGCGAGAACAGATTTGACTTCACGGAACGGGGCGAGGAGGAATCAACTTAGGAAGCGTAATTAACAGAGTCACATACTTTCACTTCATTTCCACTAGATGACTCTGACTTCCAGCAGACGATATGCTATAGGTGTAGCAGGGATGCCAATATCGGCAAACGAAATGAAACTAGTGTGAGGAATGTTACAACAGGTGTGCGAAACGTGAGGAATGTTACAATAGATGTGTAGTGCGTTAGGTTAGGTGTGTAATATTATATGAATGATTGCCACAGTTGGCGACACTGCAGTCATTCTCCCACTCCACCTCAAAATACGTCACAACGACGAAATACGGCCGCCTTCTTCATTTAAGCAGGACGATTTTCCTATATAAGTAAGGTAAGCCCCTACTTATTTAGGGCGGCTTGGGTGGGACCACAGCTCTCCCAGTGATTGCATCGAGTTTCTACTACTCCAACTACAAAACTAAGGTATTTTCTGTGTTTCTTTATAATTCTCTATACTGGCAATACCAAAAGAAAGATTCACCTACTACGTCTATTTTATTGCGATAACTTCTTTCGTAGCAGGCTATTCGCTATTTTGGATCTTATTTCACAGTTGTAAACTGGTAATATTTAAGTAGTCCTATCCCACTGCTGCAACATTTTCGTCGACATTGAATTAAAAATGTCACGAGAACTGAAAAATAGTAAAATTGTGTGTGTGTGTGTGTGTGTGTGTGTGTGTGCACGCGCGCGTATATGTGGCTGTTCGTGTAGCTAAGTGTAGTGCAGGCAATGGGCGAGGATGATGATGAAGATGAAAGGAGAAGGGGAAACCCGGTGCCGATATGTAGCCTACTACTGTCGAATAGCACTAATGAGGCCGCCAGGCTTAACGTCCCCATCCGATTTTCGAATCACAATCAGTAGTAACATATGCTTTCTCTTCATATGCACTGCGGAGAGATTTGGGATTCAACCCAGGCATATTGGTGCACAATCCAGTGATAGAAGTTTTGCACTGCCACCTCTCCTAGTCCCAAGGTAGAAATTTTCATATGAAATTTTCTGGCCTCGCCGGGAATTGAATACGGTCGGGCTAGTCTGGAGGCAGACATGCTACCCCAGAGCTAACTCAGCGAAGAAAATTATAATATCGTGTATTTTGAAAACACAAATTTTCCCTGGATCTAAATACAATACAAATAGGTACCTAATTAATAATACGCAATTCAGTCTGGTTTTGTGCTCACCTTATACCTATCTGTTCGTTGTCTGAGTTTTCCGACTTGTTTCTGTTTCGCCTGATGTTGTAATGATGTATTACGTTTATAGAGGATGTTTAAATGATAGTTTTCATCAGTGGATTCAGGGGAAAACTTGTTCCGAAAATTACGTTTCGAGATTGATACGTAGCTAATACGAAGCGCTACCAAATTCCATTTAATTTCATTCCATTCCATAGACTTTAAGCATTGAAGCTTTAAGATGAGGAAAAAACTTAAGAACACGATTACCTTGTTTATACCTACCACAAGATACTGTGGAGAATTAGAGGTACAGTATGAGAGTTAACAGTTACACATTTTTTTTTTGGCGAGATTAAATACACATTGGGACTGCAACTCAAGCCTTCAGAGAAGAGATTTTGTTACTCTGCTACGAAGTGGCAGCGATATGCTTATTATTCAACACATGATCTTATAACTATGGAATACGTTGTTTCTAGTAATACAATTTGCACAATGAATGCTATTAACAATTGCCGTACGTACTTTATGGGATCTATTTTTCTATCAGATATGATAAGTCTGCATTCTCTAGACAGGAAGAAAAAGGAGAGAAAAAAGGAGTCCACAAGAGCCTAGCTGTGTTGCCTGTGGTATATTATTACTGCAAGAAGACTACCGAAAAATTTATAACTTAACATTTAAACATAGGTATATGCCTATAAATTAATTTATTATTGCAAGGAAGCCATATTGTTGCTTCAAAATGATGAAAAATTGTTTTGAACTAAAACATCCTCCAATGCTTATAGGGCTATTAATACGTCAATCTTTTGTGAAATGCATTTGTCACTTTCATTCTGTTAATATTAGGAACATATTTTGATTTATACTTAGTGCACTCTGTCTTCTAGTATTGCAGCATTAGTAGAATACGCTTATTATTGCTCTATAATTATATAGGTAGTCGGGAAAACTCTAGGCCTATTTACACAGAGCCAGTATCATTTAAATCAGTCCTTTTCTCCGCTAAATGGTGGAACGACTTCAATAGTAACTCATTTGATGTATAAGTATTCACTATATTTATACAATTTATCAAATCCTTACTTTCATCATTCAACAAACTGAGGATGCCCAACCATATAGTGAGAGTAGAGCTAGTATAAAACGTAAGGAATTTGTAAATGCGTAATATTAACGACTAAATAAGAGTTCTAGATGAAAGTACAGTACCTTAAATGGTTATCACCATCAAGTTCGAATTATCTTGAAGATAAGTTCTGACACATGAAAAGATAAAAGTTTATAATAGTTAAAGCATTGCATTGAAAGTATGATCCATGATCACATATATAATAGCTTAGCCATACCCATGTTAAAATCCGTAACAAGTAGAAGAGAATAAGCACCAGGATAGCCACTGTCGATTGAGAACGACCACTATAGAGGAGTGGATCAGGACAGCACGTTTGCACATCTCCTTTTTATGTGTTATGTTATGTTAAGTTAGGTTAGATTAGGTTAGGTTCTTTTCAAACAGAAATGACGAGTGAAGCGCAAGTTAAAATTACTCTAACCTAAGCTAACCTAACCTAACCTAACATAACATAACATAAAAAGGAGATGTGCAAACGTGCTGTCCTGATCCACTCCTCCACTATAGTCGTGTCGCTGTTATTTCCGGTGTGACTCCTCCCCTTTGCTTACGTCTTAGGAAAAGAAGGCTCTATAAAGTCTAGGTAGGTAGTATCGTTCGCCATTTTTGTTCTTTCCTTGCCGAGCTACCAGATGAGGAATCTATTTGCCACACCGTTAAACATTATCATGTCGTAGCTCCTATGATAATAAATCAAACGCACTGTAATTTAGCAAATAATTGAGCGGCAAATAACGTCCTCGTGTGATTTCTGCGAACGCCAACGAAAGAGCCAAAATGGCGGGCGACTATATTAAGTATTTATCGAGCCTTAGGACATTCATTACATCATCAATAGCGAATGACAAGACTAACACGTTTAAATGTAGCCGATCTGCAACGTGATGGCTGCCGGAAATAAGAGCGACGGGACTATAGATGGAAGTACTGTTGCTCCATGCAATTCAAATGAGAGTTATAACGTGACTCCATATGCAGTAGCTAGCAGCATAGTAAATTTGATAGAAGTTGTTGCCGTCAAAGTCTATAAGGCTGAGCAGTCTATTATATGTAATCTGGAGTATCATACATGTGAACACACGCACGCACGCATACACACACGTGGGTGGACGAATATCTCCTCTTCTGTACGTCGATGACTTAAGTTTGTATCAAGCTGCCATTATCTTCCATCTATTGGTCGAGAATGCAACTGGTCATCAATGTATTGTCAGCATGGTCTCTTCGCAATGACTTTAAATATTCTCTCTCTCCCCCTCTCCCCACTCTCCCCCTCTCTCTCCCTCCCCTCTCCCTCCCTCCCTCTCTATCCCTCTCTCTCCCCCTCTCCCTCCCTCCCTCTTCCTCTTCCCTCTCTCTCTCCCCTCTCCCTCCCTCCCTCTCTCTCCCTCTCCCCATCATCCCCTCCCTCTCCCCTCATCCCCCTGTCCCCCCCCCTCTCCCCTCCCCCTCCTCCTCCCTCTCTCTCGTGTGTAGGTTCCATGGAACAATGGGATCTTACGTTGTGCACTATGAGTTTGCATTATCGATTTCATAACTCCATTCCCGCCTGTATAAGAATGTCTTGTTTCTGTATATTGCAGGTATTTGTTCACAACAAATTCTGAATGTTCAACAAAACATGTTTCGGTACTCTAAATATGGCTCTCCCAACATCTTATATCATGAATGTCATTCTCTGTAACTTTCTCTTTCAGTTGAAATGGATGTGATAAAGATGGAACCCGACATCAGCCCAGTGCCTGTCCAATCAAGTGATACAGAAGAGAAGAAGCCCTTATCAGAGGTAAGTTGAAAGTGACTATCAGGTATCTCTTTCCTACGTTCGAAATGCATAGTACTGTAAACTGTAACACAATAACTATACATCTTTCAGTTTACAATTAGCAGGCTGGAATAGGCCTGCACTAACAGGACAAGCCAACAGTTGCTTGTATTGCTCGCCATCACCTCACAAGTTACATTCTTATATTACACATAATATTTTGAGAGTTGGTCAGATTTGCTTGCTTAGGGCCCTTACACATGAGGACTTCTGGCCCCCAAGCTAGACTGCAAAAGGCAGTTGGTCTGCCAGCAACATGAGCGACTCTTTGACAGCTGAAGCAGTCAACATGAGCAACTCTGCTGTCGACACGGGTGATGTGTGTCATGATACTGCAAGACTGATGTTATTATTCACTCGCATTATAATAATGGATGTCGAGCAGGAACTACTTTTATTATTTCTTCCCCATCTTCGAAAGAGGCATGCTAAACATATGGAATACATCCGATTCTTACGCAACGAGCGCAGTATGGCCATTTTCACTGCCTTTTCACGAGTTCGAGCCCATGAAGATAATTTTTTTTCAGTACTTCAGAATGTCATTGTTATCATTCGAACATGTGTTGGAAAAAGTGGGAGACATAGCAGACCAAGGAAAGTTTTTTCTAAATCTTGTGAAACATCTGAGAGAAGGAAACCTAGGAACATACTGCAGTCTGGAAACTAGGAGGAACAGATGAGCACGAGAAATCAGGGAAAGAGAGATGCTCCGGTCGAGGTGGGTTCCTCCAAGTGGTGACCGGGGGGTGCAATGGTGGCTCTCGTGCTCTTCTTTTCGGCCATTTTTCGTCCTATCACCATCCACTCCTCTTCGTTCTCTCTTCTTTTTCATCACTATTTCTCTCTGCCGGCCGCCATTGCATGCGGAACGCCCACCACATCATCACAGCCATTTTCACCTCTCCATCCCCGCTGTTTTTTGTTCTTGCCACGTCCGCCGCCATGACGGGATTTGTTAACAATGCCTGATGAGGCTTTATTCTTCTTCCCCTTCTAATTCTTATATCTATTATTAGGTTAAGTTTCTTAGGTTTATAACTCCCGTCTCACCAGCGGGGATCTTTCCTATCTCCGTGGTCCTGTCCCACGGTTTCGAGCGCGACTTCCAACTTGTGTGGCCCGACAGGGCGCCCAGCAACGAAGCAATAGTGGACCCTTCATACTGCCCCTATATGCAAGTCTAGGTGCGGGAGCCCGGACCAGTAGTCATGTACACTCACGTGGAGCCCCAATGGGAGCCCGGAGCGACTTAAACGTCCCGGTGACCGATTCTGCTCGCCGGGTCGGATATGTCGCTCCGACGTGTTACCGCTGACGTATGGGTGTCGCAGTGTAATCAACCACAAGTCCCCTGAAGCTGCGTGCGGTCTCGGATTGCTCCGGCTTTGGGAGGGTCGGTCGGAGTTAGCCGCAGTAGTCTGGCACTTGTATTCAGTGTAGAGTGGGGAGCCACGGGCGGTTATTCCCGTGGTAGGGGCATAAAACTGCGACACGCCTCTGGTGTAAGACTTGCCATTAGGTGTGTAATGACCAGTTTGAAGGGTAACTTGCGTGAAGTGGGTTGCTTGGGATCGGGCTGTGGGGGTCCCCACGGCCGGCACAGACCGAGAAGACTTTTTGGTGTCTTTTTCTTCCGCCCCGGTGGCAGGCTGACGCCGACGGTTCCGTAGGGGGGGCCAGTTTCAAAATGGCTTCTACGCGCTCTTCTTCTCCTCCTCCAGTGAAAGCTAATAAGAAACATAAGACAGGAGAAAGTACGACTGGTGGTCATATGACGAAAATTGCTATGGAATTGGACCCTGAGAAAGTTACTGTAAAAGTGCCTCCTCCAAAGTTTATCAGTATCACATTGGACGGAACGGAAAAAACTATGAAAGACATTAGTCCATTCTACGTGAGACGTGCGCTCGATGGACTCGTTGGAAAGGTCAGAAATGCAACTCGACTCCGCAACGGTAGTCTCCTCGTTGAGACTGCATCTGCAAAACAGAGTGAGACGCTGTTGAAAGCAAAGTTGCTGGGGTCATACCCCATCAAAGTTGAACGACACTCCTCGCTTAACACCACGCGAGGAGTTGTGCATACAGATTCTCTAGATGGTCTATCAGATGAAGAGATCCAATTAGAGCTGGCGGAACAGTCCGTGTCCAAGGCTTACCGTTTAATACGGAAGCGGACGGACGGACTGAACCCCTGAGCACAGTCTTTCTGACCTTTGAAACGTCTCTCTTGCCAGAATATATCTTTGTTGGGTATGAGCGTGTCCCTGTGCGTGCGTATGTGCCGAACCCAATGCGGTGCTTTAGGTGCCAACGGTTCGGACATACGCAAAAACGTTGCACGAACAATATCACCTGTGCAAAGTGTGGCGGTGCAGACCATGGGGATTCCCCATGTACTGGCGCCGAGCACTGTGTGAATTGTTCTGGGGACCATGCTTCAAATTCTAAAAACTGCCCAAAGTATATGCTGGAAAAGACGATTCAAGAGCTTCGAGTCCGGGAAAATATTAGCTTCTTTGAGGCACGTAAGCGTATTTTAGATAAAGAAAAGAAGGCAACTGAAAAGTCCTATGCGTCTGTACTGCAGAGAGCAACAGAGGGAATCGATGCCACCACACAAACGCCACCTCTTACGAACATACCTGGGAAGCGAATTGAGATCGCAACCCAGACATATGTAGACGCCGCTACTCAGACTGCTGAGTCAGACGACACTTGTGGACTTGACATCAGGCCTTACGTCCCTAAGAAAATTATTGCTATGACAGCAGAGAAGGATTGTAGGCCTAATAGAACACCAGAACGTCGCACTCCTAGTTCGGGTGGCAGGTCGAGATCACGTTCTCGATCACGTCCTCGATCAAGATCGCGATCAGGAGTGCGACGAACTGCAAGTGAGTCGCCGGAGTCGAAGACAAAGCAGTCGCAGGCAAAAGCATCTTCCCATAGAAAGGAAAAGAAGAGAAGATCCCCTGTTAAGCCACCAACATGATATAGCTCCTCTTGATGACTGATATTGTACAGTGGAATGTGAACGGTGTACGCAGCAGATATACAGAACTACAGCAATTGATCTATCATGAAAACCCTGCTATTTTATGTCTCCAGGAGACACACCTTCGGCCCGAAAACTCCTAAGTATCTCGGGATACTACGTTCACCGGTACGATCACCTTGCCGGTATTCGTGCCAACGGAGGTTGTGCTCTCCTATTCCGCCAAAGTATCTTTTCCTCTGTTATCAACATCAACAGCCCACATCAATGCATAGCCGCTCGAGTCACTCTACCTTCCATCCAGTTCTCAATAGTCTCTGTATATATACCCCCAGACACACCTTTCACAGTGCATGACATTGAAGACATTTTCTCGCAGGTACCTGCTCCATATATGGTAGTGGGGGATTTTAATGCATCCCACCACTCATGGGCTCAAATTCCGAAGATGACAGAGGAAATAAAATAGCAGAGGTATGTACCCGTCTAAATCTTGTTACCCTGAATTCAGGGGAAGCAACACATCTCTCCTTAGCTTATGGTACATACTCCATGATAGATATCTCCATTTGTAGCCCAGTTTTGTCCACGCATTTCGAGTGGTCTGTGATTCACGACCTACATGGTAGTGACCACTATCCCATTCGAATGCGTATGTCCGCTTTACGTCCGGCGGAATCTCGATCTCCAAACTGGGTTCTTAAAAAGGCGGACTGGGTCGGATTTTCGGAGTCCATATCATTCGATGATAACGGACATGAAAATGTGGACTCCGTAGTAGACCATTTCTCAAATGTGGTTATAAAGTCAGCGGAACTATCTATCCCCGGTCGTCCTGCAGGCCAAAACGCTTCTCTGTCCCCTGGTGGACGGATGCCTGCAGAGATGCAATCCGTGACCGCAAACGTGCTTTACGCCAATTTGAGCGCCATCCGACCCAAGAATATTTTGTCCAGTTTAAACGTCTTCGAGCCAAAGCTCGTCGCATTGTGTGCGATGCTAAGAAGACGTCCTGGACAAATTACGTCAGTTCATTGAAACACAACGTCCCAGCTAACACCATATGGGACAAAGTCCGTCGAATAATGGGGAAACGTAGTTCTGTAATTCTGGGCCTTCTAAACAATGGAGTAACGACCACCAGTCCAATAGACATTGCTGAAATATTTGCTACCACATTTTCACAAATAAGCAGCTCAAATAATTACGACCCGGAATTTCTGAAAATCAAAGATACTGCAGAAAAACGAAACCTAAAATTTCAATCTGACAACACTGAAGACTACAATGCACCGTTCACATCCGAGGAGCTGGAGGCGGCACTAGACACATCCCCTGACACCTCCCCTGGCCCTGATAACATCCATAACCGCATGCTTCGTCATCTTCCACCAGCTGGAAAATCCTTTCTTCTGTCTATGTACAATAGAATCTGGACTGAGGGTGTATTTCCATCTGCTTGGCGTTCTGCCATTGTAATTCCAGTCCAGAAACCGGGAAAGGACCCTTCTTTACCTGGCAATTACAGGCCAATCTGTCTCACCAGCTGTGTGTGCAAGGTTATGGAAAAGATGATAAGCAAACGCCTGATGTGGGTACTCGAATCAGGAAACCGATTATCTAACATCCAATGTGGTTTCAAGCGCAGATCCGCCGCAGACCATCTTGTTCGGCTGGAGACCGCCATTAGAGATGCTTTCCTCAAGAAGGAACATCTTGTGGCGGTCTTTTTGATCTAGAAAAGGCTTACGATACCACGTGGCGTTTCGGAATTCTGCAATCCCTGTATGACTGGGGACTTCGTGGCAGTCTGCCAACGTTTATTGAGAAGTTCATGGCAGAGCGGTATTTCCGAGTTCGAGTAGGCACCACACTTTCTAACGAACATCTCCAAGAAAATGGCGTTCCGCAGGGGTCTGTATTAAGTGTTCTTCTTTTCTGCATTGCGATCAATGGCATTGCCGACTGTGTAGGTAACCGAGTATCTTCTCTCTTGTACGTTGATGACTTCAGTCTATATTACAGTTCCCGATACCTCCCATCTATCGGTCGACAGTTGCAACTGGTCATCAATGTGCTATCGGAGGGTCTCTTCGCAATGGCTTTAAATTCTCCACTCAAAAGACGCAGTGTGTCCACTTCTACAACCAACGTGGACTCCATCCACATCCTGAAGTGCGTCTTAATGGAGTGGAATTGCAATATACAGACACTGCGAGGTTTTTCTTGGGCCTTATCTTTGATTATAAATTAACGTGGGAGGCGCATATCCGTGATTTGAGAAGGCGTTGTGAAAAATCTTTAAACATTTTACGCCTTTTGTCAGGGGTTCGCTGGGGTGCAGACCGCATAGTGCTTTTACGTCTATATCGTTCTCTTATCCGTTCAAAGCTAGATTATGGCTGTTTTATCTATGGCTCAGCAAATAAATCTAAGCTACGTTTCTTAGACACTATCCATCATCATGGGATACGACTCGCTACAGGTGCCTTCCGAACGAGTCGGATAGCGAGCCTGTATTGTGAAGGCGGGGGAACCATCACTGTATCGGCGACGTAATGTCCTGTTGTGCTCATATGCGGTTAAACTCCGCTCGCAGCCTGAGCACAATTCTTTCGACTCTTTCCATCATTCGTCTCTTTACGGCCGATACAGTGAAAATCCACGGAGACCTCGTCCAGCAGGTGTGCGATTCCGTGAACTGCTCTCTGAGCTCGACGTCGATCTACCATCCGTTCGCACACTAGAATACACCACCACAGCACCGTGGATTATGCGACGCCCCATGTTTGATGTAAGCCTGAGCCAAAGTTTTAAGAATTTTACACCAGCTTTTGTTTATAGACTTCGTTTTAGTGAACTTTTATCGCGATATCCAAATTATTCTTTAGTTTATACTGACGGATCCCGAGTAAATGATTGTGTTGGGTGCTCCTTCGTTGCAAATGGACAGATATTTAAATATAAACTGAGCGAATATACCAGTGTTTTTACTGCAGAATTATATGCTTTTACAGAGTTTTATTGTTTTTAATTCGAGAACCTCGGGGCAGATACCTAATCTGCTCCGACTCTTTAAGTGCCATTCAGTCTTTGCAGTGTCTCTATTCAGAGGATCCCCTTGTGTTAAGAACTCAGCAGCTGTTCCACACACTCTTAAGCTCTGATTGCGAGATTGGAGTAGTGTGGATTCCTGGCCATGTCGGAATTCGTGGGAATGAGGCCGCAGATGCTGCAGCCAAAGATGGTGCCACGAATGGCACTCTGGTATATTGGCGCGAGAGGTGGCAAGACTTACAAAATTATTTGAAATGTAGAATATGGTGGCAATGGGAAGGAGAATGGTCTGCACAAGAGGAAAACAAATTACGAAGAATAAAGAATACTGTTCGAGTTTGGGATTCGTCCACAAGAGCGTCACGACACGAAGAAGTTTTACTCACCCGGTTGAGGATTGGCCACTGTTATCTGACACATGGCCATCTGCTACGTGGCGAGCTTCAGCCGGAGTGTGATCTATGCCATGTTCCACTTACAGTGGAACATTTTTTATTACATTGTAGAAAATATGACCGTGTCCGTCGGCAATATGGAATTCGGCCGACTCTTCGTGACGCTCTTGGAAATGATTTTAATTGTACAAATGCAGTCCTGAGATTTTTATCGAGTACTGGACTTGACAGGGTGATTTAGTTTTGACCCGTTTTAATTATCCTCCGGACCCTTTACATCCGGAGGTTACACTTGTTATTTAGTATATAAGTTTTTTTAACAAACTTGACATTCGGACCTTTTACATCCGAGTATTTTAGAAATACGCCAGATAATTTATTTATGGTAGCATTTGTATTGTTATTTTATCTCTTTTTAAATATTAGTTAAGGTCAGATTTTTATAATGTTTTATGCATCACCCTGTTGAAACTGCATTTGTGTACCTCGTTTTAATCGTGACAACGTTTTTTAGTTCTTTAAGCATTCTGATTATTGTATAGTTTCTGTTTAAATAATTTTAGACAAGGGCGCAAATAGCCATAGATGCTGACGCGCCCTTTTTAAACCCCACTAACTAACTAAGAGAGATGCTGCTGGTCTGGTCAAGGAAATTACAGATAATACACCAAGACGTGCCAGAAAAGTAAAAAGTAAAACCTACATGTCAACAGCCCAAAAGCCTATTCCACTAACTCCTTATTAAGCTTTGGCTCTTATTACAAAACAAATAAGTTACCATTAACTACTGCACAAAGTTAGATCCAGACCTGTTCGATAGGAGAACACTTATTAAATTTATCTAAATTCACCCCCTCTAATAGGGTAGTTTTACACAATGGCATTTGTAGTCGTCCATGTGAAAGCATAAAATGCTGTCGCCAGTAGTGGGAATCGACTGTTTGAGTGGGGCTGCAGTTGCTCTGCCATCGTGTTGAGCACTCATATGCAAGGCAAACGATGTTTTGCATTGGAAGGCATTGCCGACTGCATTCCCACTACAAGCAGTCCATAACGACGACTTTTTGCAGTTGACTTTGGCAGCTCATGTGTAAGGACCCTACAACTGTGCTTTAGGAAGCTTCAAACGAGATATTTTTCTAATAAATATTGGTAATTGGTAACCTCTTCTATATTAATGATTATAAATAAAGTGATCCCATGTATTGTGGGTCCCTATCACCACAGCATGGCACGTCCTCAGGTTGCGGATCGAGGAGACGGCCTCCATATATGGAGGGTAGCTACGAATATATTGAATAAGCAGTCGTGAACAGCCGATTAGGGGTGGTCCTCCAGCTTAGGGGTTGGGCGAAGGGCTAAGAACCCATCACCGTAAAAAACAGCTTGTTACGAAATCAAACAATAAGCCTTGGAATGGGACTGATTCTCTGGCACGACCACAGCAAGGAAATAATATTATGAAATTTGGCACTTGGAACGTAACTAGTCTTTATAGAACAGGAGGGGTAACATTAGTATCAAAAGAACTAGTTAGATACAGAAGAGTTTTCGTGGGAGTACAAGAGGTTAGGTTAGATGGGAATGGCATATCACAAATAGGAGATTACTTGTTGTGTAATGAGGAAGGAAACAGTAATCACCAATTAGGAACAGGATTGTTTGTTCATAAACGAATAAAATCAGCAGTAAAAACGGTCAAATTTATCAATGACAGGTTATCATATTTAGCACTTAGGGTAGATGGTGCGATATCGTAGTTATAAATGCTAACGCCCCTACAGAAAAGGAATGCAGCCATATAAAGTATAGTTTATATGAGGAATTGGAACATGTTTTTGATCAGTTATCTAGATATCACATGAAAATTTTATTGGGGGATTTCAATGTTAAAGTAGGACGGGAGGATATTTTTAGACCAACTATTGGAAAAGAGAGCCTACACGCAATTAGTAGTGACAATGGAGTTAGATTAGTCAACTTTGCCACATCGAAAAATTTAATTGTCAAAAGCACAACATTCCCCCATAAGGATATACATAAATATACTTGGACTTCTCCAGATGGATTGACGCACCACCAAATACATCACATCTTGATAGATAAACGGAGACATACTAGTATAGTAGACATTCGAACTTTCAGGGGGGCAGACTGTAATTCTGATCATTATTTGGTAGTTGGAGAATTAAGAGAAAGGCTATCAGTAGCGAAGCGAGTAAAGCAGCAAGTTAATATTAGTAAATGCAATATTCTGAAATTAAAGGACGAGGAAACTAAGCAACATTATCAGGTCGAAATTTCGAATAGGTTTGCCACTTTAGGAAGTGCTGACGAAGTTCAGAAAGAGTTGTATGTTAATTACGTGTGGGAAAATATCAGAGATAATAACAAAATTGCAGCTGAGCAGAGCATAGGTTATAATGAAACTAAGAAAAACAAACTGTGGTTTGATGGAGATTGTTGCATTGTAGTAGAAAAAAGGAAACAGGCAAAATTGAAATTCTTATATGATCCAGTTAAGGAGAATAGAGATAATTATTTCAATGTAAGATGGGAGGCAAATCGTATACTTAGGAATAAAAGGAGAGGTTACTTGAAGCAAAAACTGAAACAAATAGTAAGAATAAAAACATTCGAACTTTATATAATGGTATAAAGGAATTTAAGAATGGATATCAGGCAAGAGTAAACATGATCAAATATGAGAATTGTGACTTGCTTGCAGACGGAAAAACCATTTTGGGCAACCACTAAATGTACATAGGCCAAATAGAAATGATCGGGATGAAGTTGAAATACAAACTGCAGAGCCATCAATGAGTACATAAAAAAAACGGTAGATTGCAGAAGAGAGCTACTAATATTGATGACTTCGAGAAATGCGTGATACAATGAACGATTCATGAATTCTATCTTTTGCACAGAATTTCTCCTACAATTTCGAAGTTATTACCCACTCTGCGTGAAATTACCCGTCATTGATTTGAGGGGAGTTTAAAGAGTATTTTAAGAGAATTAGAGTTAAAGTGTAAGAAGACTGGGAAAATAGAAGTGTACTGATCGAGAGGCAATGAATATCATCTCTATCAGTCATAAAGTTTAGAGAGAAATGCTGATCCATCATCAATGGGGAAGATAACTATGTACATAGAAGTCACAATGATAAGAGGATAGGATGGAGATCATAATAACAGCAAATTACAATGAAAGCAGTAGTGATAGTGTAGTGGGAAAAAAGTTCTAACAATAACAATACATGCACTATGAAGAGAATGCATATGTAACTGTTGATAGTGATTCTTCTGTCGGATGGGAACGTTAACCCTGGCAGCCCCCTTGGTGCTATTCGATAGGAGTATGCTACGTGCCAGCACCGGGCTTTCCCTTCACCCTTCCTCACCTTCATCATCCTCACTCATTCCCTACACTACACTTACACGAACACTTGCACATACACTCACCCTAGAAGACGACATAATTCTTCACAGATACATATCATGCATAGCGTTCCCTGCAGAAGTGGTGTGCAACTTGAAAATGGGTAACAGTCCTGCCATCTATTCGCAGTATGCGGAACCCGAATCACGCAAGTAAAGTAGGTAGGTGATAGATACACAAATGCACAGTTTGTAACGTTTTATTAGATTTGGTGTTCGTGACTTATTAGCATTACAGGTCTATTTACACGAGTTGTGAGTGTACTTCCAGTGCCATGGCGATTCGCAGGCGAGTATCAGTTGGGGGCTGCAGCTGGTTGGGAGACATACAAGGTGGATAGTGACTCGCATCTTTGCTTGACATTTAAAATTTCAGGGGCCAAAAAGATCTGCGATACTTATAGCACGTAATGAACAAAGCAGGGTGTCGGGGTAGTAAACCCCGGCAGGGTATCACAATGACATCCACAATAACATGCTCTGTTCTTATCTGATTAAATGTAGACACTGAAAAGTTACCAGTATCACTATCAAAACTGTGCACTGCGAAAATGTTGGCGAATGACTCCATATCACTTCTCCAGCAACACAATATCACTCGTACATCCACGCCGATACAAAAGAGGTTGAAAAGTCATGTGATTTTGAATGCGGTTAGGTGAACGCTGCTACTACCGCCAAAATCACCACGCCATGCATTTGAAATACAACATATGCAACCTCGCCTCTGGAATTCGTTACCTAATGACGTCAGGGACTGCCGGACTTTATCACAATTTAAAATTAACTTTGAACATTTTGTGTTAGTTAATGTTTTTAGGTATTGCTAGAAGTATTGATTTGTGTGTTTTCTTTTTTAATCTAGATTAAAATTCCAAGTTTCTTGTTTATGTTAGTTAATTAGTTAGGATACAATTAATTATGATACTTAATCACTCATTTAAAGTTTGTGTGACTGCAACCTGTGTATATATTTGTGTGGCTTTACTTTGGTTATAGTGTTTTTTTTCTCTCTCTTTATTTCTTGTTTAGCTTTATTTTGTACATAGTGTATTTTTTTTCTGTTTATTTCTATTATTGTATTTGTATTCCTAGTGTTGTGGAAGAGAAGGCCTGATGGGCTTAACTACACCAGAATATATAAATAAATAAATATAATCGTTTCATTATAACATATACATATATCCTTTCACATTATTACATGGTTACAAATATTACTTTCACGCCAATTCATCTTAAACACCATTACTTACGATTAAAAGTAATTCATTTTTCATGATTGAACAATTGCATTTTGCATATGGTAAATTTTCTCTCATTTGCAACATATATACGACTTCCGAAATGTTTCCACCAAGAACACGTGTTCTTCAGAGAGACTGCTGAGGATTCAACAAAGAAAATAATGAAGATCAACAACATGAAGGCACATCACAAGGCAAGGAAATTGAAGTACAGAAAACCTGTGATTGGTGAGAGGCAGTGAAAAAGGGAAGGAAGAGCGAAAGAGAGGAGAGAAGGAGAGAGGAAAATTACCCTCAAGCAAGTAATTTTTTTCCTCAAATCATACCTTTTCTTGCCTTTCCCCTACCCAATATTATCCCAAATTCTCCTGTCTTATAGTGTCTTGAGGTGAGGATAATTGGTGGCATCCGTGTTCTGAAATTTTCCCACTCATTCATTATGTCTCTTTGTTCTGCAGGAAGGAAATTTATTGGATCTCCATGTGACTGAGATAAAGGAGGAATGCGTGGACGACAGCTACGATCACACATCAGACATAAAATTTGAAGAATTTATATTGCCCAATAATTTTCCCGTGGTGAAGTGTGAAGCCGAGGTGAGTGGAGCTTATTGGTGTGCTGGCTCTTCTTTTAAATTTTGGTTTACAGTGGGGATAGTAAAAGTATCTGCATGCTATTTATTGCTTATTTCTTTGTTGCGGAATAGCCAAAATGAAGCTTGAAGTGTATTATGACTGTTTTGTTTGGGTTTTGAAGAAAATTTTTTATTTTTGGTAATATACGAGATCTTACTATATAGAATGAGGTGCCTAATATTGCCATCTTGAATATCGCTTAATGATTGATGTTATCTACTGTATGTGCTTTTCCTCAGAATTAAAGGCTAGATTTAGGCTCACACATTTAACATACACAAGGTTTGTGAGAATTATAGGAGAATGTGTTTCAACACGATAGTTATTTATGATAAAAGTATTGAAATTGACATTTTATTTCGTGAGTAGGTATGTTTTTGAAACCAGGCCACAGGTCGAGTGTAGCATTATATGAACAAAATATAATCATTTTTAACATGTGTCACAAATTGTCTTTTAGACAGCCAAGAGGTAGTGCGACTTCCAAATTGTGTGGCCCGACAGGGCGCCCATCAATGAAGCAATAGTGGACCCTTCATACTGCCCCTATATGCAAGTCTAGGTGCCGAGCCCGGACCAGAGGTCAAGTACATTGACGTAGAACGCGATTTAGACGCCCTGGTGAACGACTCTGCTTGCCAGGGCGGATATATCGCTCCAACGTGTTACCACAGACTAATGGTTGTTGCAGTGTAATCAACCACAAGTCTTCTGGAGCTGTGGGGTCTCGGATTATTCGGCATTCGTGGGCGAAGTCGGAGTTAGCCGGGTAGTCCTACAGTTGTTCAGTGTAGAGTGGGGAGCCACGGGCGGTTATTCACGTGGTAGGGGCATAAAACTGCGGCACATATGCGTAATTTGAGAAGGGGTTGTGAAAAGTCCTTAAATATTTTATGCCTTTTGTCAGAGATTCGATGGGGTGCAGATCGCATAATGATTTTATCGAGCTCTTATCTGACAAAAGCTGGATTATGGCTGTTTTGTTTATGGCTCAGCAAATAAATAAAAATTACGTCTTTTAGATAGCATGTATCGTCTTGGGATATGATTGCTACAGGGACTTTACAAATGAGATCAATGTATCAGCGACGTAATATTTTACTGTGCTGATATGTTGTTAACCCTTTGCAGCGTAGTGGTTGTTCAGAAGAACCACTGTTTTCTTTCTTGCTTTATTTTATGGCATGGATATTCCAGCAAGAAACCACTTCTTGAGTATACATAGAGGTGCTATCTGTGTTTTTAAATTATGTGCAGAGTTAAAAGGTTGAAAAAAATTGATTGAAGCTTTGTTAAGTTCCATGATATCAAAAACATAAAAAATTAATATGTGCTGCAAAGGGTTAAGCTCCGCTCACAGCCTGAGCACAATTTTTACGACTCCTTTCACCATTCGTTTCTTTACTGCCGATACAGTGAAAATCCACGGAGACTTTGTCCAGCAGGTGTGCGATTTTATGAATTGCTCTCTGAACTCGACATCCATTTACCATCAGTTCGCACACTGGAGTATACCACCACTCCACCGTGGATTATGCGACGTCCTGTGTTTGAAATAAGTCTGAGCCAATGTTTTAAGAATTTTCACCAGCTTTTGTGTGTAGACGTCATTTTAGTGAACTTTTATTACATTTCCAAATTATTCTTTAGTTTTTACTGACGGTTCCCGGATAAATGATTGTGTTGTTTGTTCCTTCGTTGCTGATGGACAGATATTTAAATATAAATTGAAGCAATAAACCAGTGTTTTTATGTCAGAAATGTACGCATTTTACAGAGCTGTATTGTTTTTAATTAGACAACCCCTGGGCAGATTCCTTATCTGCTCCGACTCTTTAAGCACTGTTCAGTCCCTGCAGTCTTTGAATTCTTGTGATCCTCTTGTGTTGGAAACCCAGGGGATTTTCCGCGTACTCCTAAGCTCTGATGCTGAGATTGGAGTATGTGGATTCCGGTTCATGTTGGAATCCCTGGTAATGACGCAGCGTATGCTGCAGCAAGGGACGGTGCTATGAATGGATCCGAGGTGTATTGGGGCGAGAGTTGGCAAGATACTCAAAATCACTTGAAATATACAATATGATGGCAATGGAAAGGAGAATGGTCTGCACAAGAGGAAAACAAACTGCGAAGTATAAAGGATACTGTTCGAGTCTGGGATTCGTCACAAGAGCGTTACGACATGAAGTATTTCTACTCACCCGGTTGAGGATTGGCCACTGTCATCTGACACATGGCCATCTCTTACGTGACGAGCCTGAGCCGGAGTGTGATATGTGCCGTGTTCTACTTACGGTGGAACATATTTTATTGCATTGTAGGAAATATGACCGTGTCCATCGACAATATGAAATTCGGCTGACTCTACGCTTTTGGAAATGATTTTAATTGTGCAAATGGAGTTCCAAGGTTTTTATCTGATACATAACTTGATAGGGTGATTTAGTTTTTATTGGCCCATTTTACTTATTCTGCGGACCCTTTACATCCGAAGGTTACATTTGTTTCATATTTGACTTTACATAGTTAACCTTTCGGACCTTCTAAATCCGAATATTTTGTACAATTTTATTCTTTTTAAATGTACCGTATAATATATCTTTGGAGATGTTTGTTTTATTATTTTATCGTCTCTTTTTAGACACTACCTAGGGTCCGAGAACTGCTCATTTTTATGATTTTTTATGAATTACCTTTTTAATACTGCATACCTTATAAATACTCCATTTGTATACTTTGTTATTAAGTGGCAACATTTTTGTTAGTTCGTGTTAGCATACAGCTTGTTTAATTGTTTGTGTGTGTTTTTTTTTTTTAGATAAGGGCGCAAATAGTCATAGTTTAAACCTCAGTAACTATCTAACTAGTTGATGAATCAAAGATTTTTACACAGAGAAAAAAATTATTTAATTAGTTACTTGAATCTTTTTGTGATTTGAAGTAGCAGTAATACAAATTTGCAACTATTCACTATTAATAATTCTGCACATTTAATTAATACTATAGAAAAATTATCTTTTTCTTGTTTTTTTAATCTCATTAATTGAAGCGTCGGCTGTAACAATGTTATAAGTTACATTTGGTAAAATTTACAGGAGCTGCAAAAATGTGTACACATACAACGGTGTTCTTATGAGGGTAGCAAACTTTTGAGTGGACAAATTTCACGTACTGCATTGATGGACAGTTGCAAGCCACGGAGTATAACATGACATACAACATTATTACACTGAAACACGCCGAATGAACATTTTGTAATCTACGACGTTGTTCCAGCCGACGCTTCAATTACTGGAGTCTGAAGTCAATAATCAGGATATTGAATTTTTTTATATATACTACCAACTTAAGAAAAGGAACTATCTTTGTTTTCCATACAATTTAAATATTTAATAATAATAAAATTCCGTTAATTTGAAAGATGTTAATGGCTGTAGGCACTTCCTGTAAGCCTTTGCTGACAGCGGGAATTTAAACTTGGCAGTAATGCAGGAACATCGAGAATTTAATAGCGTGAACGAGAAAAATGTGGTACTTTATTAAAATGGGTGTAACTAGGTGGAAAACTTTATCACGTTTTCAAAAAATTCACTTATTGTAATATTATATATATATATATATATATATATAATATTATGAAGTCCACATTACACTAAAATTGTCCTTAGTTTGATATGCCACGAAGCATTTGTCGACGGAGAAATCAACATCGCCAATATGGCAGATAAACAAACACACATTGTATTGTTTCTCACCATGTGTGGCACACACCCACACCTCCTCTGCGGTCTCGTCTTATTCTTACTCGTCTTAGGTGGAATTCTGAGAAAGACGTTCTCTTTCATTCAATTGTGGTGTTATCTGATATTTTACGTTCTTTTCGTTCGCAGTCTCCGAATTTAAGGTATAATCCCTCAACCAAAGAATTCTCAAAGATAAGTTGTCAATTTGCTTTCCAATTGTTCTGAAACTGCCCACTGTGGTATTCAGAAGTTGTCTCAAGAATTTCACGCATCACATAAAACATGATACAAAGGAGGAGAGTTCGGCTGGCGTCGTGAGTCGGGTCTCGGCATAGCTCAGATGGAAAGAGCGCTCAGCGGTCCTGGGTGCGATTCCCGGTGCCGGATCCAATTTTTCTCCAATAATACATATCTACATATCAGACATTTCAAGTTCATGGAGTTTACCACTGTGGCATATGCAATTCTTCTGAAGAACTTCCCGTACCACAAACACTTTCCTCTCTACTAAATACGTCTGAACAGTTGCTCGGCACTGCTGTGGGAGTAACGGTTAGTATGCCTGACCGTGAAACGTGAGATCCTGAGTTCATATCTTGGTTGGGACAAGTTACCTGGTTGAAGTTTTTCCGGGGTTTTCCCTCAACTCATTAAGAGCAAGTGCTGTGTAACTTTCAGCACTGGAGCCTGGACTCGTTTCGTCGGCATTATCATCTTCATCTCATTCAGACGCTAGATAACCACATCAGTGGATAAAGCATCGTAAAATAACCCACTGAAAAAAAACAGTTGATCCTAGAGGTCAGTGTCTCTCATATGTTTATTATAATCGAAAACGCATTGTAGGGCTTTTCGTTTTCTATCCCTCTTTTTCTTTGTGTCTCGCTTTCATCACTCTGAAATAGAGAGATCAAATTGATTTAGAAAACCCTCGTCTGTTCATTGTTAATATACCAACGCAATCGGTCCATTTGTTTTCCTACATTGCTGCCAGCTCTGAAGAGTTGCAAACATTAATAATCCGCATAGTTCTGCCTTCAATTAGAAGTGGCTATATTGAATTTAACACAGTAGCTGTTGTCTTGTTTGTGTTCGGTGTAATCGATGATGATTCAATGAAATTGTAGTTGTACTGCTAATCTGTCACAAGGGACCACAGATATCCAGCTGTAGATTCACAGAATTGGTATGTTTCTATTCCAAATTACAATGCTTTTAGCGGCAAGTATTGTTTCAAAGATAAATTTCCATTCCGTAGTGCCAGAGTTTCGTCAATGGATATGTTTTGTCCAGAGTAATAGACACTTTGAAATTTGTTGCTCAGATGTGAAAATATGGGGAAAATATTGTACAGCTTACAAAGCTCTGTGTAAAGGGAAAGAAGACAGAGGACGGACACTGGAAAGTTTTCTTTTCTCAATCGTACTATCAGGGACTGGAATGCTTTACCTGCAGACTTACTAAAGACTTTACCAACAACCAAATACGTATTTAAAAATAGGCTTAAGGACTTTACTAATAGACGATAATTATACACAGTATGTAAAGGATGTAAATGATATTTTGTTATTGAAGTGTTGTATCAGTGAAGAATTATGTTGTGTCAGTGAAGTGTGTTGTGTCAGTGAAGTGTGTTGTGTCAGTGAAACGTGTTCCTGTCAGGGAAGCTTTATAGTTTATAGTGGCAGTGCAAAGTATTTGACCAGTGAAATGTTTTTGAAGTGTTAGTGAAATCAGGATAGAATCAGTGAAATGTGTCGTAGTTCCAGTGCAGTAAGTGAATTGACAGCGAAATGAGTGTAATGTGGAAAGGTACTTGTGCAGATATGAACATATCATACTCGTGGGTTTTAGATCGAACTTAGATTTAAGATACAAATTAGATTTATTTTAAATGTTATTTTAAGTGATAGTGCTTCATTTAATTTAGGATATTATTATTATTATTATTATTATTATTATTATTATTATTATTGTTAGTATTAATCATTGGTATTATTATTAAGTGTATTTGTAATTAACAAATTTATTATTGTCATTATTGAGTGTAATTAGTTACCACTGCCACCGGGTATATACCCATTGCAGTGTGAATAAATACATACATACGTACATACAACTGTTGTTAAAGTTGTCAGCAAATTGAAGGAATTTACATAGTAGTACGAGCCTGTCCCTAGAAATCATGTCACCAAACCCTGGAGTAGTTAAGCCTATTATTCTCTTTGTGGAGAACTATGGCGTTATTGTTGGTTTGTTCATTGCTCTCATCACCATAAATAACACAGTCACAATGTAATATTTCACTAAGAACAATAGGAAACAAAATTGCCATGGGAAACCTACGGGACAAGATCTTCGAGGCAATAAATTTTTCTTCATAACAATTGGCATCAGCAACAATGGTGTCGATCAAGATCAGTTTAAAACAAAACACACCTACCATGTAGTGCATATTTTCGTTTCATTGTCGTCAGAGAAAACATCACTATTGGCATTTTAATTGTCCATACTTCCCCACTTCTGAGAAAAATGTTCACTTTCTCTGTTGTCAGCTAATGCAACGTCGTCATTATCAGCCTGTTTCTAGTCTTTTCACAAAATCCCTTAACGCATCAGCAAGGATCAAGTGGTCAACAATGTCATCTTCATTGTAATTGTCACTAGATTCCTCAATTGCTTCTAGTAAAACATATTCGATTTCGTCACTTCTCAGAGGATGCTCGTCACTTACACTGTTCATACTAACTTGCTCGCACTCTGTCGTGTAGATAGAACTGTGCGTCAGACTCAATAAGGCCCTTGGACAGAGTTTGATTATGTCAAGACGAGGGGGAAAAGTAAATATCAGAGCAATGAGATCACACATGGCTGTGGACAACTTCACTTCTTATGGCAGCACAAATCAAAACTACGAATTCTGAGAGCAAATTTCAGCTTCAGATTCATAAGAAAATGATACTGTCTTATTAGTTTTCTACACTGCTTTGTTGGGCACACTGTTTATCGTTTTCCTAACGAATTATTTCCTTCGACAGTGTTCCTAGTCTTGAACTCTACTTTTCGAGCTACCCTGATAATTGTGTATGTAAACTACAGCCGGCCAGTCTCCAACTCTGACATTTCTCTTAGAAAGAGGAGAGAGAACGAGAGACAAAGATAGTGACCAGCATTGCCAAGCTGTGGCATTTTGAAGTTGTGAAAAGAACCTCGAAATTCCACTGTGAATGAAACTATTCTGCTAAATTTTAACCTTAAAACACTCTGGTTTGGTTTAAAGTAATGTTTTTAATTCTATTGTAATTTTTTTTATTGGGTTATTTTACGACGCTGTATCAACATCTATATTCTTATGTAAATTCTTATACTGAACAACAATGTAATTTATTGTCACAACAATAACTCTTCACTCTCTACAATTTAACTTCACTCCCGTCAACAATGGGAATTACTCTCCGCACAGCAACACAGCGTTCGTTATTGCACTCCACAAACGACAATGACAATTTACTTGGACTGTTAACAACAATGAACTGTTAATCTTAACTAATATTCACAAAGCACTATTTACAACACAGAACTGTCAGTTCTCATTTCACAGTTCTTCTAGCTCAGTCACTCGAGTTCACAGTATCTCGAACCACAGACCTTCAGAGACAGTCCACTGTACTCGAACTCAGGTCCCTTCAACTGCGGTCCACTGCACTCGAACTCAGGCCTTCGGATGCTGACACAGTTGCGGACGCACAATCAAGTCGAACTCCTGTACACAAGACTGGCTGGCTTGCTCTGTTCACTGGCTTACTGACTGAACTAATCATGAATGAATCAATCACTATCCGAGTTCACTCGCGTTTCTTCTTTTATAACCACAGCGACGTAGCCTGGAAAGTTCGAATTCGCGATTTTTCCACTTCGACGGACTTCTCGGCCTCTCTAGGCAAGCAGAATATGGGCGCGCAACTTCCCTCGCCGCGTAAGGAGTGGATCAGGACAGCACGTTTGCACATCTCCTTTTTATGTTAGGTTAGGTTAGAGTAATTTTAACTGTATGTTTCACTCGTGGTTAGGTTAGGTTAGAGTAATTTTAACTGTATGCTTCACTCGTCTTTTCAGTTTGAAAAGAACCTAACCTAACCTAACATAAAAAGGAGATGTGCAAACGTGCTGTCCTGATCCACTCCTGCCACGTAGGCCCTTTCCCCTCTCTTCTCTCCATCGCGCGCCGTCCCTTAGTGCTCCGTGGAGCCCGTGTCGACTCACGCGCGATCTGCTCTCTTGCGGAACGCTGGTCGTGAGTTCGAATCTCGCGTCGCTGTCACAATATTTAGCGTCTGAATGAAATGAAGGTGATAATGCTGGTGAAATGAGTCCGGGGTCCAGCACCGAAAGTTACCCAGCATTTGCTCGTATTGGGTTGAGGGAAGACCCCGGAAAAAACCTCAACCAGGTAACTTGCCCCGACCGGGATTCGAACCCGGGCCACCTGGCTTCGCGGCCAGACGCGTTGACTGTTACTCCACAGGTGTGGACTATTGTAATTTGCTGTTACAAGACTTGAGTTCTGATATGCGAAGATTAATTCAATCGCAGTTTGCAATGCTGGGGGAGAGGCGAGCACTAGACGTTAAAGTTGTCTGCTAGAACCAACCAGCTATGAGCGTCTGATGTATTTAGCGCGATGTTGCCACTTCTTTTTTATACGAAGCACATGGCGAACGAGTCGTTAGTTCTTTGTGTAATAGTACAGGCGAAGTAGTTGTGTTGTTTTGTGCTTGAGTGATTTACGGTGCCTGCAAACTTTATTATTGATATAGTAATATGGCCAGTGGTTCATCAGAATCGAAAAAAAAAAAAATCGGCTCTTTTAAGAGCCAAAGTCATGAATTTATATATGCAGATTGCGTGAATATTTTAAGAAGGAGCAAGACAATGGAGAATCTCTTCTCCCTGTTACGAAAGTGGTAGATAGAGTTTGTGAAGCTTTGAAGTTGCGAAAGACAACCGTTAAAAGTGTGGCGTCTTTCCAGCGAATAGGAATTATAAAGAATGGACACTGAGCGAATTTTCCTGTGTTTTGTTTCTCTGTGCACCAGCAGCTAGTTCCACTTTCAAGCGCTAGAGGTAGTGTAATCGAGCATACGCTAAGATAATTATTGCATAATCCAGTAACGCTTTGCTTCAAATAAATTCAAGTTAACAGCTTTTCCTTATTTCTCAGTGACAAACTAGTTGTAATAATAATATTTTATATTTCAGATATCATAAATTATATTATAAAATAATATAATACATTATAAAATTAAGTATCGAATTCGTTTAATATTTGTATATAATATAATAAAGGTATATGGTTTTACTTCTCGTAAAAGTTTTGTTTTTCCATTTTCAGCGCTATCAAATCATTACATATTTTAATTGTTGTTGGGGTCAACGTCTGAACTCTCATTATAAGAGAACTCTAGAGTCCAGACATTACAGTTAATGAAGGATTTATTATTTTATGGATCCAATTTATTTTATTTGAGTACATAATGTACCTAGATGTATTAATTGTATGTGTTATATTTCCGCTGTGTCGACTGCTAGCTGGTGTGATGTCAGCGCCAACTCTAGGGAGAAAGCGGAATCTGACGCTCTAGCTGGCTTGAAGGTCATTGAAATCGGTCCGGCTACATCAAAGGTACCAACGCGAAGTGTCCATTCTTTATAATCCCTATTCGCTGGTCTTTCCACTTGAGTATTGACAGATTCTAAGGAAAGTAGAGTCTGTTTCATTATAAAGATAATGATATTCTCATAGCCAGTGGTAATATCCTGTAGGCGTATGTATAATTCACATATGTGTTCGCATTAGTTTTTATTCTGCTATCATTGTTTAGCTGTGTACATTAACGAATTATGCGATCTTTGTTTGTGTAAAATGATTTATATACGCATTATTTTTTTTTTTTTGTGATTATGCTAGCTGTGTACATTAACGAAGGCTGTGATCTAAGTTATATGTAAAATGATTTATAGGCATGCCTATGCATTCGAATTAGTTTTTATTCCGTGCCACAAAATCGGCCGGCGAGCACGTGAACTTTCCATTCTGTCTATACGTATCGGCAACATTGTCTCCCTCGGTCAGGAGAAACGTCAGGGCCGTAGAACGACCGGCTGTACTGTAGTAAATTACCGGTAGTAACTGTAATTCCGTAGCAGTTCTTCATATATTATAAGTTCTCATTTTTATGGCCTTTTGTTCGGCTCACATTTCACTTGTAGACATCTTAATTATCTTGTGTTCATTTCTACACCAGAAATGGTACCACCCTCTCCGTTATACTCCCATTTATTATTTGCAGGAAGAGTCATTTGGCCTGTGTACAGTGAAAGAGGAGTCTTTGCTGAAAGTAACGACAGTGGAATCTGAAGTGTTGACTGAGAGGTGAGTGGAGGTTCATCTGTTCATTTTGTGCCTGTTAGCTAGTAGTGCATGAATCTTACCTCTTACCATGACGCTTAAGAAGATCACTGCGAAATCTCCTGTAATTGTCGACCATCACTACTCATGGGTGTGGTGGCGTTAGTGATGTAATAGAGAAGTGCAGATATATTGTATAAAACAAAAAGAATGTAGTGATTAAAACTTGAAAATCGTTTTCAGTATTATTCAGAATTTGAGAAAGTATAATTTCAGTGTGCCACTTTTCAAGAGGCATAATATTTCTTCAGTTCTTTAAATGAGGAAATAATTGCCATATAAATGTTACGATACGACTTCAGTTTTGGTGTACAGGGCCGCATATTCGCAGAAGTGTATTTGCAGTCGTTTTACTTACTTTTTATTTTGTGGTATCATGATACGAGTTATACTTTTCGAGAAATGTAATTTGACTGCATAGTAGAGGATTGGAGTTTTTCCCAGATATTCTATGTCAAAAGCTTGTATTCAGTTTATAATGTAGGAATTTACTACATTCCACCAATTCTTTGCTCTCTGGACAGTCACAACTTTGACAAATGGTATCTTGATTACAGCATTTTCTACACTGACGAGAATCAAGAACCGCAGAAGAAACACACAAATCCGGAAAATTGTGTCTCCTCAGGGAACACTAGTTACGAAAGTGCCCTTCAATCGGAGGTTCACAACCACTTGCATGGAAGAAAGAAAAATATGCTGTCAGAGTCTGATCCTGACACTGACAAATGGACCATTCGGTGCGATGTCTATTCAGAACGTTTCTCAAAATCTGAAAATCTTGAAACCCATGTACGTACACAGACTGCCGAAAAGCCATTCAAATGTGAAACATGTGGTAAATGTTTCAAAGATCGTTACTATCTAAACACACATACACGCTCGCACACTGGCGAAAAGCCATTCAAATGTGATACTTGTGGTAAATGTTTCGTAGATCGTTGCTATCTAAACACTCATGTACGCTCACACACTGGCGAAAAGCCATTCAAATGCGGTAGTTGTGGGAAAAGTTTCTCACAGTCTGGAAATCTTAGAACTCATGAACGCTCACACACTGGAGAAAAGCCCTTCAAGTGTGATACCTGTGGTAAATGTTTCAAAGGTCTTTGTTATTTAAACACCCACATACGCATTCACACTGGGGAAAAGCCATTCAAGTGCGACAGTTGTGGAAAATGTTTCGCACAATCGGGAAATCTCAGAAGCCATGAACGCTCACACACTGGTGAAAAACCTTTCAAATGTGATACTTGTGGAAAATTGTTCACTGTATTGTGGTCTCTAAGAACGCATATACGCTCGCATAAGGGCGAAAAGCAATTCCGATGTGATAACTGTGGTAAGCTTTTCTCAAAACTTAGTAATCTTAGGAAACATACACGCACTCATACTGGCGAAAAGCCTTTCAAGTGCGATTACTGTGGAAAAAATTTCTCAGAAATGGGACATCTCAGAACTCACGTACGTACTCATACGGGCGAGAAGCCTTTTAGATGCGACACTTGCGGAAAATGTTTTTCACATTTAAGCTCTCACAAAATTCACATGCGCACGCACACTGGCGAAAAGCCATACAAATGTGTTACCTGTATGAAATGTTTCTCAGTTTTGGGATCTCTCAAAATTCATATACGCACACACACTGGCGAAAAGGCAGTCAAATGAGATGCATGTGGGTAACGTTTCTTCATATTGAAGTTTCTTCGAATACGTGTAATAATAATAATGATGTATTTTAGGTGGCAGAATTAAGGCCATAAGGCCGTCTCTTCCACTTAACCAGCAAAAAGTATACATACATATGAATTTACAGACTACAAAGATTACAATAATTTGATTTCGTTAAAATTTACATGTATAGAAATAGCTGCTTAAGAATTGCACAGTAAAATACTATGAATTATTAAATAATGAGATACAAACTGTGTAGCAGAATTAAACTAAAATACATAAATAGTTAATATTATTTCAAATAATTTTTGATAAGAAGAAGAGATTATTATGAGACAATTGTGAAAATAAAGCGCTATCAGGATGCATGTATAAAGAATGAAGTTACCGTGTAGTCAGTGACCGTTAAGTCTGTAATTAGAGTGAGTTGCTAACAAAGTTATACTTAAAGATATTTTAAAAATGTTTACTGTCTTGCACGCACACTTGCGAAATGCCATTCAAATGTATTATGTCACAGAAACGCTTCACGGAATCAGGCTTAGCCACCGGCGTGGCTCAGTTGGTTAAGGCACTTTCCTGCCGGTCTGAAGTTACGTTCGGGCGCGGGTTCGATCTCCGCTTGGGCTGCTTACCAGATTGGGTTTCTTCCAAGGTTTTCCCCTACTGTAATGTGAATGCAAGGTAATCTATTACGAATACTCGGCTTCATCTCGCCAAATATCTCGCTATCACCAATCTTATCGACGCTAAATAACCTAGTAGTTGATACAGCGTCGTTAAATAACCAACTAAATAAAAACAGGTTTTCTCAGAACCCAAGAACGCACGCTTATTGGCGAAAAAACCTTTTGCATTCGATACATCTGAGAAATGTTCCTCATTATCGGACTCTGTGAGGATTCATGTACATATTCGCACGAGTGAAACGCCGTTGGAATGTGTTACCAGTGGGAGAGGTTTCTCAAATATGTAACATATTGTGGGAAACCATGTACATATGTACAAGGCAAAAGGTCATTCAAAGGAGATACGCGTGACTAACTTTCTTATATTCGGGACATCACAGAAACTATATACGTACGCATGATGTCGAAAACGCATTCAAAATTGATACCTGAGGCAAAATTTTTCTCAGTCTAAGTATGCAGAAACTCTGTCGAAAAGTCATTTAAATACGATGTTTGTGTCTTCTTTGTGTACTGATATTGTTATAGGAATTAATACAAACATATATGCTTCTGTGTATGACGACCAAACAATAAACATCGTTTACTTTTTTGAAAAGGGAGAGACGCACTGTGGATAAAATATGAATTATATCCATTGCACTTAGTTTAGTAAATGTGAATTGCATCTGTATTATCTTCATTTAGTGCCGCCCACAAAGATCCAGAAATTATTGAGACCAGTTAAGGACGACCTTGTTCTTAGGGCATTTGGTGTCTAAAATACGTTGTGAGTGTGATAAATGCTACACTGACCAGATGGGACATACCATTATGGAACGCTGGAAGGAACATCAACACAATAGTATAAGACTATATTACCCGATACAACACAGCCTGGAAATGGACGACAAAATAGATTTTGATGCCACCACCGTTTTGGACAAGGTGGAACCTGGTCATCAAGGAGCCATCGAAATCCAACTAGATGGCAATAATTTCAACAGAGACAGAGGCTTACAGCTGAGCACAACGTGGAAACCTGCCCTCGACCAGAACAAGTCAAGCGGTCAAGGCTAGGAACTAGCTTCTGATTGGCCTGCAGCAGGAAGCCATACTAACTGCTAAACATATTCCCACAGCACTTCAATCCCTGAAGAAAGCAGAGCTAGTCATCATAAGCATTGAAACCACAGTTCAACACTTCTGGCTGAGAACCTGAGAAGACTTATTATAGCGTAAATTATTTTCACCATGTTTTACATAATAAGCTTAGTAGCTTCACCACTGTTGTCGTGCAATGTTTGAATGTGAGAAAAGTAACCAAGACGCTACAAAATTCGTCTTATTCTATATGAAAAACTAATCGTAAAATGCGTGCTAAAATCCTTAAGTGGTTAAAACATAAAGAAGTGGAAGTGGAGGACAGCGAATATTTTCATAACAAAACAGAACAAACATAACCGGCTGCTTTATGTGTAGCAAACATCGGCGAACTCGAACTTCATCCATACTTGACAAACTTCACCTGAACATACCACCTGTAAAGCATGATGCTATTAACCACTATGCTACAAAGTCATGTTACGAGAACGACCTCCAAATCTCCAACATAAATACACTTTCATTAATAGAAACCCCACACTAGATGGCATTAACAACGATGTTAACACACTTGCAGGGTTTTCGCCAGCGAGAAATGTGTTGCGAGAAAATTAAAAAAATTGATAACATGAATTCAAATGGACGTCCACACACTGGAAGAAATTCTCGTTCGAGGCAAAAACCTCGCGCGAGTTTCTCGTTGGAATCGGTAGCTCAGCGAATTTTCTTGAAACATTTATCAAAGATGTTTGATATTTATACTCTTTATGACGATTGAATGTAGGAAAATATTTCACAGGTGGCGATGAATTGCATTGTTTTTATTTGAAAACGAGGAAAGATGGCTGATAATTGCAGTCAGAAACTTATCGAACTTGTACGATGCCACCCGTAGGCCTATTTATATGATATACGGGATGAAAACTATAAAAACATGAAACTTAAAGAAGAAATCTGGAGATAAATATCAGATTATATGAAAATAAATACGGCTATATTTTATTTGATGAGATTTAATAGTATTAATTAAACATTTGAATTAATGTATCTATATGTCTTAACAGTTTATATAATTTTAATCAGAACATAGCAAAGAATCCCCTATCCTATCATGAATGGCAAAAAACTGTGGTCCATTCAACATGAAATAATCATTCAAATCGAAACCAGTGTCCAAAACTCGCCCTTATTTTCGTAAGTTACAATGTGATTTTCAGACAATTCTGGCTTTAATTTTAGGCCTACTTTTTTTTTTTCATTAACAAAACATATTCATGTAACTCCATTTCCTCATCTGATTACTCTGATTCAACATAGCGTTCGTACGTAGTTTGTACAGTACGACAATATATTTACAGGTTATATATTTAAGTACGACAATATACTTACAGGTTATATATTTAAGTACGACAATATACGTAAATACATAACCTATAATATTTCCCCCATCGAGTCATTACTATAATCAGAAAAATGCTTTCTGCATGAAGGCAGTGAGTGCATAGATGATCATAGCGAGGTATGATCTGTGATAGCGAGAACTCGCCAAGTGTGTGGAGGACAGCGAATAGGGATTATAAAGAATGGACACTGAGCGAATTTTCCTGTGTTTTGTTTCTCTGTGTGCCAGCGTATAGTTCCACTTTCAAGCGCTAGAGGTTAGTGTAATCGAGCATACGCTAAAATAATAATTGAGAATAGAGTTGAGGACAGTTGAGACACAGGATCCAAACATCGCCTACCTTATTGCATAATCCAGTAACGCTTTGCTTCAAATAAATTCAAGTTAACAGCTTTTCCTTATTTCTCAGTGACAAACTAGTTGTAATAATAATATTTTATATTTCAGATATCATTAATTATATTATAAAATAATATAATACATTATAAAATTAAATATGGAATTCGTTTAATATTTTATATAATATAATATAGTTATTTTGTTTTACTTCTCGTAAGAGTTTTGTTTTTCCATTTTCAGCGCTATCAAATCATTACATATTTTAATTGTTGTTGGGGTCAACGTCTCAACTCTCATTATAAAGGAACTCTAGAGTCTAGACATTACAGTTAATGACGGATTTATTATTTTATGGATCCAATTTATTTTATTTGAGTACATAATGTACCTAGATGTATTAATTATATGTGTTATATTTCCGTTGTGTCGAGTGCTAGCTGGTGTGATGTCAGCGCCAACTCTAGGGAGAAAGCAGAATCTGACACTTTAGCTGGCTTGAAGGGCATTGAAATCAGTCCGGCTACATCAAAGGTACCGACGCGAAGTGTCCATTCTTTATAATCCCTATTCGCTGTGGAGGAAGGCTCTTCGCCTCTTTCTCGCAACACATTTCTCGCTAGCGAAAACTCTTCAAGTGTGTTACGGGCCTTATTCAGAGTATTGAAAACAGGGTTTCAGCAGACGTTCCCTTAACACGACACAGTTAACCAGCATTGAGTGAAATCAACAGTAAGCAGTGAACCGTCAGCGCAGTGTACCTTCTTCAATTTTACTAACGATATCCGTATAGGATAATGTTAATGGGTTAGTGTTTTATTACTTGAGAACATCACATTGCCAATTCAAAAGTAGCAATGAAGACGCGAATTAGGCACAAAGTCAGTACCTACAAAAATGACCTATTATCTACTGGTAGTGCTCCCTCTATCTACAAAGACGTTCATTGCATTTACGATGCAGCCTGGGGCTTATAGCGTGGGGGGGACAGGCAAGCCCCCTCCGCTGCCCCCAAGATACCTTCGCCATAACCCTTCTATATTATTACTGAACCGTCAAAAATCCAACATAATGCATAACAAACATAGATAAAAGTATCAGAGTTAACAGTAATGCCTACGAGATGTAAGAGTAGTTCAAAAGTGACATATGTGAACAGCTGGCGTGTTCTACGCAATTACCACACGCCCGCTCTGGTATTGTGCACTTAAGTCTACATTTAGAATCTGTACTTTATGTATCACATTTCAAATATTATACTTGTGTAATATTTAAATAGAATTATACAATTTAATCATTTAGGTATTAAATGTGTTTTTATTCCTATAAATATTACAATTTCGTAGCACTTCTTACTCTAGTTACTATATATACCGGGTGTTTCAGACCACCTCTCGAAAACTATATGATACTGGTTGTTCATAAAAAAATTTTGATGACCAAAACCTATGTAACGAATCGATTTGTGGTAGTACTATTTCCCGTAACAAACCGGAAGTATACTGTTTTCGCTGTAAGAAAAATCCTAATGTAAACATAAGCACGTTGCTGTCATACCCGTGATTGGCTCCCAGTCGAAACACTCACAGGACGCAGGAAAATATAGTTCGTATTAGGAAACCATAATCTTGTATTATTTGAAAATAAAAAAAAATTGAATTCTAGTTGTTAAATACGATGAAACATATAACTTCACTTATATGTAAAACGCTATCTAAAAGGAAAGCTACTTTTATATTTTTTTATGTACTGTGAACGCGGATGAATACCAACAATAATACCGAGGTAGTCTGTTTTTGTAAAGAGCTGGCGTCACTTGAGCTCGTAGTTCACGTAAGCACGTGGTACTGAAGTATTGGCTTCTGCGTTCTCATTGTTTGTGGTTATTAATCATAAGAGTGGAAACCCTCTCAAAAACGAACAAAACAAAATAGTCTTAACTGTATATAATAAGTTATGTGACTTTAATTACAGTAATTATAAAGTAAATGTTTCCTAAGCAAACGAATGCATATGGTCTGTCCAAAACAACTTCCGACCTGACAAATGGCGCCTTTAGCATGTTTTTTTTATTGGGTTATTTTACGACGCTGTATCAACATCTAGGTTATTTAGCGTCTGAATGAAATGAAGGTGATAATGCCGGTGAAATGAGGCCAGGGTCCAGCACCGAAAGTTACCCAGCATTTGCTCGTATTGGGTTGAGGGAAAACCCCGGAAAAAACCTCAACCAAGTAACTTGCCCCGACCGGGAATCGAACCCGGGCCACCTGGTTTCGCGGCCAGACGCGCTGACCGTTACTCCACAGGTGTGGACTTTTAGCATGTTACCATGGCAACCATTCAAATCAACCAATAATGAGAGACGCGTAACCATGGTAACGGGACGATGTTGCCGTGTCTATGTTTACAGGTAGCACGTGAATACCACGGCCTAGTGGTGAATACAGTGCCCGGAATGACTTTGAGTTGGCTGGTTAGCGCGTGCTTTGTGTGAATTAAAAATATTATTTAGTTATATTATTGTTTTAGTGTATTGATAATTATTGTGTTTAAATTATATTACACGTATTATCTTCGTTGTCATTGGTGGAGTGTGTGGTTAGTGCGTTTTTTCTAGTTTCTGCGAGAGTTTCTAAACAGGCGACTTGTGGAATGTCGGAAGGAAGGAGAGGCAGGCGGAGAACAAAGAATATTGTACAAGGTGCCCCATTAAAGAGTCAAGCGCGAGAGATGGTTTGTAATGTAAGAGAGTATTTTGAGAGGGAAAATGATAATGGCGGGCCTCTTTTACCTTTGGCGCAAGTCGTAATGAGAACTGCTGCTTGTGTTAAAATTAATAAGAACGCTATTATCGATATTGGAAAAGAAAAAGACCGTGCAGATTTTTAATCATAAATATTTTTACAGCTTACAATTTTTTCAACTCCTTTCTAACAATATCACATTGAAGAATGCCGACACTCATGAAAGTAGAGGGTTCGTTTAAATTTAAACCTGTTTTTACAGTTTACAGTCCTTTCGACGCTTTTATAAGGTATTACATTGAAAAATACCGGTACTACTACTACTACTACTACTACTACTACTATAATAATAATAATAATAATAATAATAATAGACTAATAAAAATAATAATGTACACAAATTTTAAAGCCTAGTATTCAACAAATTGGTTAGAAATGTATGTGTTCATGTCAGCCATGCATTACTGCACTCTATCGGCAGCGCGCTCGCTTACATGAAAGATGGGCAACATGACAACACTGCTCCCCCTTCTGTGTAAACTGTCAAGTCGGAAGTAGTTTTGGTCAAGGTAGTAGTGAGGTTAGGCCTACTTGACGAGTAACGGGAAATGTTTAACATGAAACAGAATGTACAACAGTAGGCGGGAACACGTACTGAGAATCTATGGCGCCAAACAGCGGCCAATGAAGCCTCACTTCAGTCACGTGCTATTGTTTATATTAGGATTTTTCTTACAGGGAAAAGATTATAGGGTACCTGTACGTTAACTTCGAAATTTCAAATGAGAACATGGATCATTCTAGGTACCATTGGAAACTACATTTAAAAAGAAACAACTTTTACTGAAGCTTTTTTTTTCTAACTTTTATTATTTACTTACAAAGCAACAAAATTGGTACCTTCTGAGAAATTCTGTATGTTGTTTATATACGTATACTATTCATAGCAAGTGTTCAAAATGTACGCCACCCTGTGCTTAATGTTCTGTTCACCTCCTAACATCCGTGATTGCACTTCATCACAGCTGAGAGACCCACAGGCTTCTCTAATTCTTTGTTTCATGTCTTGTCTAGTTGTTGGACGCACCTGGTAGACCATATCTTTAATTCTCCCCCACAAGGATTGCCATTAGACTCAGGATTGCACCATAATAGAATGTTTAGAATTCTGAAAGACAAATTTCATTCATGCCATATTGATCTCCATCAGGAAGTTGGGGGACATGACTTCCAAACTCGTGTTGATTTCTGCGACTGGTTTCTAAACACGGACTGTGATTTCGAGCTCAGAATTCTGTGGACTGATAGGCAATTTTCAAAAGTTATAGTCAGGTGAATCTTTACAATGCTCATTACTGGTCTCCGGTTAATCCACACTGGCTACGTGAAGTGGATTACCAGCACGTGTGGAGTCTCAACACATGTGTCCGTGTGCACCATTCTCGATCATCTAGCTCATTTATCAGCAATCACGGAAACATGGTTAATTCTTGACAATGATCAAGTTACAGAAGCGGTGCACCGACATTTTCCCTCGATCAACTCAGTACTGTCAGCTGACGGTACACTCGCTTGAGAAGAATCATCTGAGCGCTAGGTTACCGCGTATAAAACAGCGAACGAACGCACTCTGTCAATTATCGCTTCGTTTTTGTTTGTCGGACTGCTTTCAAACATTCTCGCAGTTTTGAAATAACAAGTTTCAATAATCGTGGAAGAAAAAAAGAAAAGAGCACCGAACTTCTCACAGTTCGAAGTGGGAATTCCTTTAGAACTCGTCAGCAATTATGCATCCATATTACAGAATAAAAGTACTGACGGAAGTTTTCTAAGAGAAAAGCAGGCTACCTGGTTGGATTTAACCTCACAATTCACATGAGTTATACGTGTTTACATAATTTGTAACGTAATTTATACAGTGGTTATTTCATTTTATTGATAATTGGGAAATTTCAGTATACGGATACATCACTGACAATTATCTTGAAATAGGCTACTAAAAAGAGCAGATTTGTGTTTGTCGAATGCTCATCATCTTGCTTACGAAAAGACACATTTCAGTGCCAATAATTTATTTGGAAAATTTCAGTATACGGATACCTCACTGACAATTATCTTGAAATAGGCTACTAAAAAGAGCAGAGTAAGCAGTGCTGTCCCATGTGCACCATAATGCAGCAAGAGGAGATAGAGAGCATACCCGCTAGCAGCTACGAGTGCCCCATGGTGCACTACGTTTTCCGCGGGTAAGAGACGCTAGCCCCAGGGTGCTCTGTGCTGACGACCCCTGTACTAGACTGTGCCCTGGGTTTCTATGTCTGGAGTTGTTTGGAAAAATAAAGTAGGTCTATTTAGTCAATTGTTTGTCATTTAGTCTTAGATACGTACTGTTAGGAACAATTTGGTTATATTACCAGTACTCAAATTCGAGGGCTTAATGTGAAATTAACGTAACTATAATCGATATTTTATTCACAACAAAATTCTTAACAGACAATATGCATATATCACATGAACTATACCATCATGTTTTGTAATTACAAATTGTAATATACGGTATACAAGACTGTTCGGAGCTGAGTTAGGATTTTTTGTGACCAAGTAGAAGAACGAATTATCAACACCTGGTGTAAAAACCTGAAAAAAAAGACATTTTTAATAACACCTAGGTATTTTCATTACAAATTAATCAACTAAATATATTCACAATCCATAAATATCTTATGTTACCAGAAAAGTTTTATGATCCTTTCTGAGTCAGCTAACAAAGAGTGGAGTCCACATATGTGGAATAACGGATAGCGCGTCTGGCCGCGAAACCAGGTGGCCCGGTTCGATTCCCGGTCGGGCAAGTTACCTGGTTGAAGTTTTTTCCGGGGGTTTCCTTCAACCCAATATGAGCAAATGCTGGGTAACTTTCGGTGCTGGACCCCGGACTCATTTCACCGGTATTATCATCTTCACCTCATTCAGACGCTAAATAACCTAAGAGGTTGGTAAAGCGTCATAAAATAACCTACTGAGGAAAAAATATAGAGTGGACTCATTGGCTGAAAACTTTTGATAATTTATTTGCACTGTTATCTATTAGCGTGGGGAAATATCGACGTTTCACCTATGAATACTATAATATACTACAATGTAATAATGATGCAATATCACACTGTGGTCAGATCATTGACTAGATACAGTATGGTGGGTATATAATTTCGAATTCATGTTTTGATGCAAATAGCTTATCTGTGAAATTTAATTCCACTTCCTGGTGTTTGTAAGCTGCATAGTATTTCACCATTATAACGGCAAAATTAAAGAAATATAATTAAATTATAATTGAAGATGGACTTCTTTCTTTTTGCGAGTTAGGAGAGAGAGAGAGAGATACGCTTCAGGTGTACCAATAGTACGGAAGTTACACGTCGCGATTTTTTCAGCATTTGTCTACAGTTGTGTATCCAGTATATTTGTTGACATCACTTGTCCCGACGCGACTTTATTTTCGCCTTTTTCTAACAATAAAGTTTGCTTTCATCTCCAAGAGAAACTACTACTATCCTATGAAATTTTATTATGCTCTTTCTTGCCATTTCGCTATCAATAAATACCACGATGAATGATTTACTGTGAATCCAAAACGAGAAATTTAACGTAAACAATGGGAATGGTGCAAAACCTTGAAATGTTTGGAAACACGCTCAACAGTTGCCATGGCATCCAGCCACTCCCACTAATGCGGGCCATTTAGAAAATAATATAATATATCTGCGAAAATTAATGGCAGATTCCATTTAATTTTTCAGGCTTTTGGTATGCCTTGCATATACATTATGACCGTTGCTTACGAGACAAACTTACGACACAATTTCCTATGCATGCGAAACTGCTATCACGGCTTGGATGATAATCTCATCGTGATCATTCAGGGGGATAAAGTTGCAATGTTGTTCGTATAATATGTATTAACATTGGTTGTGGCTAATGCTGCAGACTGACATCTATAACAGGTTTATAAATCCATTATTTGTTCCACAAAGGTAAGTGTACTGTTACATTGGTTCTATATATGCGTAAGTTACACCATCTATTCTTCATAAACGGACACAGGCCATAACCAAGACGGAACGTTTGGAGTGAACAACATCCATACTTGCCGCCTGTATTTCAATCCAACTTTCTGCTGTCGGACTGCTCAAAATGAAATAATTTATTTAATTCCTTGCATTAGTATATAAAATTTGACAACACGAAGACATATTCACATTTGAAACTTTTATGCTATGCACATTAATCGTTACCTAATGACGTCAGGGACTGCCGGACTTTATCACAATTCAAAGTTGAATTGGAAAATTGGTGAATGTAGAGTATCCAACGCCCACTGAACGAATATTTCACTTTTATCACTGTCAATGTTGAGCTATAATCGTGTATGCAAGGTAGGCTATAACAAAAACCTAAACTAACCAAACCTAACCTGTCAAAGAAACAAGAAGTTATACTAAATATGTGTAAAATTGGCCCATGTCTCTCTAGTGGGCGGGACATAAGTAACATTGACCTTTATTTATATTATTATATTTATTGTTTTGCATTATCATTAAATTGCTAGGTAAAATCCAAGATCTAGTCGCTATTTTCCTGGACCAATGGGAGAACGATGAGGCAATATATGACGTCACGCAGGATGCTAATATTAGACAATATGAATTAAATCGACATCCTCACTACTCCCTCTTTTCATTTTACCATCCTACACCACTTCATTACCCTCCTCTTTCTCACGTATTTTCTTCTACCTTTCACCATCTACCTACTTTATTCTACAAATCACTTCATATGAAATTGAAATACACAACTTAGCTTCGAATACGTAGGGATTCAATCCCAGGACCTTTCGTGTACTAAACAATCATAGCTGAAATGCTACGAATTTGTCGATGAACAACCCTTAAAAATTATACTTAGACACAATTAACATAAAATACTTCCAAACGCATTATATATACAACTTCATTATTATGTAATGAAACTGAATTCATTAGTTAGCTACTGACTTTCTTATATTAAAATATAAGAAATAGATCACAAACTATTTAACTTGTATTATACAAAATGTAATATCTTAAATATGCAATAGATGGCATTACTCCACTTATCCACAGTCAATTGTCTTATTATACTTATTTACTTACTTACAAATGGCTTTTAAGGAACCTGGAGGTTCATTGCCGCCCTCACATAAGCCCATCGGTCCCTATCCTGTGCAAGATTAATCCAATCTCTATCATCATATCCCACCTCCCTCAAATCCATTTTAATATTATCCTCCCATCTACGTCTCGGCCTCCCTAAAGGTCTTTTTCCCTCCGGTCTTCCAACTAACACAATATATGCATTTCTGGATTTGCCCATACGTGCTACATGTCCTGCCCATCTCAAACGTCTGGATTTAATGTTCCTAATTATGTCAGGTGAAGAATACAATGCATGCAGTTCTGCGTTGTGTAACTTTCTCCATTCTCCTGTAACTTCATCCCTCTTAGCCCCAAATATTTTCCTAAGCACCTTATTCTCAAACACCCTTAACCTATGTTCCTCTCTCAGAGTGAGAGTTCAAGTTTCACAACCATACAGAACAACCGTTAATATAACTGTTTTATAAATTCTAACTTTCAGATTTTTGGACAGCAGACTGGATGATAAGAGCTTCTCAACCGAATAATAACACGCATTTCTCATATTTATTCTGCGTTTAATTTCCTCCCAACTGTCATTTATATTTGTTAGTGTTGCTCCAAGATATTTGAATTTTTCCACCTGTTCAAAGGATAAATCTCCAATTTTTATATTTCCATTTCGTACAATATTCTGGTCACGAGACATAATCATGTACTTTGTCTTTTCGGGATTTACTTCCAAACTGATCGCTTTACTTGCTTCAAGTAAAATTTCCGTGTTTTTCCTAATCGTTTGTGGATTTTCTCCTAACATATTCACGTCATCCGCATAGACAAGAAGCTGATGTAACCCGTTGAATTCCAAACCCTGCCTGTTATCCTGAACTTTCCTAATGGCATATTGTAAAGCGAAGTCAAAAAGTAAAGGTGATAGTGCATCTCCCTGCTTTAGCCCGCAGTGAATAGGTAAAGCATCAGATAGAAACTGACCTATACGGACTCTGCTGTATGTTTCATTGAGACACATTTTAATTAATCGAACTAGTTTCTTGGGAATACCAAATTCAATAATAATATCATATAATACTTCCCTCTTAACCGAGTCATATGCCTTTTTGAAATCTATGAATAACTGATGTACTGTACTCTTATACTCCCATTTTTTCTCCATTATCTGTCGAATACAAAAAATCTGATCAATAGTCGATCTATTACGCCAAAAACCGCACTGATGATCCCCAATAATTTCATCTACGTACGGAGTTAATCTTCTCAAAAGAATATTGGACAAAATTTTGTACGACGTCAACAAAAGTGATATTCCTCGAAAGTTCCCACAGTTGGTTTTGTCCCCCTTTTTAAAAATAGGTACAATTATGGACTCCTTCCATTATTCCGGTACAATTTCCTTTTCCCAAATAGCAAGTACAAGTTTATAAATTTCGCTATATAATGCACTTCCACCCTCTTGTATTAATTCTGCTGGCAATTGTCTTATTATACACATATTAATTAGATTCACTCTTGACTACTCCCTTTAGTATACTATTAATCTTATGATGGCTAGTACATGAAATGTACATGTACCTGATGCATCATAGAAGACTATAAACTTCCGCGAATTATTCAAAGCCATAGGCACAGATAACGAAAGTAGTGTAAATTGATGCATCGAACAAGGATTAATTCCAGATAAAACATAAAGAATTTGTACTAATTGTGGTTGTGCCAGGCTGGCACTTAATCTGCTACCATTTGTGCTTTGAGTTTAGGAGGAAGTGGAAGTGATGGAATAACAAATGCAAGTTTATAGCAAACAGTGTAATTGACGAAGCGATAAATAAACAATACAGAAATGAATTGATGTGATACATAAATGATGAAGTTCATTAAGAAAACACTGTAACAAATTATAATCTAAGAATAGTGTTGCATATGCTATTCACCAAGCTCAATCTATCTCAGTCTTTCACTACTCAGAATACGTAAGTTCCATATAACGGCATACATGACTGAGCCCTATTCAACCTGATCCACAATTATACGTTCGAAGTTATACATTGCTCTCATCCTGCGTGAGTCCCATAGATGCTAACACACAACAATAATTTCAACTCACAATGACACATCTGCACAATATAGTACCCAAAAAGATAAACAGAGAGAGAGAGACGATCACTAACACGGAAATCATCTACACCGTATAATCAATTTGCACTTCAAAATGATAAGCCTCAATGGAGATAGACCAATTCGACTATTCAATCCTTTTCTCGCATCTTCTACCCAATTCACGATACAATATATGCTACCATACATCTAAACAGCGTAATAAATTACTTTTGCCTTCAAACCAATAGACACGAATAATTATCTAAGAGATTTAACTGTACAAATCACCACAAATAAACAGATATTAGAACACTCAAAGCCAAGCTTTATGTCTCATCACTGGTGCAATCAAAACTACTCCAATTGAAGCCATGCAAATAATCACATCTAATAAACCAGTTGTAACAGACCTTGAAACACAAGCCCTTTTAACCTATGAAAAATTAAGAAAGCTTCCAAATTGGGATAAATGGAGTAAATACAAAGATTCTAAATTTACATTGAGGACCCAAAATGGATACATATAAGAGGTAGAAAAGCTTAAACAAAATCTAGAAATACCAAGTGAAAAGGAAAACTTGATGTCTCGATATAATCCACTTAATAACTTCAAAGTAGACTGCTGCCTTATCTTGATGAAGTCTTCAACAAAAAAGATATAAATCCAGAAGTAACAAAAGCCATTGCTCTACAAACAATTAACAGAAAATATCCACAAAAGAACTGACTGTACATTTACAGTGATGGATCTCTCATGGATCAAAATGAAGGAGCTGGAGCAGGAGCTACTTGCCAATACTTTTCTCTTTATAAAAATGTTGGAAAGTACACAACAAATTTTGATGGCGAAGTTGAAGCCATTTATACATCACTTCAAAATTTATTTGTTTGGCTAAACCAGTGCAAAAATATAGTCATCCTGTCTGACTCCAAAGCTGCAATCCAGTCCATCAGCTCAACTACATCCCCTACAATGGAAAAAGTAAAAGAAATTCATTGCATGGTAAAACAAATTCAAATGCTAAATAAAAAAGTGGTCTTCTAATGGATCCCGGCCCACTGTGGACTGAACGGTAACAAGAAAGATATGTTAGCAAAGAAAGGAACTAAAATCAACTTTAAAAACAAATTTCAAGTTCCCATATGAATCAATAAAACGAGTCATAAAAAGAATAAGTAACACCGAACAGACAAAACATCAAAATTCAAAATGGAAAGCATCATTCAACGATCCAAAACTAATTCCTGATCTGCCTCGAAAATCTGCCGTGGCCATGTTTAGATTGATTACTGGTCATGATTGTCTCAGTAAACACGTCCATCGTATTGGAGTACTGAATTCACCTGCATTAAACACACACACACACACACAAACACACACACACTGTACAAATCTTCGCAACACCAGGTTGCTCAATATACTAGCAATGCAATCACTCAAACAACAAACTTTCCAAGTATACTTATCGCCACAACACCGGTCTCCCTGAATGAAATTACGAACTCGTCTAGGACTGCAACTGCCTAAATATAGTCTCGATATTATATTACTGTGCGATGCCAAACTCCTAAGTATATTCCGATCTTTACTGTCAAACTAGTTCCTGAATATGGTTCCGATCTTTAGTATAAGACGATTGGTTCCTGAGTGAGTTATCTATCTTCTCGTCACTGTTGCCAACATATCGTCCTACAATCTCGCTAACTTTTCAACAAAAAGTAGCTCTCCAAAGTTTGTGAAAAAATCCCCAGAAGTGTCGCTAAAAATATTAATAATAAATATCACTATATACAAATAAGAAAAACATACATATGCGAAGAAAAACATCATTTCCTCATCGTCACCCTCTTCTGCGGAGTCTGGTTGTGTTGTTGACGGCTGTGATGTTGAGGTGGAAGGTGTGGGAACAGCTGATTGTGAATACACTGCACTTGATCCAATCATTGACACTACATTTTCTGGCAAATTGTAAGTGTGGAAATTTTCACCCAAGCGTTTCACCACAATTTTTTTTGTGAAATCTAACACTTTTTAAATCTTATATATTAAAATATATTCAAACCAGCAAAAACTACATTCTCATTTGCTTCACACGAACTGTCGGCACAAAATTCCAAAACTCAATTGCCTCTGTCGGTTCGGAGTGGAAAATCTCCGCGTTGCGGGGAAGAACCAAGAATTAGCTGGAGCTTGTGACTCGTCACGTGTCAATCAAAGTTGCCACCGTTTATCGGTGTTGGAGCAGTAGCATTGAGAGAGAGAGACCTAACCCGTGAGAATCATTGAATCAGCATCTTTTACTCCTGATCACTGATCACAAATATATGAGATCAGGGCTTTCACGTATGAATCATTAGACTACTCAGTCATGCGCCCATGCCTCTTCTAAAACTAAGAAGTGCATGACTTCAGTTGAATGATTTAACTTAAAAGAAACGAAAAAGGGAAAAATATAAAATCATCAGAAAAGTCGCTAATCGTATTTTACAAAATTTGTCGTCGAGACTGATTCCAAATTCCCTAGATTTAGCGACTTATCGCTAAATATGGCAACACTGCTTCTCGTAGCTACCACGAAACCTCGCTTTCCCTCTCTCTAGCGTATGCCGATGACCTAGCCAGGCAATAAGAAACTAACAGGAATTATGGACAAAAAAGATGGCGTTGTCAGCAATATGGCGAGATGTGAATGCTGTCGGTGGTGTAGCAGGCTATTAGAACTGATAGAGACGTCGAGGTTGGCTCATGGTGCTGCAGAATAAGTATTATGACAAGTAAGATCAAAATATGACAATTTTCCGTAGGTACTGCCTTAAATGTAAGGAGTTTACACTACAGAATAGGTATGCAATAACAACAAACACGTCGAAAACTGTAAAATCAGCATATTTCAAAGTTCAGCATTAGTTTACTTTTGGTTAATGGGTGTACAAAACCGACGAGAATGTAGCAATTACAGAGGTATTTGTGTAATCTGCACCATGGCAAGATTATATGCATAAGTCATTAAGAAAAAAAATAGGAGGAGAATATACAGACTTAGAAGAACAAAATGGCTTTAGACCTGGGAGATCGTGCAGTGATGGGATATTCACGTTGAAACAGTTGATGGATAAGAAGGTAGAGAGGGACAGAGAGGTCCATTTTACATTTATAGATCTGCAGAAAGCGTATGATACTGTACCTTTAGGTAAACTTTGGGAAACTTTGGAAGCAATGAACATAAAGAAAACCTATACAAAGGCGGTTAAAAAATTATATTGTGGATGTAGTAGTGTTGTAAAGGTAGGAAGCCACTTATCAGAAGACTTCGCAGTTACAAAACGCCTACGCCAAGAATGCTCACTTGCTCCAACTCTTTTCAAGATTTATCTCCAAGCAATTCTGGAACAGTGGAGGAAGAAATGTGGTCAGATGGGTGTACCAGTTGGGGAAGATTCGTTATACAGCCTACATTTCGCTGATGATCAAGTGCTGATAGCGGCAGATGAAGAAGATTCTAGCTATATGTTTCGTAAATTGAGTGAGGCTTATAAGGAAGGGGGCCTATCAGTTAATTTCAAGGAAACAACATACATGGTTGTGGGTAGTCGCAGCAAGGCAAATTTAGATACTGGGGATACACAAATAGAAAATTCTGAGTCATTCAAATATTTGGGTGTTACCCTCAACAGTGAGGCCAAAAGTGATGAAGATATTAATAATAAGATGGTCAAGGAAAGTGGACCATAAGACAATTAAATACACTCCTGTGGAATGACAAGATAACAAGGAAAACTAAGACAAGTATATATAAAACTATAAGAGAAAGTATATTATCTATGACTCTGAAACTTGGGAAATGAGAGACAGGATGAAGAAGAAATTGTTGACTTTAGAAATGGATTACTGGTGCCGTAGTTGTCAAATTTCGAGGATGGACCACATTAGGAATCAGGATGTCCGTAATATAATGCAAGTATCAGGAGATATCTTACAACCAGTGGAAACTAAACGCCTGATATGGTATGGGCATCTCCAGAGAATATCAGCCGACCGCTGGCCTAATAAGGTCTTCAACTGGACTCACCCGGAAAAAAAGAGAAGAGGAAGGCCAGTGAAAAATGGAGCAAGGAGGTTCAGGAGGATATGGTCTGCAGGGGTCTACAAGTGGGCGATTGGCAAAACTGGAGTACTGGAAGTTGAGAAGCGGGAGACGGCAACAGCTGTAAAATTACTCGCAATACATACATACATACAAAACAAGCTGATCAAATGTTCCTCGACTTCATAAACTACATTAAAAAAGGATACCTGGGCTATGGACAAACACCATTAACATCCAGAACTTACACCATCACAGAACAGTAACACTGAGGTAAGTTAAATTGTCAAAATTTTATGAAAACAATTTTTCGTACTTGCACTATTGTCTGTAGATACACGTGACTCCATATAAGCTTCTTACGTCATCCAACTTATTGATCGGGAAAACAGGCACTCCATCTTGGTTTCTACCAATTTGCTAGTAAAACATACGTCAGCGGTAAATGTCTCTCTCACAACTCCAATCTTCAGTTGTCCAGCTTTGTTTGTACGGTAAATACTGTAACATCCCTAGAATCAATATGTTCATCTATGGTCGTTTGTGTGTGTACTAGGGAGATGTGGAATTATTATTTCTTACGCTGCTAAGTATATCCAAACTGCTAGTTCACAGCTGTGGAGTAACGGTTAGCATGCTTGACCGTGAAACGAGCGAGACCTGGCTCAAATCCTGGTTGGGAAAAGTTACCTGGGTGAGCTTTTTTCTGGGGGTTTTTCCTTAACCAATTAAAAGCAAATGCTGGGTAACTTTCAATGCTGGACACTGGACTTATTTCGCTGGCATTATCACCTTCATTTCATTCAGACGCTGGATAACCGTCACAGTTGATAAAATGTTGTAAAATAACTAACTAACTTACTGGCTTTTAAGGAACCCTGAGGTTCATTGCCGCCCTCACATAAGCCCGCCATTGGTCCCTATCCTGAGCAAGATTAATCCAGTCTCTACCATCATATACCACCTCCCTCAAATCCATTTCAATATTATCTTCCCATCTACATCCTGGCCTCCCTAAAGACTTTTTTCCCTCTGGCCTCCCAACTAATACTCTATATGCATTTCTGGATTCGCCAATACGTGCTACATACCCTGCCCATTTCAAACGTCTGGATTTAATGTTCCTAATTATGTCAGGTGAAGAATACAATGCGTGCAGTTCTGTGTTGTGTAACTTTCTCCATTCTCCTGTAACTTCATCCCTCTTAGCCCCAAATATTTTCCTAAACACCTTATTCTCAAACACCCCTAACCTATGTTCCTCTCTCAAAGTGAGAGTCCAAGTTTCACAACCATAAAGAACAACCGGTAATATAACTGTTTTATAAATTCTAACTTAGAGATTTGTTGACAGCAGACTAACAGGCATTTCCCATATTTATTCTATGTTTAATTTCCTTCCGAGTATCATTTATATTTGTTACTGTTACTCCAAGATATTTGAACTTCCCCACCTCTTCAAAAGATAAATTTCCAATTTTTATATTTCCATTTCGTACAATATTCTCGTCACGAGACATAATCATATAGTTTCTCTTTTCGGGATTTTCTTCCAAACCTATCTCTTCAATTGCTTTCAGTAAAATTCCCGTGTTTTCCTAATCGTTTGTGGATTTTCTCCTAACATATTCACGTCATCCACATAGACAAGGAGCTGATGTAACCCATTCAATTTCAAACCCTCTCTGTTATTCTGGACTTTCCAAATGGCATACTCTAGAGCAAAGTTAAAAAAAGTAAAGGTGATAGTGCATTTTCTTGCTTTAGCCCACAGTGAATTGGAAACCATCTGACAGAAACTGACCTATACGAACTCTGCTGTACATTTCACTGAGACTCATTTTAATTAATCTAAGTAGTTTCTTGGGAATACCAAATTCAATAAGAATATGATATAAAACTTCTGTCTTAACCGAGTCATATGTCTTTTTGAAATCTATGAATAACTGATGTACTGTACCCTTATACTCCCATTTTTTCTCTGTTATCTGTCAAATACAAAATATCTGGTCAATAGTTGATCTATTACACCTAAAACCACACTGATGATCCCCAATAATTTGTAAAATAAGTTGTAAAATAACAATAGAAGAAAAATAGCTAGCTGACATATTGCAGGTTAGTTAAAATTTGTTATTATTTTCTCTTTCAGTCGTGATGGAAGTGATCAAGATGGAACGTGAGATCGACCCACTGGCAATAGAAAGATGTAATAACACAGATATAGAAGAGCAGAAACCTTTATCTGAGGTAGGCTGTATTGAGAGTGATCGTTACTTACAATTTATTATCTAAACGTGTCGTTTGTAACAATATAGCTTATTGTGTGGTGGAAAAAGCAGCCTAGAATGACTGGGAGGAGGCTGATCAGGTGGCTGATCAGTGATGGTGCACTGTCGTCCACTCAGTACAGGAATATCTTATGGTTATCATAATGTTCTCCACTGCCACTATAGCTCATGGGACCAGATTTCATCACCTATTTTGTTCATCAGAAAACTTGGTCAAAGTTTCATGACCAAATTTCTTTCTCCATTTGAACTCCTCGGCTATTCCGCCTGACAAATTCAAGTCTCAAAGTAGAATAATAGGTTATTTGCGATGGCTTAATATTAGTTTAATCAGCTAGAAGATGTTTCTGTTTAAAACATGGCACTCATTTGTTTCTCACCTTGGTCATAGCAAATTAAATAGCCTCCATTCTAACTTGCCTGCTGTAGTAATGTAATGAAAGATGTCAGAGGATTGCTGTTCGAATCAACATTTAAGAGAACATCTCCGTTATTTTCTGCCACTGATTACTCTCAGAAGAAACATCTAATACAATAAGTCGTTTAAAACAAGTTCCTCATTTTCCGGCATGCATATTCTGTAATAACTTAACAGTCATTTAGAAGTGAAATATATTTGTATGTGGAAATGTAAAAGGAAGTAAGTATGGACTTGAAGAAAACAATATCATATTATAGAGCTATTCCTTTACATGTTTTTACGAGCCTTTTCGGTCGAGCTGGTTGGCAAGTTGGTATAGCGCTGGCCTTCTATGCCCAAGGTTGCGGGTTCGATCCCGGGCCAGGTCAATGGCATTTAAGTGTGCTTAAATGTGACAGGCTCATGTCAGTAGATTTACTGGCATGTAAAAGAACTCCTGCGGGACAAAATTCCGGCACATCCAGCGACGCTGATATAACCTCTGCAGTTGCGAGCGTCGTTAAATAAAACATAACATTTAACATTTAACGAGCCTTTTCGTACAAATTAAGTCACTACAGACGAGTGTGTACACGCTCTTTCTTTGACATCAGGATTTGGTAAATTCATAGAAGTCGGGCACCTGGTTGGATGTACTAAGTATAACCAACCTTTTTACTTTAAAGTTAAATGTTAGTGATTTTTAGTGACTTTTATATGTTCTAGGTTTTTATACGAGGTGTCGCTGGATTGGTTATAGTTTCATTTGTTCTAGAATTTTCGTTAATTTTGAATGGGTAATGAGTTGTCAGTTGTTTTTGGTTGTTTGACGTGAATGTTGTTATACTGTTTTGCTGGCTAAAGCTATTGGAAGTTTGTCATTTTATGATTTTTCTTCGACTTCATTGGTTATAGTTGTCATCATTTGTTGTAGAATTTTCGTTAATTTTGAATGGATAATGACGTCAGTAAGTTGTTCTTGGTTGTTTGACGTGAGTGGTGTTATATTGTGTCTGATGGCTAAAGTGATTGAACGTTTGTCATTTTATGACATCTGTGAAAGATATGTGAACATAGAACAGAGTATTAAATTTTGTGTCGATTTTGGTTTATTCTTTCGCTGGTCAATAAGAATTGCGTCGATTGTTGAGGAGAAAACTGTTCCTATGGTTTCAAGGAATTATTTACTGAATTTTACGTAAGGTATAATAAGAATTCAAAGAGAATTTCAGTTTGTGTAAATACATGGTTTAGTTATGTGAAGTTGACTGTACGACAAAATGTTGGTTTAGTTCTTTGTTGGCTGCATGGTTTAAGTTTAGATTGCCTTAAAGCCTGTGTCATAATGGAAGTGAAGTAAGTTGTCATTGAAGACGTCAATGAGGATTGAATTTTGTCTGCTGAGGTGATAAATTATTGTTTTTGTTTTGTGTTTTAGTGATTTGTGGGGGTAAAGTGCGGACGAAAACTGCCAGAAAAGTACTACCAACTATGAAGTTCGAATGCCACCAAACACCATAAAAATCAAAGATGAAAAATTAAACATATTTTCATTTTTTGAACAGGTTGTTCTTCTTTAAAAATATGAATACATGTTTGATTTTCCATCTTTGATTTTGTGATGTTGGGTGACATTTGAACTTCCTAGTTGGCAGAACGTTTTGGTAGTTTTCGTCAGCCATGTTGGATTTTGCCCGTCTTCTAGGAAATTACCCAGGACTTAATAATAAAGAGACATTAAAAATAGTGACTGGTTTTTCGTGAACAGCTACATATGATATATTTCGTAATTATTATGTTTTGTATTTTGCAGGAAGGAAATGTATTAGATCTGCAAGTGACTGGGATAAAGATGGAATGTGTGGACCACAACTATGATATAAAAACCGAGATGACATTTGATGAAACTTCTTTGCTAACCGACTTTCCCGTCGTGAAAAGTGAAGCTGGGGTGAGTGCAATTTATGAAGTGTGTTGGTCGGTATTTTTCACAGTTTCTTTTCCATCCTCCATTTGCTGCAGTACCATTCTCACACTGACTGTTGTTTGGGGAGGAAGAATTAATCACAACGGACAGGATTGTGAACAATAAAATCAAACTAGACGAGGCATTTAATACAAATTATTTCACCACAGACACTGGAGTGGTTACACGTGAAATTGTTGACATCAGGATTAATAATAGAGTAGACAGATTTTAAAAACAGTCAGTGGGTTTTCGTGAGAGTCTTATGTTGTAGGACATAATTAGTATGTTCTGCATTTTGCAGGAAGGAAATGTATTAGATCTTCACGTGGCTGAAATAGAGACGGAATGTATGGATCAGAGCCATGATCTCAAGTCAGAGATGACATTTGAGGAACCTCCTGTGCCAATTAACTTTTCCATCATGAAAAGTGAAGTTAGGGTGAGTGCAATTTATGAAATGTGTTGGTTGGTAGTTCTTCTCTGTTACTTATTGGCTGATATGACTGCTAGATTCAGGTCACTAGGAACACGATTGAAGCTCTCATGCTTTCCAATTCTTCGTCCTGTAGAACTTCGTGAATTTTTTTCATCGAGTTTTTCTTCTACAGACTGTGATGCCGATTGTTTACTAAGTCATATTCATTTTGAATTTTTTAATCACTACTGATAATTCTTTCAGTATCCACTTCTAATTTAATTGACAGCCCAGTTTAGAGTGTGTGTCAATCTCAATCTGGTGATTGGTGTGTAAACTTGTGGTTTGCGGTTGGTGTAAGAAATACAGTTAAATAGATTTCTTGATATTTTTCTTTTAAAATTCCTTTAATAGCTAAAGTCCACATGATTACAGTCTATTTCTTGGAACGTCAGTTGTTGACAAATACGCATGAAAGTTACAATTCACATGACTGCTTCACAGTGTTTGTGGGATATGATTTGAAGACCTGTGAATTTATCACTGAGGCAGGTTTGTCATTGGTTCCTACTGTCACTGCAGCACCAAGATCACAGCTCCGAGATATCGCTATCTCTGCCTGATATGGTGGCAACTGATGTACAGTTGTCAAAAAAAAAAAAAAAGTGGCCGCAATCGTGAACAGTGAATATTTTCAAAGTCCACTTCGGGTCGCGGCGATGTTACACGATGCATGTGCTAGTACAAACAGTTCCGGAACTATGAAAGTGTTCCATATCTGCGCCTCGTAGACCAGCGGTAGAGTGCTTGTTTAATGATTCAAAGGTCGTGGGTTCGGGCCTTCTTCAAGTTTTCATTTTATTTTTTAATCGTTCTTTAGCGATGTAAATGATATTCAAATTATCATTTATATCCAGTTATCGTTCTTTATGGATATCACGTTATTTATATTTTGTTATCGTTCTTTATGGATATCAAGTTATTTATATTTTGTTATCGTTCTTTAGAGATATGAATAAAATTCAAGTCATCATTTGTATTCTGTTATCGTTTTATAACGATATGAATAATAATTATTATTATTGTATCTCCAATGGGGGTTAGCCCTATTTTACATATGTATGTTAGGGCTATAGTTTCATACACAAAAAAGATAGGCATAAAGAGAAATGGAAAAGAAAGTTAAATTAGCTTACGCGATGTAAACAAAACATAAACAATCCGTAAATTAGGCATTGCGATTGCAAAACAAATAATTTTAAACATACAAAAACATTAACAACACACATACGTAACACTTCTATAACACAAATATGCAGCTTTCCGTACCATATATCATAAATTAATACACAATAGTCACACAAACACAATCAAACTATAATTACGACATTGCGACGACATCAAGCATCCCGTAACTGACTCACATACATAACAAATCAAGCATCCGTAGCAACACATACACTTCAACATAGTAACCACACTTTTAAAAGTTACAAATTTGGCCCCAAGAAGAATAAATAGGATACTGTTACTAATTACTATTCTTCTACAATTTCTTAAATACATCTGTAATAAATCTGTGAAATTCCGATATGAATCATATTCACGTTTTTTATATTGTTATCGTTCTTTAGCGATATAAATAATATTGAAGTTATCATTTATATTGTTTTCCTTCATTAGCATTATAAAATAATATTCAAGTTATTTATATTGTTATTGTTCTTTCGTAATATAAATAATCTGTATTTTATGTAAGTAATTATTATGACACAAATAACCATCTTTCTTTGTAAAATAGGTTATTTTATTTAGATAATTGAATACGTATTATATAATATCTTATATTAATTAAACAAACCGATATTTATCATTTTTATATTCTGTTATCGTTCTTTAGTGTTACTGTATAAATAATATTCAAGTTATTTATATTGTAATCGTTCTTTAGCGATATAAATAACATGAATTTAATATTAGGTTTGGAAAAATCCAGTTGCATAATACTGCTATTAGTTTTTCTTTTTGTATTATTACATTATACTATCTTAAATCACAATAAAATGAAAAGGAGTAACGAGGAATTGAACCTGAGACGTTGACATCTAAATTCCGACGTACGTCCACTGAGCTACAAGGGCAAAAGTGTGGAAACATTTTCGGAAAAATTAGCCCAATCACACTCTAAGATTTTCTGATGATTCGTAGAAGCTAGTCCAGGATGCGGGGGGGCAAAGGCTAATTGAGATTTCCCGGTCTCTGATCGGGTCAAACATCCTGATAAAATTAATATTTAACCCTTGCCGTGACTTTTGGTGAAGTCCAGAGGGCCCAATTAGTCAAATCCACTCTCCTCATCTCCACGCTTGGGTCCCCTGGAATTTAATAAGATGCGAAAGAGATAGTGGTGTGCGGAAAGCAACGGGATGTTACCGCATTTAGGCCTATCCTTCCCAAGAAAAACTGCAAACATGAACGAAGGAAGCTTTTAATAGAAGAAGAAGGATTTTCTGCGAACCTCTGGAAAAAGGACTAAGGAAGAAACTAGTAAAGTGCTTTGTGTGGAGTGTGGCATTGTATGGGGAAGGAACATGGACATTACGACGAAATGAAGAGAAACGAATTGAAGCATTTGAAATGTGGATGTGGAGAAGAATGGTGCGTGTGAAGTGGACAGACAGAATAACAAATACAATTGTGTTTGAAAAAGTGAGTGAAGAAAGAATGATGCTGAAACTGATTAGAAAGAGAAAAAGGAATTGGTTGGGTCTCTGGTTGGAAAGAATAATAGACGACATTAGGATATGTGGATCATATGCAGAGACTAAGAGGAAGGCAGAAAATAGGAAAGATTGGAGATTGCTGGGTTTGCAATGAAAAACCTGCCCATGGACAGAACACTTATGTATGTGGGTATGTTCAGAATGCCTGGAATATCGTGTCTAAGAACAGTCGCTATTTGCAAAGACTAGTCAATTCCATGCCTACTCGACTGCGAGATGATCGAGATAAGAGGAAGATAGACTAAATATTGAATTGTGGCTTTTTGTTTTGTTTTTTGAACGCTTAATTGTTTGAATTTTTTAAGGCTGACACCAGTAAATTTGTTTTGTTTATGCCACGAAAGATATTTTTATTGAGAATAAAATCTTTTTCTTTCCATTTGCAGCCACAATATCATAATGATAAAGTCATGGCATAATATATTAATGAACCTGATGTTAATTACTAAAATAATCGTAAAAGAGAAAGAAGCCATTATGTATAGTTTGTCTCTCTCAAAAACAGAACAAAAAAGAACATAAAAAGCACGAGGTTGTAGTCGAACGCAGGACCTCATGAATAAGAGGCCTGAACGCTACCATTACGCTATCGAATAACACACAGAATACTTGAATTATAACTGTAGATATCAGGCAACGTGGTCCAACAACATGTAACATCGCCTGTCTCCGAATTGTAGCGAAGATACCCGAAGGGAACTTTGTTTCAGGAGAGCGGCCACTTTTTCTTTTGACAGCTGTACGTACATGTGATAGCTTCAGAGTCCAGACAGCTGCAGGTCTACATAACTGGGATCTAATTAAGAGAAAATATACATGCCCACATATCACGATGACAGTTCAGAGCGTGTTTTTCTTTTTCCAGTATTGACGCTGCTCTAATCAGTGGTGTTGATATAATACATGTCACTGGCATATCAATTCAATTCGCAGAAAAGTGATAAACATAAACATCTGTTGGCTCATGAGAAGCATGGGTATTCCTCGTGGTTTGTTCAGAGATGAGTAGATGGCAGTGATGTTGAGTTCTAGTTGACTTGCAAATCTACAAAGAGGAAACGAGCCAATCAGCAAGAATCAGCTGAACACAAAAATCACACTATGACAAATCGCTGTTATTTATCACAGTGATTTTTCCGGAGCTTTCACAGTTCAGAGTTGTGACAGCAAAACCCCTCCTCTGCTTCAGAGTTCCTTTGCCATTCTCTTCCACTCTGCAGTAGCAACCTAACACTGTTACATGGTGAGGACCATTTAATCATTTCATAGAGTTCAATATCCCGCAGTAAACCAACAGACAGGATTGGGAACAATAACATCGAAGTAGACTCTGGAAAAATAAAAAGGTAAAGGCCATAAGTGAACTAACTAAATGTAATAATAAGCGGAAAAATTTCTCTGAATATTCACAAATGAAGGGTACACGGGAATAACGATCAAGGTCCATTTTAGAAAGCTTCGAGAAAAACGAATTTTAAAGTTTAAGCAGTTAATACTTTGTTATGTGTGTATTTAATAGAAATTGACGTAGTAGGATGTCAAGAACGATTATTTCTTATTACTAGCTAGACCACATGATAGTACGTCCTTTCCACTATAAGATAGCATTATTAACTCAATTTCGATTTTTGGTGGACCTTGATCGTTTTTCCCGTGTACCCTTCAAATGAGGTAATTTATTCTGTTGTTCTTTGCACTTTGGAAATTGTTTTCCTCGGATTTTCGAATCCTTTTAGGTTGGTATTAATTTTCGTTCGTTTAATTTAGTCATATGGTTGGTATAAATCTAGAAATATCTGAAATAGTTCCAAACTAAAACGGCTTGCCTACTGTTTTTTAATAACACCGCCGCCAACTGTACAATAGGGTAGATTGTCTCGTGAAGATGAGGTGAAATAAATAAAACACTTAGAACAAATAATAAATTACCTGTTAACATTTATTGAGTTACAATACAGGTAATAAGAAAATAAACAAAAAAAAAAAATTATAGAGATATTAAAGATTACCTAACGTTAGAGAAATAAATTTATATAAATATATGAAGGGTAGGCTTAGCCAACTATTTCAGAAAGGGAACATCTACATAAGAAAACAGACAAGGAGGATGAAAATGAATTTAACACAATGATAAATGTACTGCGCTTTCGGGACTGGCCTTCCAAATAATCTAAGCTCAACTGACATTCGTCATTGCACCCAATACCTGCGTAAGTGGTATTAACAGACATAAGTGTAAATTTATCTCATCCAGAATTCCATCATTAATGTAGAAGAAAGTAGTGATATAAAAGCAAGAACAACAAGTGAATCACACTTCCAAAAGAATATTTTCCATTATTGACTCATTAAAGCGACTGAAGCACTTTCTTCCTGATAAATTAAAATTAATCCTTGTACAAACACTCGTGATGCCACACTTTGACTACTGCGATATTATATTAAGTAACCTAAATGCAAATTTGAGCAGCAGGCTACAACGTGTGCATAATGCGTGTGTCCGTTATATTTGTAATATTCGTAAGTATGATCATGTTTCCCCGTCTTTCCAAACTCTGTCTTGGCTAAGGCTAAGCGATCGACGAGCCCTGCATTCTCTTGTTCTCTTATTTCAAATTCTGCGCACCGCTGCCCCAATCTATTTGGCTTCTCGTTTTCAAAATTTATCCGCATATTATCAGCTAAGTACAAGATCTCATCATAACAATTTACTCATTATACCCTACCACAAGACATCTTTATATTCTTCATCCTATACAGTTTCAGTTGCTAGAAATTGGAACTCGCTTCCGAATGATATAAGGGGTTGTTGGACAATAACTTCATTTAGGTCAAAATTACATAAATTCTTACTTAACAGATGAATTCCTGATTAATATTTGTTACTTATAAAGAAACTAACATCTGTCCATTCTTATTATTATTATCATTAATTTCTCTAAATAGATTTACAAAACCTCAAATGGCAATTACATTAATATTCTCATTATAGAAATAGAAATATATATATTCTCCCTGTAACATAGTCCTAGTAAGCTTATATTAAATTAATTTTCATCATTTTACTAGCTATCTCAAATATTAAATTAATTATAATTCATTGAATTAAATTAGCTCATAAATTAAGTTACTACTTTACCTTATAGATTTATCTAAATTTAAATAAATGTGTAGTGAAGAATATTGCTGGAGAACCTTTTAAGTGTAGTTTAAATATTTGTAATTTAAATTTATGTATTGTATTGATTAAGGCTGGTTGAGTGGAAGAGAAGGCCTTATGGCCTTAACTCTGCCAGCGAAAATAAAACATTATTATTATTATTATTATTATTATTATTATTATTATTATTATTATTAACAACTAGTAGGAAATATACAACTGACGAATGTCAGCATACTCTTTTAAATAAATACAAATTACGTAATACCCTGTAGAAACATGAATAATAAATAAAAAGAAACTTATTATCACTACTGGTGAAAAACCTGTAACAATCTTGGGTAGGCCAGTCTCGAGATCAAGCAACAATCGTTCTCCTCAAACCATCATGCAGCCACCATCAAAAAATTCCAAGACTCCGAAGCCAGGGCACGACTATATGTAGTTAGCGACCATCCCAGATCGGGTTCGAACTGCAGCTGTTCACGTTTCTCCTCAGACCAGGCCATCCATTACTCCATCACAAGCCGCTGCCCAACCAACTCCAGCCCCCAATGGCTGTTCCTCAACCTCTCCCTTCGAGCGTCGTTCCAAGACTCTACACTCGCGTCAACCGTTCCTGCCAGAAACGGACACTGATCCGACAATAAATTTGAACAAAGAACCAATGAAAGTCGAAAACCAATATCACGCGATAAATAAACTCGCTCCTTATACTTAAAAAGAATCAGACCTAAAAATGGCGGATAGAAAAAACAATCAGGCCTAAAATGGCAGATAGAACAACGCCATCTATGAAAAGGAAGGGTAAACTAAAAACAGGAAGAAACATAAATAAGGAGTAAGAAAGAAAATGAATAAAAAAACACAGGGTGCCGAAATAAAACGGCACAAAACTGCCTGACGAAAATATTTCCATCACTAATTTTATCGTAACAGTTTGATCGGTTGTCAACTTAGTCTTCTTGAACCCTATTCACCTGTGATCATCTCTTAATATGATTCGAGCAGGGGCGATTTCTCAGGGCATGCTATGCTTGCTGCGCAAGCCCAATATTTTCGTAGAATGTGTATTTCTCAAAATGGCGTTACGTACATTAAAATTTATTTTGATTTTTGGAATATTGTATAGGCGTAATATCATCCGCAGGTTGCACATCGCAAGTATCGCAACGCTTGCTCGTTTCTCGGAGCTATAGGAAAGACGTAGAAATAGCGAGAATATGATGCGCGCGCAAGTACCTTCCTCCTTGGTCCATTCTAGGCGCACATGCTTCTGTTATATGTTGTTTGAAGCTCTGGTCCGAGAGCTACACCAACGACTATTTAACGTTACACAGAGCAGTATTGACAGCGGGAATGTGCTGTGATTTGCGAGTGCAATGTAATTTTATTGTATGAGCGGAATGCATATGTTTGCTGCTGCATGTATTATTAATTCTTAAACATTAATTTGAAGTACTGCAATGAGTTCGGAATTGTGTGTTATTGAAACCTTATTATTAAATCCATTTTCCCGAAGGACTATTCAAGAGAAGACAGACATTATAGAGAATATGTGCGCTCATTCAGTGCAGCTCAATACAACAATGTGCATTGGTTGGCAGGGTCGAGAAAACTAAATAAACTGTTTTGTTGGCCATGTTCGTTACATTATATCGAACTTCTGCATCTGATAAGCGAATATGATCCATGACTCATAATGATTTCATAATTATAAAATAAATTATTTATGTGGGTCTGATTATTTTTATTAATTATTAATTATTATATCCTCCTGTCTTCCCCTATGAATAAAAGAGCAAGCCTAACTTTCCTGACCAGCATTCGCCCCTGGATTCGAGTATCATTATTATTTACTCTTAGAATTGACACAAATTTTGTTTTCATATTTTTTAAATTCATTTGAATTCTACACAAACAATGCTTGAATTGTTTACTGAATTAAGTGTGATTTAATCAAGTCTGCTGCAGTTAAGTTCCCACTCATTGATTGTTCAACTATTATTGTCCTATAGTTTCTTTTTACAAAATCTTTCACAGGAGGAGGCACGTGAGATGAATAAAGTGCAGGATGAGGTCAAACTGGAAGTAACGGCAGAAGAGGATGAAGTCTTCACTGAGGGGTGAGTCAAGTGTATGAGCCTTTACTTCGTTGTAGGTTTCACTAGTTTATATAAATAATAATGACGAAGAATCGAAATGGTAATTAGTTTCAACATGACTGGTGTTCAAATGAAGAACTCAATATTATGAATTGCGATGTCTATACCCTAAGGCTGTGGTGCATCCAGAGAAATGAGGGGCCTAATGTGGGGGAACTCTTATCTTTAACACCTACTTCTGATAAAAATAAAATTATTTCGTTGGTAAGTTGCCCATTATGTAAACAGTCCTTCTTGTGCGCAGCTATACTCTTTCTCTCTTTAATCGCAAGAGGAGTGGGTGGCAACAGTGCATAAGTACACATATGATTGCGTATTACTATGATGTACCGAAGTACATATGTTTCCAAGCAAGATTTCTGCATTACCATACGGTGAAGAATGGTTAGAACGGAGAAAAATTCTCTGTGGCACCGCGACTCGAACCCGGGTTTTCAGCTCTGCGTGCTGATGATTTATCCATTAAGTCACACTGGATAATGTGTAGAAAATGTTATATCTGTAAGTCATTTAATGTGTAATGTATATAATTCGCATGAATACAAAACGTCGTGGAAAATGATAGGATGTCCATGAATGATTTTTATAGAAAAGATACATTTTAAACTAGAAGAAGTCCCGGATTTTAGTAAAATATTGAAAATGTAACTAAGTTTTAACGCTGTAGTTTTTTTTTTTTTTTTTACCGTTTTAAAAGTTTTAGTGTGGTTTTTATTTATTTGTTTAAATCCTGTCTCGCATGTCAATATTTGGTAGCGCTTATAGAAGTGAACAACTTTTTAACAAATGAATCTCAACAAGAATAGGCGAAGACTATATTCCAGAGATTCTCACATAGAGTCCATTATGAGGATAGTTTCCAGCAAGAGTGACATTGGAAGAATTATTTCTTGAGAAGCATTTAGAAGATTGAAGCTTCCACATATAAGCAAAAACCAGGATGTTTGTATATTTATTAAAAAAAAGAAAGAGAGATTTGAATTATTGTAATTTTTATTTTGAAAAATTCGTCAGTATGTCAATCAAGTTTTAAAAGGGTATGACGATGTACGTTAGTGCGCAGTTATTCATGAATGGGGAGTATATAATAATATTTCAATTTGTTTGTGTTATATCGTGAAATAATTTTTATTAAGAATTATTGTTAAGTATGCCTCCATTAATATTATTTGACGACATATAAATTTTCTAAATAAATGATCCTAGTAGCGGTATGTATAGGTTAGTAAACTTGTGAGACATATACACTATTGCAGTAACACATTCCCTGTACAATGTGCATGCCTGACTAATGATTTCTCTTACATCCACGGTGCTCACTCAACCCACAGCGCTTGCAAAGTGCAATCTGATAGCAGTTCGTAATCTTGCCCATGTCCTTGACTTGCCTGGTTTACATTAACAAGATAGTCAGGCAGAAACATATCCTAATCTATCTGTAGTTAAGTCATGCAACAACGCAACTTGTCACAGCCTGCCGAATGTTGACACCTCCCATTTCTACAGGAATAAGGGGATACAAATGTGTGTCACGTGGCCTCCCAGAATTATCTCGGCACAGCTATAGATCTGTGCGACCACTCACTTAATTTGTAAAAGCGATTTCAGAACTGTTATATTTTATTTATGTTAGAAACAAACGGTAGGCTTTGAGTAAATCACATTGAACAATTTTGATGTGTTAGTAGCATGATGATAGAGATATTCCGATAGTCAGTATAATGTAATATAATCTAATAATATTTTATTTAGAGTTCAGTCTAATTGACATATCATAGTTTAAAATCAATAACACTTACAAATGTAAACGATCATTGCATATTATAAAATTGAAATGCAAACGTTTTCGTCCTTGGGCATCATCAGGCATTTGACTCATAATATCTTATACAATTTTTACCATATCTTTGCTGTGCAATGTGTACCAGGTAAATTGGTATTTACAATCTTGTGTATATTAACAAAACAACTATTTACATGCTTAATTCTATGGTGAATGACAATCTAAAATTTTAAATGAATACAGATATTAAAATTATATGTGATAAAATTGTAACTAAGATGTTGTATTGATCTTATATTTCTTAATTATAAAATTATGATCATTAGAATAACATATGAAAACATTATATGATTCCTCTTAAACTTCATAATAGGCCAATATACTTTGGTTAGTTGAGTGTATGTAGTGCGAGCATTGATCTTACTGATTTGGCAATCCATCAATGGGGGTGTCCATTATTTACGTTCTTATATACTGCACTAGGTTATATGTATTGACCTTTTTCGTATTTATATTAAAATCAATTTGAAGGACTGGGTTTATAGGGAATTGGGCTAACATAGTTGCAATGCATCCTGTTGAATGGATTTCCAAATCAGTGAGATCAATGCTCGCACTACAAACACTCAACTAACCGAAGTATATTGGCCTATTGTGAAGTTTAAGAGGAATCATATAATGTTTCCATATGTTATTCTAATGATCATAATTTTATAACTAAGAAATATAATATCAATACAAAATCTTAGTTACAATTTTATCACAAATAATTTTAATATCTGTATTCATTTAAAATTTTAGAGTGTCATTTACCATAGAATTAAGCATGTAAATAGTTGTTTTGTTAATATACACAAGATTGTAAATACCAATTTACCTGGTACACATTGCACAGCAAAGATATGGTAAAAATTGTATCAGATATTATGAGTCAAATGCCTGATGATGCCCAAGGGCGAAAACGTTTGCATTTCAATTTTATAATATGCAATGATCATTTACATTTGTAAGTGCTATTGATTTTAAACTGTGATATGTCAATTAGACTGAACTCTCAATAAAATTATTAGATTATAATTTTGATGTTTGCTGGGATTCATACCGGAATTTTACTTGAAAAAGAGAAAATATATTGCATGCACTTCATTAATTACTTTCCATGTCAAAGATCCACATTTTAAACAAAAATAAAACATTCAAACACAAATATAGTAGCCATCCCTCATTACTTAAATGCATCAGAAGTAGACTACTGGTGTAGTCGATGTAAGAAGTGATGAAATTGTAACACTGATTAAGTTATCAGGGACATCGGGAGCAGGGTATTATATTCCGAGATATCAAGAAGGTTACTTCGTACCATGTTCATCCTCCTTCAGTCTTGACACTGAATTGCTAACTATTGATGTTTCTCTTCAGTGTGTTACTCAAATTTCTGAAAATCTATTTGCATATTTACCAGCTCCAAGGGAGCTATATTTAATATAATCATATATGTCCCAAACCTATATGCGCATAGAATTATTCCAATTCAGAAACAACTAAGTAAACTAAAAAAAAAACTCCAAAAGGAGATAACATTTCAATGATACCTAGTCATTGTGGCATACCTGTCGAAAGTCGATAATATTGCAAAACACCGATTTCACCTTTCTGATAATCCTACTTGTCTGTGGTGTAATAATCATGATGAAGCTCTGGAACACATTCTTCTATACTCCATCCATAAACCAGAAAAGAAGTAAATTAAAATCATCAGTACCAATTGCAGAAGACACAGCCCTGCAGTATATATTGACTACACCCCACCTCTGGCTACTAGCAACATGCATCTATAATGAACACCTATCAAATTACTCATTTCTGATGAAAAACAAGACTTGAAAACATTACAGTGGACTATAGTGGACTTTACGTTGTCAGCAAACAGCTCGGTATGTTAAGAGGATTGATTGATTGATTGATGTTATCAGGTTGAGGTTTTTGCTGAGGTGTTCCCTCAACCCATTAAGAGCAAATGCTAGGTAACTTTCTGCTGTACTCATCTCGCTGGCATTTTCACCTTCATCTCACTCACATGCTAGATAACCATAACTGTTGGTAAAACATCGTAAAACAACCAACTAAAAATTATTTATGAGAATTAACATAAGTAGAATTGTATACTTGCAAATTGTTTTCGGCATTACTTATTATTTATTGACTATAATATTACAGAGCACAAGTCCAGCATGTCATGTTACGAAAAACATGATGTTAAAGTTATTAATCCATAAATTAATTCTAGAGAGTATTTGAAAACTCTGTTTGTCATTGTAATTACATTTTAGACTTAATCTTAAACTGTGATTATGGTGAAATGTAGTAAGAATTATTTTATCATTAGTTTTCTTCCTGAAATAGAACAGTTTGTGGACTTGATCTATTTGTGGTCTGAAAATTTAGAGCTTCTGTGTCATAGCTCTAACAAAACAATACAAACATCAACAACACTAGTATAACCGACCTGGGTGGCGCAGTTGGTATAGCGCTAGTCTTCTATTCTCGAGGTTTCGGGTTCGATCCTGGAGCAGGTCGATGGCATTTAAGTGTGCGTAAATGCGACAGGCTCATGTCAGTAGATTTAGTGGCATATAAAAGAACTCCTGCTGGACAAAATTCCAGCACACGGCGATACTGATACAAACAGTTTGCGAGCATTGTTAAATAAAACATAACCTTTAACACTAGTATACATGTAATTATTATTATTTTATTACTAACATTTTAATTGTTACTATTTATTTCACAATAAGTACAAAACAGAAACATACAGAATGTAAGGATGTTTATGACATTGTAAACATGTTGATATTCATCAATTTCATCTTCATAGTCAAATGTAGAAGCACATGATAACCTTGTACATTCTGAAAGACATGGTAGGCGTTTGTAAAAACCTTGGAATACAGCAGAATGTAGGACAACAAATCAGCCTCTGTTACGTCACGTCTTCTGGGATAGAGTCCATTTTGCTTAATATTATGTAAAGTAGCCAGTGAGCAACTAGGAATTTATTTTCCAAATTTAGAGACAGGTATCAATAAGACAATTATTCAATGAACGCTCAGTTTTTCCCTGTTGTTGCTGGATCCCAAGTGATTCAGTCGATAAGAAGTCATCTGTTTTCATGATGATTACTTCAAATGCTGGTGCTTTGCATTTTAACAGTCCCAATATGTCAAACCATTTCTGTGTCGAGTAAATGAACTCCTTTTTCTACTATATTTGTTTTCAATAATAGCAAAATCGCCATCCTTTTGGTTGATAAGAATGACCAGACACCAAAAATTTGTGATCAATGGTTTTTACTACCATGTCAGGATTTTTTGTCAACTTTATAAGTGATAGAGCCATTTTTACATTCCGATTTTGGCCTGTGCATGAGTCAGAATGCAGAACACTATTTTCATAAATCGAAGCATGTGTTTGCATATGTTTTATTAAACATGATGGCAAATGAACTGTAGTAGCCATATTTCCCTACTTTAAGTAAATGTAACTTTCAATTAAGAATAACAGTGCACACCTTATCAATAATGGACTTGGTTTCCTTGTGCTTTGTAAACAGTTGAGAGTTGACTCCAAGGATGCAGCCAATGCTGCCATTAGTGGTCATAATATGAACTATGGACTTGGTCTGTAGTAGCTCTGAAAAGTATTCACTTTTATATAGTGTAATTCATATAAACCCTTAAAATGTCAAAGAGTGGACTTGTGTCCACTTTTGGTCTGTACTATCCATATATTTCCGTTTAATGTATTCGTCTTTATTGCTCGAACTAAGAGCACATTTTCTTCACAGCATTGGAATGCCTTCTTCCAGCTACAGTATTACAGACGCTGAGTGCCTGCAGACAGATGGGAAGAAATTCAAATGTGATGTTTGTGGAAAGTGGTTTTTCGACTCGGCAAGGCTCAAAGTACATCATATGTTACACAAGCGCAAGAGACCGTTGATTAGCGATGTTTGTGTAAATGATTTTTGGATTTGGCTCATCTGAAAACAGACACAAACGTACACTCAGAGGTCAAGCCATTCACTTGTGATATATGTGGAAAGAAGTTTTTGCAATCGAGTCATTTGAAGCAGCATGTAGTCGTTCACAGCGGTGAAAAGCCTTTCAGTTGTGATATATGTGGGAAGAAGTTTTCCCAAGCTAGTAGTTTAAAGAAGCATGCACTTGTCCACACTGGTGAGAAAGCATTCGGTTGTGATTTATGTGAAAAGAAATTCTCGCAATCTATTCATCAGAAAAGGCATGCGCTCGTACACACAGGGGAGAAGGCATTCAGTTGTGATATATGTGGAAAGAAATTTTCGCAATCGATTCATTTGAAACGGCATGAAGTCGTACTCACAGGTGACAAGCCTTTCAGTTGTGTTATATGCGGAAAGAAATTTTCGCAAACTAACAGTTTAAAAAAACATGCACTCGTACACACTGGCGAGAAGGCATTCAGTTGTTTTGTATGTGGAAAGAAATTCTCACAATCTATTCATCGGAAAAAGCATGAACGCGTACACACGGGCGAGAAGGCATTCAGTTGTGATATATGTGGAAAGAAAGTTTCGGATTCTAGTAGTTTGAAACGGCATGCACTACTTCACTTCAATGAGAAGCCTTTCAGTTGTGATATATGTGGAAAGAAATTTTTGCAATCTAATAATCTTAAAAAACATGCATTGATACACGCGGGCGAGAAGCCTTTGAGTTGTAATATATGAGAAAAAGTTTTTCGTAACCTACCAATCAGGAAAACCATGAACACTTACACAAACGAGTGAAGCCATTCAGTTTTAGTGTATGTGGAAAGTAGTTTTCGGTATCGAGTGATCTAAACGGCTTGCATGTGTACATACACGAGAGCCATTCAGTTTTGAGATACGAGGAATTAAATTTTCGCAATCTAGTAATCAGAAGTATGAACGTGCACACATAGCCTCAAACTGTGAAATTGCAATGTTTGTAGGAATTGTGAAATTTCAAGGAAGCATTTACATGGGTGAGGAGCCATTTAAGTGCCAAATGTAAGTAGATCTCTACGCTCAATCAGGTAGATTAAAAAACCATGCTCGTGTACATATTTGTTAAAAGCCATGGATGTGTAATTTTGGAGGGAAGTTTTTGTTTGTAATTACTTAAAAAAAAAAAGCTTGCACTTGTCCATAGGCGAGAAGCCAATATCTTGTTGATTTTCCTCTTTCCCTGGATCAATGGATTTTTGTACTATATTGCGGGTTGACCACTGAGTTACGCATAACCAGCAGTCGATTTAAGCTTGCACTGCACTAATGAAAATTACTGGAACACAGTCTAGAGAGATCATATCAGAGGGTGTTCATAGTAAGTGCAGTTATGCGCCAAGTGACATATTTGTATCCAAACAATTGACGCTATACTTATCTCTCCCAATCAATTTTTTTCCGGGGGGAGGGGGTTTCGATCTAGCCTACTAACAAGGACAGGACACGCTCTGTATGTCACCGAATTAAATCAGATTTTGTGACATGAAAGTACAAGACACACTGTTTAAAGTCATACCTGGTATGGGTGGCTACTATTTATGACATACTTCTGTTAGGTGCCTAATAGGGAAGCATTAGACTCTAGAGGATGTTTAAAAAATACGGGCATAATTTCAGGTATGTATTTCCCACATGTAGACAATCAAAATAATTCATTACAACATATGTCCGGAAATGCTTTATTTCCGAGTTATGGCCTTCACAACATTGAAATTCACCAGAACGTTTTTCTTTCCGCAGGTCGTTGCCGTCAAAGGAGACATAAGAGGGCACTCTGACAGTTCATTCCGAGGCGAAGGTTACATTCAGTGTTGTGTAGGCGTTAGACTGTGCGACATGTATTCAAATCAAGAGCTGGCAGAGATACACTTCATGTACGGTAAGGCGGACGGCAATGCTACGCTGGCTCGTCATTTGTACCAGGAGAGGTACCCACAGCGACAATGTCCAGATCGGAAGACATTTGTACGTCTCCATTACCGTCTGTGCGAGTATGGAAAATTTAACTCTCCTGGTTTGGGAAGGGGACGACCAAGATCTACAACTCCAGAAGTACAGGAGGAGATTCTGGAGGCTGTGAACATGACTCCTTCTATCAGCACACGAAAGGTAGCGTTGCAAGTCAATGTTCCTCATACGTCTGTCTGGAGACTGTAGAAAGAGTATCATTTGCAATGTGTACAGGCCCTGTCACCAGCAGATTACCCTGCACGAGTTAGGTTCTGTCAGTGGTTCTTGCAGCAGTGTGGTGTAAATCCGAACTTTCCTGCCTCAGTACGTATTATTTACAGATGAAGCACAGTTCACACGAGATGGGATTACAAATTTCCACAATCAGCATGTATGGGCGTATGAAAACCCACGTGCAACTGTTCCATCTCATCACCAGGTGGGGTTCTCCCTCAACATGTGGGCCGGTATCATTGGTGATTGATTAGTTGGTCCCCATGTACTTGTAAACAGACTTACGGGGCAGGCGTACACAAACTTCCTGGAAAACACTCCACTGATCAATCGTCAACACATTCACTTCTTGCATGATGGCGCTCCTGCACACTTCAGTCGTACGGCTCGCCGGTACTTGGATCGAAGGTTTCCTGATCGATGGATAGGTAGAGGTGGCCCAATTGCTTGGCCTCCACGCTCACTGATCTGAACCCTTTCGATTTCTACTTGTGGGGCCATTTAAAATCATTGGTTTATTCGTCTCCGGTGCCTGATTTGGAATCCCTTCGGAATCGAATTGTGGCATGTTCTGAGGACATACGCAATACTCCTGGAGTTTGGGATCGTGTTCGCAGGTCAATGAGACATCGATGTGAGGTCTGTATTCGAGCAGGAGGTGGACATTTTGAACATCTTCTGTAATGACAACGACCTGCAGAAAGAAAAACGTTCCAGTGAATTTCAATGTTGTGAAGGCCATAACTCGGAAATGAAGCATTTCCGGACACATGTTGTAATGAACTATTTTGATTGTCTACATGTGGGAAATACATACCTGAAATTATGCCCCGTATTTTTTAAACACCCTTATAACGGCGTAGCTCATGTGGTTGGATGCTGAGTTGTCATCCAGGCAACCCGAGTTATCCTAATGCCTTCTAATTTTTTAGAGCTTGATATTATTATTATTATTATTATTATTATTATTATTATTATTATTATTATTATTATTATGTTAATTCACTTTCAGTTGTCAGTTCCTATATTCAAAGCCATGTTGAAATATGCGTGGTATGGATCAAAATTGATAAACGAACGAGAAGTGTTTGTGAATGTGAAGGATATCTGTTTCGCAGCAGAAGTGTGGAAAAATGTGTGTGACTGTGGACAACCTTCTTTCATTTGCTGTGTATAGTGCAGGAAATATGTATTTTTTGTGTGTTTTTATGACATCATAATGAACCGGGTACAAAATGAAATGGAATAGCTGCTACAGAAATAGAACAGACACCAGTGACACATCTTACCTTCCTAGGTGAGCAGTATTTTATTGTTTATCCTTTACAATACAATGTTAGTTAATTAGTAATTTGTTTAAAAGATGATGAAGCATTGAATACATTGAGAAATATGATATAGGTATGTAGATAGTTAACTGTGATCATGATATTAATCATTATTAAAAGAAAAAAAAAATATAGGACCAGTTAAGATTCGAACTTAACATCCAACCATATGGGCTACGCTGTTACACAGTCTAATGCTTCCCTATTAGGCACCTAACGGAAGTATGTCACAAACAATAGCCAATATTTTCAAAACGAGGGGTCATTGGCCACCCATACCAGGTATGACTTTAAACAGTACGTCTTGTACTTTCATCTCACACAATCTTATTCCATTCGGTGAATTACAGAGCGTGTCCTCTCCTTGTAAGTGGTGCTAATTCTGCCTCGATTATCGAGGTTCTGAATAATCTCGACATTGAAATTTCTTAAATGAGGCAATTGGGGACGGACAATACAAATGTCATAACACGTATTAAGAATGACGTTTATCTAATTTTGAAGAAAATATAATCTTTCTATTAGTTAGCTATCCTTTGGGGGCGGGGTGCATAAAACTAGCTAGGTTTTAAGTTCAGACAGGTTTTTAAAGCTCTTGAGTTGGCAACCTTGCATTTATTGGCAATACTAGAGCTGTACGACTTTAGGACCATGTTTGATTAGACTTGTTACTGCAGAGAACAACCAGTAGTACTGACATAAAACTTGATTTACGTTGCTGCAGAAGATTTGTAAACAAAGTTTATCGTGTGCTAGGTACAAGCTCTACATTCAACTGTAGTTTTCATCAGGTACCACAGTTCCTCTGAAGTATCTTATGTACATATTGCCAGGAAGATTCTTGTTAGATGAGAACTACATTTATTTGATATAAAACTATTAAATTCAACATGCATTTTAGCAATTCTGGAATTTTTATCGTGAAACATTATTCCCATTCCATATTCATATTCATTTATTGCATCCAACTGATCAAATACATGATATGGGACATGTCAAAAGTAACATAATTACTAAGCTACAACAGAATTGAAATACAACATACGAAATTTCAATTTAATTATAAATAATTTCAATATTATAACAAATAACAATGATAAGAACAGATATAACACTTTAAAAACAAATCACATTTCATTTAGCTGTCTGGAGTCAATTTCGACCAAAGAGTTCTTCATGTGAAGGCATCCTTCTCGAAGTCAGGATCTGGAAAAGAGGAAGTAAAATTTTTTAAGTAAGGCATTCTTTTTCTATTCAGTTATGCCAATTTTCAATAAATTCGTTCATACTGTAAAAACAGTTTTTGATTAAAATTTTGTAAAGAGCTTTCTTAAATTTTTTATATACAGATATTTCTTTATTCATTCATTCATTCATTTATTTTATTCCATAGATCTTACATGAGCAATGAAGCTTTAAGATGTGGAACATGTCAACATTTTACAATATTACAATTACAATTTTTACAAATTTTTATAGTTTTACAATTTAGCAATTTTCTACAATTTTTACAATTTTGTACAATTTTTTTACATTTTTTTTTACATTTACATTTTGGCGAGATGTAGTGAGATGAGATGAGGTCCGAGGATTCGCCAAAATATTACCCGGCATTTGCCTTTTCGGTGGGGGAAACCTCGGAAAACCCAACCAGGTAATCAAATCAAAGGGTTGATGCCAAGGACTCGCCATAGACCATCCGGCTTCAGTCCCACGGCTGGGGAAAACCTCCGAAGAAACCAAAGTCCAAAGGGGATCCAACCCAAGCCCGAACGCAGCTCCGGATCAGCAGCCCAGCGAGTCTGTCGACTGAGCAACATCGATGGCTCTACTAAAAGTATACAATACATAGCCAATCAGATTATTAAATTTACAAACGCAAACGATCATTCATAAGTTGAGCTATATTATAATACAAAACAATTTAATTAAATTTAAGGCATAAACAATTCAACCAGTTGTGATATACAGAAATTGATAATACATATCATGCAAACTACTTCAAATTACAAACACAAACAATTTATCAGTAGAGCTATATAGATTACTATTCAATTTAAAGCATATACAATTCATCGGCCAAATCTATACAAATATATACAATACAAAGTAGCATACTTTCATTAAGCTATACAAATTTGTGCAATTAATATCAAGTAGATTAATTCAATTTATAATCATAAACAATTCATCAGTTGAGCTATACATATTACCATTCAATTTACAGTAGGTCTATATACAATACATCAGTAGAGCTACACAGACTAGTAATCATTTTAAGAACATATACAATTCATCAGCCAAACTATACAAACATATACAATCAAATTAGTATTTTCGTTAAGCTATACAATTCATATGAAGTAGATTATTTCAATTTATAAGCTTAAACAATTCATCAGTAGACCTATACAGTATACTATTCAATTTACAGTACATACAATTCATCAGTTATGCTAAACAAAAATACAATACATAGTAAACAGATTAAGTCACTATAAAAACATATTTTAGTTGAGCTATATAAAATTGTACATGTCATTTAAGTAGAATAATTCAATTCACAAGCATAAACAATTCATCAATTGTGTAGAAGGTATGAGTATGTAGAAATTTGGTTAATTCTTTTCTGAACCTTTTCTCGTTGTTCTTCAAATCTTTAAGATAATTAGGCAGTGCATTGAAGACTGTTATACATGAATAGCGAACTCCTTTTTAAAACAGCTTAGACTAACAGAGGGTAGATGAAGATCTGATTTATGTCTTGTATTAAAATGATGAATGTCTTGATTAGTACTGAATTTATCTTGGTTCTTAATATACAGCATCATTAGGGAAAGAATGTATTCACAAGGTAAAGTCAAGATTTCTAAGTTTCGGAAAATATTTTTACATGAGGTCCTTTTATGCACACCGGCCATTATTCTTATAGCTTTCTTTTGTAAAACAAAAACGTGTTTAGCTTCAGACGAGTTACCCCAGAATATTAATCCATATTTCATTACAGAGTGAAAATATGCAAAGTATGACATTTTAAGTAAGTTTATATCACCAATAGTAGATAAGGATCTTAATGCATAACAGGCAGAGCTCAATTTACGAGTAATACATTCTATATGCGTTTTCCAGTTCAAGTGATTATCCAATTCTAATCCAAGAAACTTTGTGCTTATAGATTCTTTGAGATGAGTTCCATTAAGATAATTTGCTACACCATTATACACAAGAAGACCAGCATGAAGGAAACTGTTGTTATATAGAGTTTTGTTAAACCTTTTAATAAAAATATTATCTTTATTTCTTGTATTATGCTGGTGTGTGTCTGAATTTGTAGGAAAGCTATACAAATTATGTTTGATAAAATTTAAGGTGTCATAAATATAAATACAGGGTAATGGCAAGATATGTATTTTTTAAGAATGGCCTGCAGCTGATAGTTTGAGATACTTGAACCATGGCTCTAATAGCTCTCTTTTGTAGTTTAAATATTTGGATTGCTTTAGGTGAATTACCCCAAAAGATTATACCATACGTTAAGATAGAGTGAAAGCATGCAAAGTACAATGTGCGAGCAGATTCAATAGATGATGCTCTTATTAGTAATCGCAAGGCAAAGCAAATTTTACTTAATTTCTTCCCTAGTTCCTGAAGGTGTACGGACCATTTTAAATGTTCATCTAGCTATATACCAAGAAATTTTGTACTGTAAGAATATTGAATTGTTATTGCCTGTTATTATTCGGTTGAGAAGCTTCTATCATCCAGTCTGCTGTCAAGAAATCTGAAAGTTAGAATTTATAAAACAGTCATATTACCGGTTCTTTATGGTTGTGAAACTTGGACTCTCACTTTGAGAGAGGAACAGAGATTAAGGATGTTTGAGAATAAGGTGCTTAGGAAAATATTTGGGGCTAAGAGGGATGAAGTTACAGGAGAATGGAGAAAGTTACACAACACAGAACTGCACGCATTGTATTCTTCACCTGACATAATTAGGAACATTAAATCCAGACGTTTGAGATGGTCAGGGCATGTAGCACGTATGGGTGAATCTAGAAATACATATAGAGTGTTAGTTGGGAGGCCAGAGGGAAAAAGACCTTTAGGGAGGCCGAGACGTAGATGGGAAGATAATATTAAAATGGATTTGAGGGAGGTGGGATATGATGATAGAGAATGGATTAATCTTGCTCAGGATAGGGACCAATGACGTGCTTATGTGAGGGCGGCAATGAACTTCCGGGTTCCTTAAAAGCCAGTAAGTAAGTAAGTAAGTAAGTAAGAGAGTAAGAATATTGAATTGTTTCATTTTGATACTCTATGACCGGGCACTGAGAATTATTGTTTTGTGAATGATGAAAAGAAATGGCTATGGTTTTCGACTAATTGATTACCAGTCTGTTTCTCTCAAACCATTCCGCTAGTTGATTTATTGTCCTTTCTATAAGAAAACGCATGGTACTGACATCTTTTCCTGATAAAAAGATACTGGTATCATCTGCAAACAAAAGTTGGTTGTCCACGACTGATGTATGACTCTAAATCTTTTATATAGGCCTATATCAAAAATAGAATTGGTCCAAGAATTGAGCCCTTTGGAACACCATACCCTATACGTTTTCTCTCAGACAGATAATTTATTATTTCACCATTTTCTTTACAAGTGATCTCTGTCCTTTTTTCACGGTTTTCCAGGTAAGAAGTAAGCAAACTGTGTGCCAAGCCTCTAATCCAATAAAATTTTTCATTTTTCTAGCAAAATAGTGTGATCGACTAGATCAAATGCTTTTGAGAGGTCTAAAAATAATGCTATTCCTGTTTCTTTCTTGTTAATAGATTCATATACTCTTTTTAAAAAGTTTATATTTGCCGTATTAGTTGATTTACCTTTATAAAATCCATGTTGGTTTTCAACAATTGTATTATGTTGGGTTAAAAATGATACAAGCCTCTTGTGCATAACCTTTCCAGTTATCCTAGAAAAAAACAGAGAGTAAGGAAATTGGTCTATAATTTTGAACTTCTAGCTGTGGTCCTTTTTTATATAGGCCGAAGTATTTCACTTTTGCCATTTTTAAACTATCTGGGAAGTAGCCTGTTGACAGTGAAAGATTTGCTATGAAAGTTATAGGAGTAACTATAGTTAGGAAACATTTTTTGATAATAAAATCTGAAAACCCATTGATGCCAGCTGCTTTTATTCTCAAATTGTTTAATAATTTCCATAATTTCTGTTTCATTAGTAGGATTTAGGAATATGCTATTACAATTATCCTTGTGTTTTGTTATATTATTGTTTTTAATCTGTGTACTGTTACCCAGAATAGTTTCTGCAATACCTACATAATAATCGTTAAATATATTTGCTATTTTATTGGGGTCACATATTTCTCCACCATCACATTTTAGTTTGATATTTTTTATATCATTACTATTTTGTCCCTGTTCATCTTTAATAACTTTCCACTTAGCTTTTGACTTGTGAATGAAATCCTACTTGACTTATTAAATATATACAAAATATATATTGAGTTACTTACATGGTATCTCTCTTGTCGGAGCTGACGCCATTACGATCCTGCCTTCGACTTATTGTTTCCTTAGACTCTGACTGTATCACTGTCTTCTCACCATCACTTTTTATGTTCTCTTATCGGTTTCCCGGCTGGGGTACCACGCACACTATCCAACAGGTGAGATGGGCTTTACACCCCTTTTGATGCTACGTGCTTGAAGATGTCTTAATCAAACATCTTGTTCTTCTTCACTACATCTACCCATGTAGAAGTACTTTGTTCGTCTTCCTTAACCACACTACTATGTGCAGGTTTATCGTCGGATGTTTTAACGTTAATAGATGAATCATCATTAGAGCAGTGCAAAGGGAGCAGTTTTTCGACACCCTGGCAACTTGGCAAGGGTTGTAAATTCACCTTGTATACCTGCAGAGGTCTAACTCTGCAGTACACAGGATAGCTGCAAGCAGTCGGTACAGCGTAGTAAAGCAAACGTCAGTACTAAAGAAACATAAGAACAGTTCGGATCTAGTGTTACGATGTATAAGGCGGAGCAAATTCGTTCGGCAAAGTTTAAGAGACTTAATTCCGAATATGGTGATATTTTTGTTAATTGATTCAAGCATAAAACAATTGGAATACATTGAATCGATTTATAGGTTTATTCCTGATTGCATAACAGCTTTAGAAAAGTCTGGTACAAAATTGGTTGATCAGATTTCCCTAGTGCGAAATATCTGGAGGAAAGTGACTCAAGTAGACGATAAAATTGGTAAAATAATATCTGCGAAAATAACAAATAAGTTGAAAAAAAAATGGTGGATATTATAAACGCTGAAAGATTAGTGACAGTATTTCTGGAGATAAGGATTTCTTTGAAAAACTAACCGAAGTTGAAAAAAATGTTGTACAGGATTTTACGTATGCCCCAGTTGTTTCAACAGACGTAGAAAGAAGCTTTTCCACCCACATATAAGGCCAGGCTATCAGATAGACGACAATCGTTTTCTGTTAATAACTACAAATGTCATTTGTTGTGCATTGTAACAATATTTGGAAGAAATCTGATAACGTATCACATGTGCATTAATAAATCACACTCATTGCAAAGAAAAGGAAAAACAAAAAAACAATTGTTCAAGTGCTTTTGCGAATAGAATATCATGAACCCGCTACAAATAAACAGTGATTTTGTTTGCGTACTGTATGAAATCATACATGTATACAGTATATTATTTGTTTAGGATGAAATGGTTAATTAGTTTTGTAATTTTGAAATCTTACTAAAGTATCTGTAGGAAATTAATTGTAGAAACGTTAGAGAACTGTGTCATTTCTATTGTGTCGTCTGTACGTCAACACATCGTGTACATGACCGTTGCTTGTACACAGGGAACACGCCGACTAACATCGGAACCCTTGCTATGATGCCAAATTGTCATGTGCTCCGTCTGCACCGCTCTAATCATCATTAATCACATTAATTTTAGACACTGCACTAACTTCATTAATCTTATCACTATTCACCTTCACATAAGTATGCTGCACTGCACTATCCTTCGTAGACATACAAATTTCACCATAACTGAAAAGAGCATGTAAAATTGTCTAAGAATCCACATCTATCGAAATTTTGATCTGAGGGTCAGATGTCCGCCTTTGATATTAAGCTACTGACTTGTATCAGTCCAATAACGTAAGAATAAAATGGATTTAAGTACAATGCGTGAATATTTAAACAAAATATATTCAGTTCATTTGCGTGTTCTGTGATTTTGTAGGGCACCTATGTTACTTTCCATAACTGAATATATACTATTTTTTCTCATGCCAGCATACTTTTTTTTTTAAATCTTGATTGTCTTTATTTCACTGCAAAGCTCATCTGTTTTCTCACTTAATAGTTTATTTTACGACGCTTTATCAACATTTAAGTATGGTTATCTAGCGTCTCATTGATATGAAGGTGATAATGCCAGCGAAATGAGTCCAGGGTTCAACACCGAAAGTTACCCAGCATTTGAACTTAATGGGTTGAGGGAAAACCCGGAATAGACTTCAACCAGGTAACTTGTCCCAGGATTTGAACCCGGGCACGCTCGTACACGGTCAGGCACACTAACCATTACTACACAGCAGTGGACCTTATATGTTCATGAGGGAAGAGATTACAGGTATGGAAAAATCATTGGTTTCGCGGAAAATCGAGATCACCTCATTGAGGCTAAAACAATTCTCACACATAATATCTTTTGCATTCTCTGGCTTCGAACATGTTTCACTTTATTCTGGGAAACAATATCAGGATCTTAAGGGGTCACTCAACTATATTTTGGAACTTTTTTCCTATTTGACCAATCTTTTTCAAATTTGGAGAAAAAGTTTAATATACACATGGAAAGTAACATGCAAAATCTCAGCTCATTAGATCCAATACTTTTCAAAATAAAAAAATATTTCAATTTTTAATCAATCATTAATTGAAATATCACTTTTAATTATCATTTTATATTTTTTGGCTTTGTGCATTTGACTGTGACTTCTCAATGAATAGGGGAAGAATTCTGCATATTGATTTAGTTCTGTCACGTAAATTAGTGTAGAAATTTAATCTTCATTTCTATGACACTTTTTCTCCAATTTTTAAGTTGAATGTCCCCTTAAGTGACCTTTATAACAAGACAGTTTGTGCATATTATTGAAAGAAAAAGAGTGATTTCAAGAGTATGTAGCATTTCGGATAACAGTGAAGTAAATCAGAACATGTTTTCGATATTAAGTAAGGGATCTGAAAATGATTGTACATTGTTCATGCCCGAAATTGATTATGACGTTTATTTTATGTACGATTCTGCCCACTTATTGAAAGACATAAGAAACAATTGGGTAAATACCGGTACAAAAGATTCATTAAACTGGCCAACACACATTTTACTGCGTCCAATGTTAGACCTGTTCCTGAGTAGATTCGACTCGCTGATTCCAAAAATGGCCAATTTTTCCTGTCAGTTCTAGTTCTTGAGATACAGCATAAACACCATATACCTTTATTTACTCTAGTCGGTCGTCAAAATTGAAGATATTTTATGGTACTGTTTTAATTAATCTCTTTGTAAAATGATGGCAACACATTAAAAATTCAAATAAACGTGAAATACACTAAATTTACTTATTTGAAATGAAAAGCACGAGTTTATGATACAGATATTCCAGTCATTCGATGCATAAAAGATTCGTTTTGTAGTAAGGCTTCCGAGAGTGGGATTTGCCAGGACAATCCCGTATAATGTTCCAACAGTAATCTGCCATCATGTGTGCATTCCATCTGGTATATGCCTTCTATTGGTTTTATGTACCAATGAAATCTTTCACCTTGTTCTTCGCTTAAGTCACAAAGGTTTTCTGCAAACGATTTAAGTGAATATCCAGAAAATTGACTTTAATGCTCATTTTATATCGAAGCCTGTTGAAATGAAAGAGTATAAATCTCTACTAATTTAGTATAGTTGGCTGCCTTCTTGTTGCCAAGAAATTTTTCACAAGAAGAACAAATGAAGCTCAGGGACAAGATTGGACCATAGAAAATTTCTGCTTCAGTTTTTCCGTGGTAAGTCCAGGCAATTTATGTGCTATATATTCAAAACACGAACTACTTTTATTGACAGCTTTTAATTTATATTTTATGTGTAATGGTGACAAATGATTTTGTCTTGCACTATCAAAGGTGTATTTATTACATTGTGTTCTCCATTCACCATATCTCCCATTGGAGACCAATCCTTTCTTATCCAATGCATATGTTTGGCTCTACTACTAGAAAGTAAGGATATTCTGTGTACCCACTTTGTGGACTAAGAAGAAAATGAACCACCTTCAAATCTGCACAGATGCTCCTGGTAATTTGTCTTTTCCAACAGTACAGAGAAGGCGTTGTACTTTTTTTTCATTATGGTGGAGTGACCGATTGGAATGGAGTCATTATTTGTTGTCATTGTTGAAAGAACACACTTAAAATTACGCTTTGAACTGTTGATTAAAAGGAGCCATTCATTTGGGGTATATTCTGATACACTCATTTTCTTCAGAACGCCTCCGAAATCGCTGTGAATGCTGTGTTTTTGTCTTCAGTAAAAAAAAAAAAAAAAAGCAGCAAATCTCTTTTTCTCCTTCGATAAAATATAATTTTCATTCCAGGCTGAAGTATCTTTTCCTTCAGTCTGCAGGCGAGCAATTCAGAAGACTCCTTAGAAAGATTTAGTCCCTTATCAGGTCACTCAACTTGTTCTGGACAAACCATTAATATGTGAAGCTGTTTGAAAATCACTGTCGCTGTCGCACTTTCTTTACCTTTTGCTATATCAGACATATAGGATCCATCTTCTAAGATCTGTGGTAACTCATGGAAGAGTGGAATAGTAAAAGATGTGAGTACAGCACATATCTCATAGCTAAAGGTAGATCAGGATAAGATTATTCCATTTGATTTCTGTGATATTAGCAGTAAAAAAATAAGCAATCAAATGATTTTTTGGTTGCATGAAAACCATCTAGACGCTATTACAGATAATTTTGTAACAGAACAGAATTATAATATATATTATGTAATTATTATATAAATTCAACAATATATAACAAACTAGAGCTGATACGACCTAGCCAATGTCATTTACTGAATCAGCGCATCAGATAACTTCAAGAACGGGTCTAAAAACCAAGGCACCAAGAAAAACTTTTTTTTTTTTAATTGGCCTGTGTTATCAGTGCAGAAAACAGACACATCAAGAAGACTGAAAACACTGGAATAAAACTTACAAAGTCAGCGAGTAGATTTTGTACTTGCCATTACTGTATGCCTGTCCTGCGCCGTGGCGTCGTAGTCTAAGGCATCCTGCCTAGGACTCACGTTATTGAAAGCGCGCTGGTTCGAGTCCTCATGGGGGAAGAAATTTTCTCATATAATTTCGGCCAGTATGGGACCGATGCTCACCCAGCATCGTGATGAACTTGGGGAGCTACGACAGTTGGCGGAAATTCCGGTTTCAAAACCAGCTATAACGGCTGGGGGATTATTGTACTAACAACACGATACCTCCATTCTGGTTGGATGATCGTCCACCTCTGCTTCGGCATATGGACGTGAGGCCAGCAGCTGGCTGGTCGGTCTTAGCCCTTCATGGGCTGTAGCGCCACGGATTATTGTATGCCTAATATATTTTTTACGTTTATTTTTTTATAATAGTGTAGATTAAGACTGGTATCACTCTAGTTTTTGGCCAGTCGTTATTCTTAATGGCTTTACCCATGTTCTTGGTATGTCTTGTAAGTTAAACTTACAGCACACATGCGTTAAGTACCGTAATAACAGATGAATAACACCTATCAACAAATGCGAATAAAAACAAAGGAATGACACCTATTAACAAATACTAATAAAAACATAAGAACGACACCTACCGACAAATAACAACTAATATTTTATAAAATTTTATTGTTTTTGAAATGTGATATACAATTTATCTCTAGTGGGCTTATAAATAATATTAAACTGCCCCCCATTGAGGGTAGCCCTTACGGATTGAGTATATCTTCAACAAAAATATATATATTATACATATGTAAACATAGATATTAAATTTTAAAGAAGGGAAACAAAGAAAAGGGCGTGAAAATTACAATTGCTATTAATGTGGCACCATGTGATTAATTAGGATTTGGCAGGATTTTTTTAACATAATTATCACAATGTCATCCCTCAGAGATGTTGGCAGAGCAAACTGCCGTCAAAATTCTTCGAAAAAAAGCTGGTATAGTCCCTCGAGCACCTATGAGCAAGCCGAATACCTCAACGTGAATTAAGGCCAATTTCAGTTTGAAATAGTTGACTGTAGACTCACAGATCGACTTCTTCTCAAGGTGGACCTCGGCTGACTGATGACATTCTACTTCAAAACGTATCGTGGGGTCCACAATAATGCCCTGTTTAGTGTCAGCATTGTACGCGAAAATATCTACTCGTCTCGTTGACCCATTTTCAGCTAGACTGGAGATTTCTTCTTCTACTATCCAGCCCTTATTTCTTAATGCAGCAGCAATTTTGGATCTTACAAGATGATGTCTAGAGTTCCTCAAGAGCAATCTCTGTTCACAGAATCCCAAGACGTGTGCTAAAGTTTCAATCTCCGGACAGCCATGTCATAATAATGCATTTGTTTTGTTAAGATCGGCCAAGTAATAGTATGCAGTACATGTGTGTTAAGTGTTACAGAAACTCGACTTCGTCTCGTCTTTTCAGACTTTCACACATTCATATAAATTTCACTTACCACCTTGTATCGGAATGTACTATAACGATACATGTGTACTTTCAGCTGGTTATTTTGTATCTATATGCTGCCAGTAGTATTAATTAGACTGGACAGCTTGCGATGGGTTGACTCAGCTAGGACTCGTAACGTCACGATCTTCGTGAAAAGAAGGGGAAACCTTCCCAACTGTAATAGAGTACTCCGTAGACAAACAGATATGTAGTAGCTATCTCTTATAACTCAAATGCTTCTGAACTAGACTACTACTACGATATCGATGTAAGAATTGATAGAATTTTAACACTGTTTATAGTCCACCACTGTGGATTAACGGTTAGCTCGTCTGATCATGAAACTAGTCGGCCCGGGTTCAAATGCTGGTTGGAACAATTTATCTGTTAGACGTTTTTTCCGAATATTTCCCTTAACTCACTAGGAGAAAATTCTGCTAGATAACCGTAACAGTTGATAAAGCGTCGTAAAATCACGAACTTACAATTATATATGAGAATTAACTTCAGCAGACATACTTCCAAATACTTTTCGACATTATTTACTAATTACCAAGTATAATGTATTTGTGTTGGATGTAGTTTTGCTTCTGATGATTTATTCGCATTAGTTTTTATTGCTAGAGCTAAGAGCACATCTTCTTCACAGCACTGGAGTACCAGCTTCCTGCGACAGTATTACAGAAGATGATTGCCTGGAGACAGATGAGAAGACATTCAACTGTGATGTTTGTGGAAAGTGGTTTTACGACTCGGCAAGACTCAAAAGCCATGTTCTTTTACACAAGCGCAAGAGACCGTTCATTTGCAGTGTTTGTGGAAAGGATTGTTTGAATTTGGATCATCTTAAAAGACACGTTCGCGCACACACAGGCGAGAAATCATTCAGCTGTGATTTATGTGGAAAGAAATTTTCCAAATCCAATGATCTGAAAAATCATGCACGTGTACACACAGGCGAGAAGCCATTCGACTGTGATAAATGTGGAAAGAAGTTTTCCGAATTGAGCAATCTAAAAAAGCATGAATCTGTACACACTGGCGAGAAGGCATTCAGTTGTGATACATGTGGCAAGAAATTTTCGTTATCTGGTAATCTAAAACGACATGCACTCGTACACTCAGGGCAGAAGGCATTCAGTTGCGATGTATGTGGAAAGAAATTTACTCTATCTGGTAGCCTAAAAAGGCATGCACTCGTTCATACCGGGCAGAAGGCATTCAGTTGTGATATATGTGGAAAGAAATTTTCGGAGTCTGGTGTTCTAAAGAAACATGCAGCTGTACATACAGGGGTGATGGCATTCAGTTGCGATATATGTGGAAAGAAATTTTCGCTATCTGGTAATCTAAAAAGGCATGCACTCGTACACACAGGGCAGAAGGCATTCAGTTGTAATGTATGTGGAAAGAAGTTTTCGGAATCTGGTAATCTAAAAAAACATGCACTCGTACACACTGGGGAGAAGCCATTCTGTTGCGATATATGTGGAAAGAAATTTACGCAATCTGGTAGTCTAAGAAAACACGCACTCATACACACGGGCAGAAGACATTAAGTTGTGATTCATGAGGAAAGACATTTTTGGGGATCTTCTAATGTTAAAAAAATCACGCACCTTTACACATACTTGGCCTACAGAAGCAATACACTTGTAATTTACGAGAACAGAAATGTTCCAAATCTAGTCCTGTGAAATGGTCTACGAGTATGACGTGTACTCACTGGTGAGAAACCATTGGATTGTGATATATGTTGAAAGAAATTGTTGTAATTGGGTCATTAGAAAGTGTATGAACGTCTTCACACAGGCGAGAAGCCTTTGAGTTGTGATATAATATATCGAAACGCGCACGAAAGTGCATAAGTTTGTTGGGTGCACTTTACTATATTCGCTCAATTTTTGTGCGATTTTTGCATTTGTCAAAATAATATCTTTCACATTTCTTATGGCACAGATTACACACGCAGTTTTCACTTGGCTCATGGAAATAGCTTTTCTAGCAGAACTTATGGTGGAAGCCACGGACAGCTATATAGGCGTGTGATTGCGCTTCGTAGCTCCTGATTAGGTCCCGCCCAACTTCTATCGCTCATGACGTCTGATTTGTAAAATTCTTCGAATATCTCTGATCTTTTCTCCTCCCTCTGTCGGATGTGTTTCGTTCCCTGTGGTGTAGATGGCACTAGCATCTTGTCTTTTATGTTCTCGATAAAGAATATGTCTTTCGCCAGCTCGTGCGCTAGTCGTGATTGTGTTGTCTTGGAGACGCCCAATGTTACCTTCAAAAATCTTGTTTTGACCGAGTCTATTGCTTCAAGCTCAGACATTTTGAGGTGTTCCCATATTAGCTCTATGCCGTATGTTACTATTAGCATTATTTTTGTCCGGAATAGTTCCATGGCTGTTCGGGAAAGTCTTCTCAGATCCATTATAGTGTATATTCCTCTTAACCCTTTCTTACCCATAGATACCATATGGTAATAATTAACTTTATAGCATTTATATACTTGTGTGTTACATATGAAGGTAAATTTTGCTGGATAACTTCTATTTCAATACATTTTCATCAATATAGTTTTGTTTCAAATGTTGCCACTCCCGTAACTTGGTCACTGAATTGGTCCTAATACAGCTATTTGTTTCAACATGGATTGCTTGTAAATTTAATTTGGTTTAGAAAGGGTTAAGCTCCCGTTGTACTCTCGCGGATATGAATTTTGAAGGATAGGCCGGTTGTCTGCAGGGTGATCCCTAGGTACCGGAAATAGTTGACTCTCTGGAGTTTCTCTCCTTGCAGGGTTATTTTGTCTTCCGCTGCCATTCTTCCTGCATTCCTCAAAATCATCATAACCGTTTTGTTTTTGTTGATTTTAAAGTCGATGTCTGTTGCCCAGTCCTCTAGCCTGTCTACTGTCTTGCTTGAGCCTAAGACCATATTATCGGCGTACAGGATTATTGTGACGTCTAATCCTTGTGTTATGATGTTTACATCAGCTGTGGAAATGTTGAACAGCGTCGGACTCATTGGGTCACCCTGCAGTACCCCATTTGTTTGGGTTATGGTGCTTGATATACATACTCCATCGCTTATTACTATCAGGTTTTTGTCAGTATTTTCTTGATGATTTGCTCCATTTCCTTTTCTTTCCTTGATATATTCCTTAGCTTTTGCAGTAACTTCTCTCTGTTTACTGAGTCAAAAGCTTTTTTGTGATATATATGGAATCGAGTAATTTGAAAGGGCATGGACGTGTACACTCCGTATACTTAGCCGTTCAGGTATGATAATTATATCGATGGCTGAGAACCAGACTGTTCCAACTGTTTATAAGAAAGAAATCTGAGTTTCGTTGTGTTCCAGTTCTTGTCTTCATATATGAATCGAACAATATTGTAAATATTCCTCTCCATAAGTTTGCAATGAAGTTATTCCAAATTGCTTCATGAAGCTCTAAATGTCAGGAGCTTAAAATAGCTCTGCTGAAAAAAAAAATAGTAAAATGGATTTGGAATAGTCTGGTTCCGGACCATCGATATGTGGAAAGATGTCTTCGCAATGTAGTAAATTAGAAAAGGTATGAACGTGCGCTTACAGCCGGGAGCCATAAAATTGCTGTTTTTGTGGGAGGCAAATTTTGAGTTGCAGGATGTCTGAAATTTCAAGCTGGCTCTGACAAGGATAAGAAGCCTTGTAAGTGCGAAATACGTGTGATGATCTACGCGCAGTGTGTTAGATTCCAAACGTATGCTCGAGTACACACATATGAGAAGCCATTCGGATGAAATTTTTGGGGAAAGTAGTTTGTTGGACTTCTAAAAAACAAAAAAAAAAAAACATACACTTCTTCACAGGCGAGAAGCCTTTCCCTTTTGTTGTTAATAGAAGGAATATTTCATTATTAGTAAACGTTAAAAAGTCAAGCAATCAAGGAGAATCAAAGGTGAAAAGTCATTCAGTTATGTGTGCGACAAGTCTTAAGAAGCATGCACCCTCACAGACTGGTTGCGGCGATTGTGGGGTGAGTTTCTCGTTTTCGCGATATCTGAAAGCACACACGCAGGTGAGAATCGGTAAGACTGCGATGTTTTTCGATCTTTAAGACACAAACAGGCCACAAGTCAGTCAAGTGCGAACCTGTGCCTAATCCAGCGCCCTCGAAAGCCAGGCATACACAGCCATGCTTTTCGAACATTTTGCTTGTACATTCTTAAGTTGTAATACAAGATGGAACCCAATTGAAACTTCAAACATTGTTCGTCTTACAGTCAGTTATGAAAAATAAACATTGACGACGTACAGAAACTACTGCAATGATATTTTTATAATGAAAAAGTAGGGGGAGACAGTTGTCTGCCCACCACCATCGACTACAGAGATGCCATCACCGTACATACGATATTGATATTGAATCATCTTCACTCTAGTCAGCATTGGAATTTGCCACAGATGGTCCAACATAATGCACTTATAACAATATTGCACATGTTTTAACATTTAAGTATTTTAATAATCTATGTCCATGGCTCATATAGCCCTTGTTTCAACATTTTAATCAATTTATGTTCAATATTGTCACGGCAGAGACTTATAATTAACCAATTTATCTATATTGTACTATACACACATGTACCAATTCCATTCATGTAATTACGCATAAAACTTTAAAAGTAGTGTACGAAAGATTCAACATTGATAAAACTTTTCCTGATGATGGCTTATTTAAGCCGAAAACGTTAAACTGAATACATTAACGTGACAAGTATTCTAACAATTAATATTTGTTAAGCAGATAAGCACACACGGAACCTAACTATTCCTAATTTATGAGATCTGTGCCGTTCTTTCATTGTTTATTATTCCATCCTTCCATGAGTCATTACAGCTCTCAGAGTATGGATCTTATAGGTATGTCTGATATAGCACAAGGTAAAGAAAGTGGCGACAGCGACAGTGATTGTCAAACAGCTTCACATATGAACACTTTATCCAGAACAAGTTGAGTGATCTAATTAGGAACTGAATCTTTCTAAGGAGTCTTCTGAATTTCTCGCCTGCAGACTAAAGGCAAAGAGTGTACTTCAGCCTGGAATGAAAATGATATTTTATCGAAATAGAGAAAGAGATTTGCTGCCATTTCCTTTTTATTAAAGACAAAAACATAGTATTCTACATTGACTTCGGAGGCCTTGTGAAGAAAATGGGTATATCAGACTATACCCCAAGGGAATGGCTTTTTTTAAATCGACAGTTCAAAACATACTTTGAAATGTGTTCTTTTAAACAATTGCAACAAATATGCCTCCATTCCAATCGTTACTCCATTATGATGAAAGAAGAGTAAAATGCCTTCTCTTTAGTGTTGGAAAAGATAAAATACCAGGAGCATCCGTGCAGTCTTGAAGATGGTTCATAAGTTGCTTAGGAAAATATTTTAGGCTAAGAGGGATGAAGTTACAGGGGAATGGAGAAAGTTAGACAATGAAGAACTGCACGCATTGTAGTGTTCACCTGATATCATTAGAACATTAAATCCAGACATTTGAAATGGAAAGGATATGTAGCACGTATGGGGAATCCAGAAATGCATATAGTGTGTTGGTTGGGAGGCCAGAGGGAAAAAGACCTTAGGGGAGGCCGAGACGTAGATGGGAGGATAATATAAAAATTGATTTGAAGGAGGTGGTTAATGATGATGGAGGGTAGGTTAATCTTGCTCAGGATGGGGATCGATGTCGGGCTTATGTGAGGTCGGCAATGAACCTCTGGAATCCTTAAAAGCCGTAAATAAATAACTTATGGGCCTAATTAAATCTTAACAATTATAAAAGTTAGAAAATTTTGTAATACATTTTCATCATTACATAATGGTTAAAAAATGTTTAAAATCGAAATATTGAGGAAAACATTTTGATATTACATTTTCATCATTACATAATGTAGGGATCTAGTTATATCAGAAAAATATAATAAAACTTAGAAAAATAAGTTGGCTAAAAACTGCTTAATAAGAGTGAAATATTGAGGAAAACCTTCCTATGTATTACATTTTCATCACTACATCTAGCGTAATGACCAAATCCAGTTAGAAATCTTTTTTCAATTGAAATTGATAGGCTAACATACAATCTTTATTTTCATCTAGGTTGGGACATAGTAACAGTCAATATCGCATTTCCGTAAGAATCTCTGAAGGTTTTAAAATTGACGTCATCTGTGCCACATCTAATTTTGTAATGTATGTTTTCCTTCGCCTCATTTCGTCAATTGGAGTAACAAAAGTCTGGTTTCAATGTAGCGTACCGACAATGGCTACGATCTAGCCAGCGTAACCCTTTGTAACATTTGTCCAATCGCGAACATTGGTTTATGAAGTTGAAAGACTTTAACTTCGCTGTTAATCCACCGGAAGTGGCTATCTATAACAGAGCTAGTAATGTCTATCATTACTAAATTATGGCTCATATTTTGTTATTTTTTAGTCAATCTGGTTTTACAATGTAACACATTTCGATAGTTTTTGTGATCACGGCATACTTGATCGAAGAAACTTAGCACTGTAATCTGAACTTGGAATTGAGGAAATCGCTGTGTCGTTTATTTTCATTCTTATATTTCATAGAGGTATGTCTGTATTAGTGAATATTGCCAGATTTTCTCTTCGGTGTAATTATCATTGTGGTCATATTTGTTTATTTTCTTTCCTTACTAATATCTATCTATTACATCACAATTTTACAATTCATGCTTCTTTTGGTAACAAGGGACCGCCAGTGTTTTACAAGGTAGCTATGTGACAATGTTTGTGGGTGAGTTGAGGAATATCTAAGTGATGTGAGACCGAGGATCTTAAATCATTTAAATTTTCACATAGGCCTATTTCTCGGCCTCACGTCACGTATCCCACATACCTTGTAAAAGACCGGCGGTCTCTTGCTATTTACGAAAAACTGCATTCGTTAATATTCACAACACCTATAAGGAAACATTCAAGAATGTGTATCCATGCGCCATGCTAAACGAATATACTCTTTTATCACGTCCACAATTCATTTCACTTTTTGTTACACTATACAATGTGTGTGTGTGTGTGTGTGCGTGCGTAACTACATTAACATATTGATTATTATACAAAACACATCTAAGGAACCAATGTAATTATAAGAGTGGAAAGATCGTTGCTCACGAGATTATACAAGCTGGCGCATAGCGCTTGAAATACGGATCTAAAGTGGTTTCCGCGTAACGCCAGTTCTGCCGCTCGGAGCGCTGTTCGGTTCTAGATATTCGTAGTAGTGATGGGCAAAGTTGTTCTTTTCTCGGAACAGTTCCGACACTTCCGGTTCGGAAAAAGACTATCATGGATAAATATCCTGTAGGATGCGAAACTTTGAGTTTCCACCGCGAAACACATATCAGAGCTAAGCGCTTTGTAAAAATTCGTCTTGCTGCCATCTGTTTCTAACGGGGCGTTAGACATCAAAAAAACCAAGTAAAAAGAGTAATTACTCCATGCATTTAGCAGCGCATCTGGTGACGAAAATGTTAAACTGTGCTGAAAGTATTCCATCCCACCCTCATCGATATTAAAAACCAACCCAATTTAAAATAAAACATTTACGGTTTTATTCCTCACAGCATTTTTTCATGCATTTATGAAGTTAATTGTACTGAAAATTCTTTTCAAATGGAGCCAGCAGGAAGATAAAATAACGATGGTTTTACACTGGATTAAAATATAACCAGACAGAGACAAAATATAAAGAAAATGTTAGTTAATTGGAATTGTATTTTGAGTATGGAAAAGTCTGCAAGAACAAATAGTTCAATATTAAAACTATATTTCGACTTTACAATACATTCAACAACACTATTTTTTCTCGTCCATTCACTGTTTAACTTACACTGCTTATACAAGACGATCATTTTATGTTCACTTATTAGAAGTTTCAGTCCGTCATCTCGGCTCTTCGAATACAGACAATTAATCAAATAAATGAGAACTCTGTAATGTACCCAACAACTAATATTCATCACCTTATTTCAAACCCCAAATTCCAGATGGTGCAAACCTAGTTTCGCATCCTAAATATTAAATATTTATCCATGATACTATGTTCCAAACAACAGTTCCAAAATAACGAAAAACTCTGGGGTAGGTCGTATTGTTGTTATAACAGTTACAAGTAGAGATGAGTCGGAATCGTTTATTGATGTGAGCCATTTCCCCATTGACTCTCGCTCCTTTTGAGGAGTCGTTCAAAAGAGTACCCTAATTTCTGTGGCTGCTTCCACATAGTGTTGGAGCACTCTTCAGACCAGCTCCTCTTGAAATAAGTTATTTCGATAATAATTATACATGTTTCTCAATAAAAAACTTCAAACGCGTGTTTTGTCATGTTTTGGAAACTTACAAGCTTGGAGGTAAAGGTTGTTTTAGTAAATACACAGCTTTGATTCTATATCTTATGATATAGTAAATTTAATTTTGCAACGTCATAATGACACTGGGAAAACTCAAAATAAAATGACATTTAAATCATACATGTAATTTTTGTTCTCCGAGTTGTTTAAAAAAAATTCATTAATACTTATTAGTTTTACTTTTCTTAATGCTTAGTTCTAATAATAATTACATTATAATTTCATAAATAATAAAAAGATATAACTATATATTTATATATTAGCAGTAGTGAAACCTGAAAACCCCACACTGGCTTAGTAAAATGTTAGAAACGCATCTGTACCAGTGTAATAATTTAAACTTCGCATCGCACTTCCCTCTGTGTCATTAGCGTCATTACTCATGACCACACTGCAAGGATTTCAATTTGCAAGCTTCCCCTATCCATCCACGTGAGAGTTTTAAGTTCCAACTTAAGTTTAGATTAAGTTCAACATAAAGACGAAATAGCCAGAGCTGGTTTTCCACTTCAGTTTAACTGATTTATAAACATGCCTGACGATTCAACGTCAGTTATCACCACGCCCAACAGCTTTGACAAGTAAGCAGCGTTCAATTTTCTTCAAACATGTCGAAACACTGTTATCTTTCGGAACAGGAGGTTGTTCTTTTCGGCCAGTTCCGTTCCGGAAAGATACTTTTAATACCACAGTTCTACTATATAACAGTTACGAAGCTTGAGATGATTTTTTGCAAGTTCATTGTGATAAAGCTCCAAGCGGTTAGCAACTCGTTCAAACAATAGACTGTCCACTTCGACTTTGCTGTCGTTTTCCATCGAGTGCTAGCTGGTTGCATATTTCACATTGATGCTTGTGAAATGTCGTTATCGACTGACATAGAAAATGTTTGGCTCAATAGATGACATTCCAACTGGAATTCGAATCGATTTTGGAAACTTGACTGTGAAAAATTATTTGTTTTAACTTTATTGACCACGTTTCATTTTCAGTTCTGGTGGGATTATCCATCCACGTGAGGTTTCTTTTTCCAAAAAGATATGTTTTTAACTATAGCTGTTAATTTTGTTGTTATTTTTATTTGTTATTTACGGAGCTAGAAAAAGTCTGTTCAATAAAATTTATTGATCACGTTTTATTTCTTCTGTGTGAATTATTGACTTAACCTCATCCAGTTAACTACGGGCCTACACTACAAGTACCGGCTACACGTAAGTTACTCCATTAATTCATATTTACATTATTATTGTGGTTCAACGGAACGGGTTCGGAACATGACTTGTTACAGGAAATTCAAATTAATATTTAAAGAGTTTGTATAGTTAATTATCGCAAATGTTGAATGAGTGAAGCAATTATAGTAAATTTCAGTTCGTTTTGCACAGTTCAAAAAATAACTGTTCTTGCAGGTATTTTTTATGGTGGAATCTTAATTCATTAAAATAATAAATTAACATGCATTTAATATTTCACATTTAAAGGAAGGTCAATTTTTACCAAATGAACACAACGAAAGTGTAACATAATTTGTCGTCTGCTAAGAGACTTGATGAGGCGAAGTAGATAAACACAATATAATGTTTGCATTTTTAGTACATATTGAGCTTCGCGACTGTATATAGTAGACTGTGGTAATACGTTATATATTACAAACTCTTTGACTGTTCATTTTTGCAACAGTTCCGAGACCGGAACAGTACCAAAATAACTGTTGTGTTATTTTTACCCATCTCTAATTCATAGTAGAACGCTAACATGACATTGATATTTGGGACATTTAAAGGACTCACCATTGCTTATTACCCTAAATGCTGAAATATTATAATATGGTCAAAAGACTTAATTTCAAAACTTCTCCATCTTAATTATATTAAAATAAATGGCTGTCATTCTTGAGATTAAAAGATATTACCGTACATATTACAAATTGAGGCACTACTTTCCTGTTGTTTGTTCATACACCATACCTTTTCGGAAATAATGAAAGAAACAATACAGTTTACATGAACACTGTTCTCTTTTCACGTGTTTATTTATTATTACTATTCTTTTATTATTATTTTATTATTATTATTATTATTATTATTATTATTATTATTATTATTAAGTTCCAGTGAATTAAGGTAGTGTATTTTCTTCCATTTCCCTGAATACATAATTTAATCATTTGTAAATAGGCCTAACTTTTCCCTTTCTTTTTTTTTTTTAAATATATTTACGTTAAATTGTTATGATTTTTAGTAATGGAAACTGTGGTCACAGTGCATGATAAGTGCAATAAAATTGTGCCATTGTTCTTGCGCACCTTGTAATAGTGAAATAAATAACTAATAGGCCTGCTGATTAATCTGTAGTGGTTAGTAATAGTAAATGCGGTAATATTTTAGTGTGTGGAAACAGTTTTTAAATTATAACTTTGAATTAAATTAACCACTTGGGTCCTGGAATATAGTATACTATACTTCATACACGCATTTAGTTTCAAAAGTTCCACAAGGTGGAATCGTTATCAATCACTTCTTTTCTGTGCTTGTCAAGCTCCTGACATCTCTTGGAACTTACAGGAGGTACAAGAAGATCGATTCAATCATTGGAATGAGTGTTTCAACTATTTGTAAATGAAAATGGCGACCAGCAACTAAACGCCAATGCACCGTAGGACGTGCTTTCGAAATAAGTCCACAGTAAATTTATGATACCTACAATATACTGTATATGTGCATTTGTGTTCTAACTGTAATCTCCAAAATTTTTTCGGCATTTCTTTTCATTTAAGTGATTTTTTTGAAGTTTAAAATTACATTGAACTTCAAAAATAAAACAAAAATATCTTAGGACTCAGGAGCTTAAAATTAAATTAGGAAGTTTGTCTGCAATAAATGTCATTAGAAATGGTTTCCACATTTGACGATTTCTCAAATCATAAACAAATATCATGTCTTTTCAGGGGCTTTTCTCTCTCTCTCGCTCTGTTTTTTTTTTAAGAAGTTTGCTGCCCATAGGCACATGCGCATCTGCTCTCCGCTATCCTCATTTCTCTTTTAGCAATGCCATCTCGCTCCCCTGAAGTGTTTTCTGTCGTCACTAATGACATGTCAACTGGTCCAGGTAGGTTCCACCAAGTTGCTGACCGGGGGATGCAATGGTTGCTCTCGTGCTTTTCTTTTCGAACATTAATCGACTTATCACCACCCAGCCTTTTTCGTTCTCTCGTCTTTTTCATTGCTGTATTTCTCCTCGCCGGCCACCATTGCATGCGGAATGCCCACCACATCTTCACAGCCATGTTCACTTCTCCATCCCCGCTGTTAGTTTTTGCCACGTCCGCCTACATGACGGGATTCGTTAAGAAAGCCTGGTGGCGGTATATTGTTCTTCCTCTTCTAGTTCATTATATTCATTCTTAGGTTAAGGTTCTTAGGTTTATAACTCCCGTCTCACCAGCGTGGATCTTTCCTATCTCTGTGGTCCTGTCCCACGGTTTCGAGCGCGAATTTTGTAGCCTGTCAGGGCGCCCAGCAACGAAGCAATAGTGGACCCTTCATACTGCCCCTATATGCAAGTTTAGGTGCCGAGCCCGGACCAGACGTCATGTACACTCACGTAGAGCACCAATGGGGGCCCAGGGCGATTTACACGTCCCAGTGACCGACTCTGCTGGCCGGGGCAGATATATCGCTCCGACGTATTACTGCTGACTTATGGGTGTTGCTGTGTGAACAACCACAAGTCCCCTGAAGCTGGATGGTCCTGGACGGTTATTCCCGTGGTAGTGGCATAAAACTGCGACACGTCTCTGGTTCAAGATTTGCCATTAGATGTCTAATGTCCAGTTTGAAGGGTGAGTTGAGTGAGGTGGGTTGCTTGGGATCGGGCTGTGGGGCGTCCTCATAGCCAGCACAGACTGTGAATAATTTTTTAGGTGTCTTTTTCTTAGCCCCCCCGGTGGCAGGCTGACGCCGACAGTTCCATAGGGGGCCAGTTTAAATGTCTTCGCCCTCTTCTCCCCTCCCTCAGAAACAATAATAAAAAACATGACAGGAAAAGGCACGACTGGTGGTCATATGACAAAAATTGCGATGGAATTGGGCCCTGAGAAAGTAACTGTCAAAGTGCCACCTCCAAAGTTTATCTCGACGGACTCGTTGGAAAGGTCAAAAATGCAACTCGACTACGCAACGGTAGTCTCCTCATCGAGACTATATCTCCAAAACAGAGTGAGACGCTGTTGAAAGCCAAGTTGCTGAAGTCTTACCCTATTAAAGTTGAACGCCACTCCTCGCTGAACACCACGCGGGGAGTAGTGCATACGGATTCTCTGGATGGCATGTCTGATGAAGAGATCCAACTAGAACTGGGGGGGCAGTCTGTGTCCAAGGCTTACCGTTTATTACGTAAGCGGGACGGACAGACTGTTCCCCTGAGCACTGCCTTTTTGACCTTCGAAAAGCCTGTCCTACCAGAATAGATCCTTGTCGGGTCCGAGCGTGTTCCAGTTCGTGCGTATATGCCGAACCCAATGCGGTGCTTTAGGTGCCAACGGTTCGGACATACGCAAAACCGTTGCACTAATAACATCATATGTACAAAGTGCGGCTGTGCTGACCATGGTGATTCCCCATCTGCCGGCGGCGAGCACTGTGTGAATTTTTCTGGGGACCACGCCGCTAATTCTAAAAATTGCCGGAAGTATATGGTAGAGAAGGATATTCAAGAGCTCCGAGACCGGGAAAATATTACGTTTTTCGAGGTGCGTAAGCGTATTTTAGATCAACAGAAAAAGGCGATGGAAAAGTCCTATGCAGGAGTATTGCAGAAGGCAACACAGGCAATAGATGTATCCACGCAAACGCCATCTCTTGCTAGTATACCTGGGAAGCGTATTGAGGGTGCAACCCAGACGTATGTGGACGTTGCCACTCAGACTGCTGAGTCAGACGACACGTGTGGCCTTGATATCTGGTCTTATGTTCCCAAAAGATCGCTACCTGGCGACAGACAAAGATTCAAGGTCTGGTAGATCGCCGCGACGTCGCACTCCCTGTTCGGGTGACGGGTCGAGATCAAGATCACGATCAGATGTGCGACGATCTGCGAATGAGTTCCCACAGTCGAGGGCTAAGCAGTCTCAGTCCAAGGCACCAAACCATAGAAAAGATAAGAAAAAAAGATCTCCTGTAAAGCCACCATCATGATTTCGCTCCTCTTGATGACTGATATTGTACAGTGGAATGTGAACGGTATACGCAGCAGATATACAGAACTACAACAATTGATCTATCATGATGTGCCTGCTATTTTATGTCTTCAGAAGACACACCTCTGGCCTGAAAACTCCCTGAGTATCTCGGGATACTACGTTCATTGGTACGATCACCTTGCCGGTATTCGTGCCAACTGAGGTTCGTGCTCTCCTACTCTGCCGAAGTATCTTTTCCTCTGTTATCAAAATTAACAGTCCACATTTGAGAAATGTTTCACTACAGAGTCCACACTTTCATGTGCGTTGTCACTGAATGATATGGACTCCGAAAATCCGACCCAGTCCGCCTTTTTAATAACCCATTGCATCCCCAGTCACCAACTTGGCGGAACCTTCCTCGACCAGTTGACATGTCATTAGTGACGATAGAAAACACTTCAGGGAGCAAGATGGCATTGCTAAAAGAGAAATGAGGATAGCAGAGAGCAGATGCGCATGTGCCTATGGGCAGCAAATTTCTATAAAAAAAAAGTCCCTGAGAAAACCTAAGATATTTGTTTATGATTTGAGAAATCGTCAAATGCGGAAACCATTTATAATCACAATTATTGCAGACAAACTTCCTAATTTAATTTAATTCGAACTTATAATTTAAAAACTGTTTCCACACACTAAAATATTACCGCATTTACTATTACTATCCACTACAGATTAATCAGTAGGCCTATTAGTTATTTATTTCACCATTACAAGGTGCGCAAGAAAAATGGCACAATTTTATTGCACTCATCATGCATTGTGACTGCAGTTTCCATTAGTAAAAATCATAACAATTTAACGTAAATATATTTTTAAAAAAGAAAGGGAAAAGTTAGGCCTACTAACAAATGATTAAATTATGAATTCAGGGAAATGGAAGATAATACCGTACTTTAATTCATTATATGAACAAGCCAGTTTGGATAGCGAGATTCTGCAGGACGTAAAGCGGACATACGGATTCGAATGGGGTGGTGGTCACTACCATGTAGGTCGTGAATCAAGCCATTATCAGGCCACAACAAAGACGCAAAAATTTCATCTACCAGTCAACATTAATGAAGAGAAATAGATCTCTAAAGAAGCACTTTATACCTGCAGTGCATTGCAGGACATTATTGAGAACTGTATTAGAAACATTAAATCCAGACGTTTGAGATGGCCAGGGAATGTAACACATATGGACGAATCCAGAAATTCATATAGAGATTTCAGGAATGGAATTCATACTACTCCGTAGTCTAATACTAAAGGTATTCTCTGTTCTCGTGTAGCATTTAATTAGTTCAGGAAAAATACGGAACTTCCACTAAATAGGTATTATAGTATTATATTGTAACCACCGTGAATAAATTTGTTTCATCGTGTTGCAGATGAGTCAACACTTAAATGTCTGTTACAGTCGTGATGGATGTGATCAAGAAGGAACCCGAGGTCGACCCGTTGGCTATACACTGGAGTGATGACACTGATAAAGATGAGAAGAAGCCCTTATTACAGGTACATTAACAATCACTGGATCTGATTTCTATGTTCCACTGAATCACAATATACAATGTCACATAATGTTATACAGGGTGTTTCACGGGGAAAGGTAAAAAGGTTAGGGTGTGAATTCTGAAGTCATTCTGAGTCAAAAAGTTCATATGAATATAGATCCGTTTTCGAACGGTTACGGAGGATCACAAAAACTTCCAAGATTCCATTTTACTAACTGGCATTTAGGGACAGATAACGGACAACTTTAGAGTTTATATTCATGTATGGATACAGACCTAATATTCTAGAAGTCGGGGTCGATGTTTTCGCACATTTTCAAAGGTACCTTCTTCTGCTTTGCGCTCGGGCGTGAATCGCGCTCATCGCTCGTTGCGCTGTTCTCTATGTTTCGATTAGCCCTTCCTTTCCCCCTTCCTTTGCTATACCAAGTCTTTCATCCAACCCCATAGACAGTAAGTACTCTTCGATATGGTACCCTTCTGTTCGGAAAGCGTCGTTCATATTCAGCGACGGCATGCAAGGAACTTCCATCACACAAACCATAAACATACACAATATCGGCGTATTCTGCAGTCGAAAATTTATAAGGCATCTTGAAAAACACAAGTTAACACTTCCGATAACTGTACCTGTATAACTACTGTATTGTAGGTAGCTGACTGGACTGCTATTAATTGATGATAGTGTAGGCTATTTGTGTTATCTGCGGGTTCTGTGTCATTACATCAGACAAGGGCAGGCGATTGGACATTTGTAATGCCCCACCACCCGGTTTCTTCCTCTTATCTACATCACTCACAATGCAGATTCCAATGTTACGTCATTCATTGCGACCTTGACCTTGTCTCACGTCAGCAGCATATGGTAACATCTGATTCACATTGGGGCGAGACATTTTACCAAAAAAATGGATCTAGCTCCGCCATCGTCCAAAAACGGACCTATGTTCATATGAACTTTTTCACTCAAAATGGCCTAAGATATCGTATCCTAAATTTTTTACCTTTCCTGTATACCTCTAGTTTATAGTTAGCACACTTACAGTATAACAATCATAGAGTAACGAACTGAAGCGAGCCTTTGTGAATGTGTCAGTCATCTCTTGCTAAAACAAGACACCTTTTACAGCAGGCCTGCATTTCATACAAGATATAATACAGTTGTAATTTCTAATAATTGATTATATTTAGCAGTGTTGATGTTTAGTGTTTCATATCTGTTATCCTCTCTCACTTTGCTGTCAGATTAATAATTTGCATTCAATATAAATCCATCTAAATGCAAATGTAACAAGGAAATTATTTGCAAGTGAAACACTGACAGTAATAACGTGTGATCCACTGCATCACAGTAATGTATTAGCAATCTGTTATATATATATATATATATATATATATATATATATATACACAGTCGACCTGGTTGGCAAGTTGGTATAGCGCTGGCCTTCTATGCCCAAGGTTGCGGGTTCGATCCCGGGCCAGGCCGATGGAATTTAAGTGTGCTTAAATGCGACAGGCTCATGTCAGTAGATTTACTGGCATGTAAAAGAACTCCTGCGGGACAAAATTCCGGCACATCCGGCGACGCTAATATAACCTCTGCAGTTGCGAGCGTCGTTAAATAAAACATATTTTATATATATATATATATATATATATATATATATATAGGGTGTTTCAGAAATACTTTGACAAATCTTGTGAGCATGTTCCTCACAACAAAACAAGAAAAAAAGTTCATATAAACATATGTCCGGAAATCCTTAGTTGTTTATTTATTAATGAAAGAATATAATGAAACATATTTTAGATATTGTCAGTTTGGTAGCAATTATTGCAATTTTAATCAATTCAGAAACTCATAACAATGAAAGTTTACGTTCAGCGCGTTTTGAGGTATAATCCAACAACTTAACTTAAGTTTGTATCGGATAATAATTCAATTTGTTAGATAATAATCGAATGTTGTTATGAATACAAGTCTTCTGTCCTATATGGCTATGTATTGCCAAGAGACTTGTGTGCTGCAGTCATTTGTCATTTGAACATTTGTTATGAGTTTCTGAATTGATTAAACTTGCAACACTTGCTACCAAGCTGACAATATCTAACAGATGTTTCATTATGTTCTTTCATTAATAACTAAAAATCTAAGGATTTTCGGACATGTTTATATGAACTTTTTTTCTTGTTTTGGTGTGAGGAACATGCCCCCAAGGTTTGTCAAAGTATTTCTGAAACACCCTGTATATATATATATATAATTTGAACTGGTAATGGAAATTACGGGAAAACGGCTGAATGGATTTTAATGAGTGACCTGACATTTTGAAGCTTGGCATCCAAGAATTTTCAGAAAAATAGTAACTTTCAGTGAAGCGTTAGTTTTCCTACATAATTTTCCTGTTTTCAAAAATCCATCTTTCGTCACTTTTGAGAACTAATTGCATTTCAGAATAAAACAAACCCAACACTACAATAAACAATAGGCTGTTACACGAATGCCATGACCTGCAGGATTGCTGACATATTTAGAGTTCAAATTCAATTGATTATTAAAAACTTCAAGACTTACTAAAAGTAATTTACAGGTCTGATTCTGCGGTGTGTAATTTTCTAAGTACAGCTGTGCATTGGATATTAAAATCTACAAAACTTGAGGTCGTTTGATGACATTATTACCACTAGAAATGAAATATGATCATAGTTAATGCCATGATGTTAATATATAACTACAAAACTTGCGTAAGATAATAATATTGTCATTAAAAATCAAATATTTTTATAGTTATTAATCAAGTTGGGTTGGGTCTTTTCCATATACCTAATAGTGATGTGGTGTAGATACTTGTATGCGCCATTCTCTTCAGTATTCACTCGAGAGAGCACAAAAATTACAGTTCCTAAGTAAAGATGGTATTACTTACTGATAAAATAAGAGACCTACAAAATTTTTTAGTCTCTCGATCATTTCAGCAAGATCTCTTAGCAGGATAAAATGACTTTATCCTCTACATTTCAAGCTCTACATGCAGCAGCTATACCAAGATGCTATGTCTATTGTTCAAAAGCATAACAAACCTGACTTTTTTAACTTTCACCTACAATCAACAATGACCTGAAATAAGTATTGCTTTACTCCCACATGAAAAACCCACTGATCGTCCTGACATTGTTACTTGCGTTTTGTGTTGAAACTCAAAAACTGAAGGTGGATAGGTTCAAGAAAAAATGTTTGGCATAAAAAAACATCCAGAGGGAGTATGTTTCATTATTATGGAAGCAAATAGCTTTCAAAATGTCTGGTAATTTTTCATTGTAAATAAATCTGAAAAGTTTTATTTGAACGTCTAATCAACTTAGTTTGCAGCATTTGCTGTACAAGCCACTAGTATTCTTGAAAGCTGCTAATGATATGTATTACCACGTTGGTATGATGGCGAGACTTACTGGGACATCTAAACTTCATTTGATATCCATGCCACATTTGAAATGGAATTGGAATGTAACAGATCCAAAAGAAGCAATACAAGTGTACTTCAAATATGGTTCTCAATTACAAGAATGACTATCTAAGAGTCGTTCTTGAGCAAGAAGTCATTACAGCAGAGATAAAACAGGTGATAAGCTATGAAATGATGAGTTAGAAATCATATCTGAGTATTCCTGCCTGGCTTCTTACTTTATTCCATGCTGTAATGGGACAGATGTTCTGCAGTAGGGATTCATTAGGTATTCGTATCAAAGCTTTCAAGGACCAGAAAAATATTATACTTTTAAAATTAAAATATGTCTTCTTTTGTTTTTGATTGCTAATGACATTAATACATAAGTCGATTTTGTTTTCCCCTTTCAAAACTGCCAGTGTCGATTTATGTCCATTACCCTTTAATGCTGACATTAAAAAATTACGAATATGTTTCCACTGTAATAAAAATTATGTTTCTAGCTGCCTGTCAATGGTATTCACAAAATATTTCGTTCGTATGTTACGCCGTTTGGTCACTAGGTACCGTGTTCATATGATCACGCAAGACGTTAATGTTAGCAAATTTGTTATATTTGTCTCGGAGTTTACATCCAGCAACATTATTATTGGCAACATTTAAAATATATATTTGCAACTGATATTTTAGGCTACAAAATACTGATAAAAACATTCCTTTCAATTTTTCTCTATTATTTCTCAGTAATATTTATTACTCTACAGCCACTTCCAACGGACTCCTAACGAATATTCACACGTTTATCACTGGGATTGTGGCGCTGGAAATTAATTTATAACACTTTTATCTCAGCCATGACACATTTCAATTTTTACTGTACAATATAAATGCAATTATCACTACAATGACACAATAATTCTTGGAGTTAACACAGAAACAACTTTGGTAATGTAATTAACAGAATAGCAGTTTCATTTCACTTCCACTAGATGACTTTTGAGTTCCAGGCTATAGGCTTACCAGGGATGCCAATATCGGCAAACGAAATGAAACTGTGAGGAATGTTACAACAGGTATGCTAAACGTTAGGAATGTTACAATAGTTGAGTAGCACGTTAGGTTAGGTTAGATTAGGTTTTGTTAGGTGTGTAAGATAATATGATTGGTTACCACAGTTGGCGACACTGCAATCATTCTCCCACTCCACCTCAAATAACGTCACAACGACGGAATATGGCCGCCTTCTTCCTTCAAGCACGACGATTTTCCTATATAAGTAAGGAACCTATTTAGGGCGGATTGGGTGGGACCACAGCTCTCCCAGTGATCACATCAAGTTTCTACTACTCCACACCACAAAACTAAGGTATTTTGAGTCTTTGTTTTTAATTTCCTATACTGGCAATACAGTAATAAAAATTCACCCTCAGATCAATTCTCAAGAAATGAAATAACACGTATTTGTCACATTTTGTGGTATAGGACAAGGAACCCGCACTCATTTTTGTCGAGTTTATTGTTGTCCATGCAATGAACGGAACGACAGATTTCCAAAAAGCGATCTCGCCTCATGGCATTCACAATTAGTTCATAGCATACATCTCCTTCTGCTTCCCAAAATTATCTCTTGCGAGAACAGTGTTGTATCCAGAAAGAAGTAGTATGGCCAGGAATATCTTCATCTCCTCTGAAACCATCTTGGGGTCCATGGAGGTCTTGAAAAAAAAAAATGTTATGTTTTATTTAACGACGCTCGCAACTGCAGAGGTTATATCAGCGTCGCCGGATGTGCCGGAATTTTGTCCCCAGGAGTTCTTTTACATGCCAGTAAATCCACTGACATGAGCCTGTCGCATTTAAGCACACTTAAATGCCATCGACCTGGCCCGGGATCGAACCCGCAACCTTGGGCATAGAAGGCCCAGCTCGCCAACCAGATCGACTGGAAGTCTTGAATAATGCATAGTTGCTCGATCCTTCTGTTAGCAAATTTATAAGTTTATAATTTACAATCATCTCAAAACAATCTCAGGTGACTTTCCACGCAAAAATGTATAGTCCGCTCCAGGGGACTCATTGCTTCTATCGATAATATCCTCCTTACTCCATAATGTTGCTTAGACTGTCTCTCTAGTTTTTTGCTAAGCATATTATATAACCGTTTCTTACTGCACATACAATCGTTATTACAGATTACAGAGATACAGTATGCCTCCATTATATGAACAAGCCTAAAATTAATTTTATGGATCAATTATCATGATGCACAGGTTCATGTAAAATAAATAGATCGATGACAACTATGCAGCTGTACTGCGCCTCATAGAATGAACTATTTAGGCTGTGTCTCAAAGCTCCATTTTGAGCTGAAGTGAACTAGATTGTTGACTAAATAGCCGGATGTGACGTCAGAAGTTATGATCCAAAGCTACATAGTGCATAGCAATCAAGTCCGTAGTAGCTAGTAAACGAAAATGCTTGCTCGATTGTTGACTTGTTCACTAAACAAACATGGATACCTCATCAGCAATTGGGGTTATGAAATTTGAAAATGCTTTGGAAGTGAAATAATGTAAATATAATGTAGAATAACACGTTAACTTTGAACACTGACATTGTTAGTACCTTCTGTACAATGTTTTAAACATTATTGTAATATATTAAGCCCTCATCTTTTCCACATAATTCGTAATGAAACTGCATTAGGACACTGCCTTCTTAATTTAGTGCTGCACCGTGATGTCATGGTTTTTAGAAAAATAGTCCATGAAGAAGGCCATGTTTCAAGCATACATTTCCAAAGCTCCCTAGTGTGTAGTTTACAAGTCACCTAGTTGCTAGTCACTAGTGTGTAGTATGGACTTGAGCTTTGAGACACAGCCTTAGTGACCTCATCAACGCCTAGCGTGTTCATATGATCACGACACATTTATAATTAGTACACTTGCGTCACAATGAAAGACTAAAAATCCTTAGTAATACAGCAGAAGCTATGATTATTCTAGAGTAGAGCCAATATACATATATCGTAATAAATATCTTCAAGCAGAGTGATAAAAGCAATACTTACACAAAGGCTGCCATTGTATTCCAGCTGATGGAAGCAAACAGATAACTAACACTGCAGACAGCTCCTAGCTGTGTCCCAGCAGTGAACTTATCGCAGTGACAGTGTTGCCACATATCTTCTGAACCAATAGGTACTTCCAGAATTCAAACCCATAACGTAGTATTATTTTTTTCAACAGTTTAAATAAACACATGGGTGCCATGATCATATGATCACACATGGCGATAATGGATTAACTACTGTGAAAAAGCACATATTAATTGAAAGCCAAACTTTTCATAAGGCTAGGTATTTAATTGTCCGGCAGTGAATATATCTATACTGTGTGTGTGTGCGTGCGTGTATGTTTTTTTTTTTTTTTGCAATGAAGACGGAGACTATGGTTATGGGAAGAAAAATGAATACCATGGTGCAATATAAATTAGTCCCGTACCTCATTTTGAAGTGCAATAATTAGATTATCATTGTCAATAATACTGCTTTCTTCTTTTTTTCTCCTTTCAGTAATAGTACATTATCCAACGAGCCTATAATGGTAGTAATTAAGTCGCGAGTATGTTTATGAAACGAGCGCTCGTTTCATAATTTTCATACGAGCGTCTTAATTACCAATATAGTCAAGTTTCATACGACTTTTTATGCTCGACTACATTTCTAACTTGAAATTATTCAGAAGTATTCACTTTATTCTTATGTGACTGAAGAGTGGAAGTGACCTTGTGCATAGGTCGTAAATTGTGAGATGTGCGCAGACGCGAAAGTATTGATTTTTTCCTAGAAACAGATGTCCACATTGACCTTGATATAATCTAGAGAGTAAACTAAATATTAATATTGATATAACATTGAAATTAAGTTAGACATTGAAAAACGAGATGACAAATTCAACTTATTTGAATATTATAATGGTACAATCAGTACAATGGAGATTTCTCATTGACTGAACAACTGAATTGTAATGAATATGTGTACTTTAATGAGGTGCATTAAAGGGCTACTACTAGGTGTAGAATTACTACATTTCGGCATGGTCGAGCATAAAGATATGTGTGTCGTATCCCTTGAGGTATGTCGATTCAGAAAACATATATACAACACCCTACAGTGATCTTTTCCACCTTTAATGAATTATCAATTCTACCAGTGGTGGTTCCTCAGGGGAGGGAAGGGAGGAACGTCCTCCTCACATTTTCTTCTTTTGAAAGTAAATACAAAATGAAATATGTGCCTTGAAATTCGAGGAAGATTCGATAATTTTTAAGTTCACAGCTATAAGAAAAACTCGGTTGATCGAGTTTTAAACGACGCACGCTCATGTGCTGTAGAAAACTGTGAGAAAGATGCGAGATTGTCTGTGTAGAGGAAAGGCACTCCATTCCTCCTCTACTGCAGTTAACACACATAGACAACAGTGCACTAGCGGCCAGAGAAAGAAGCAGAGTTTTAAAACAAGTAAATGACCGGAGAGGGAGGAGATCCTCCTCTAAATCAGTCATGGGCAGGAAATAGAAACCGACTGGTCGTGCAGCAAGCTCGCTACCGCTGCCACCTAACGATGTTGCATTCAACCTGACTATAACACATATAGGAAGAACACAACAAAAACAGTTTTAACGCAATGCTATGAAAGACACCATGTAAACTTTTTTTTTTTAATTATAAATCAAAAATATTATTCATTGCACTTTATATAGGCTACTATTCATGGTTTGAAACTTTCGTGGATATTTGAAAGTTAAAGTCAGGTTTATGTAAAACAAAGAGGAAGTAGTTTTATGTAGGTGGTCCCTGAAATTCACTTCTGTTTATTGTTTACTAGACAGGGCAACAGCCAAGTTGTCAGTTTTGTACAAATATATTTTAAACTGAAAGCAGTTACTCCAAACTACATCATTTTTAACATAAAAAATTAATCGGCCACTGGCAGCTTTGAACAATAATGATAGTATCTCTTTACAAGAACTGACATTTTTCAAAACCATGTGATACTGAACTTGTAAAATGTACATGTGGCAACACAGACCACGTGGGTCAGTGCAGTGTTCTCGCTTTCCTCAGATTATTTCCCATTCCCATTTCCATTTCCGTAAAACGGTTCCGGTTACGAGTTAGTAGCTAGTCTCTTCCAACACGTGTGATGCTGTAGTGTGCTCGAAAAATGCTACGAGGTTGTGAATTTCCTTGTAATTGTTAATTTGTGCAATTATTCAACAATGAAAGGAAATGAAAACATTAATATATTTTGGACAATTTAGGAAACTCAGTTTACAACAACAGATTATTGCTATACAGAAGGGAAGGCCAACCCCAACACTACCTGGTCTTACATGTATGCATGTAGGCTAATTTGTAGCATGTTTCATTCAAGAAGGTGTCATTTAGTGCTGTTAACTTCTTTCTCCTCTTAAGAAATATGCAGGAGCCGCCACTGAATTCTACTGCAGGCAAATTATTCTGAAATGTTTTTCACATACACTAATAAATATTTTCAATTGTCAGTCTTATCTAGCTGTTAATGTATTGTTCTTACATCAATGTCGATTATGTTCATAATACTCTGTATTGTGTGTGATTTAATTCGCAATTAATCCATATTATGTGGACCAGACTGCAGCATTAGCACTTAGAATCACATTCTTTTACACTGTTATGCATTTTGTCTCTGTCTTCTGCAGGAAGGGAATTTATTTGATTTCCATGTGGCTGGAATAAAGACAGAATCCGTGGACTACAGCTATGATCTCACATCAGAGACTAAAGTTGAGGAACCTGCAGTGCCAACTGATTTTCTTTCGATAGAGTGTAAAGCTGAGGTAAGTGGAGCCCATAAGTTGTGCTGACTATTCTTCCTATATTATTTTGGCATTCTTTTCATCGTGGACAGTTACACAGATATTTTAGAATGTGACAGTGATTAATATTTATAAGAATGGCAATATCTTAATATTTGTATTTAAATATTATTTTCTAAGAGAGATGTTGTTACATTAGGTGTGCGAAGATGTGATGCATTAGGAATAGTTTCATTTTAGTTTTATAATCTTATTCCTGTAATATAAATCGTTCTTATGATTTCCCATTAATGAAATGTAGTTCCGTATGTAGAAATGAATACAACATAAATCGTCTTTCGGCTCACTCTTCTTTGATTATGTAACACATCAGAAGTGTATGCTAGTCACATGTTATAACGGACATAAGGTTAGGTTATCACATTTGTTGGCAAATTTTAGAAAATTTTCAAGATATTGCAGTATAGGCAAAACGTAATGTCACCATCACGTTAGGGTTTCTTATATTTACTTTTCATTTTAGTAACAAAGGGTATTTATTGTTAAAATACGTTGAAATATTTACTTCGAAATTTGTCAGTGATTTCCAGTCTTAATATTAGCCTATGTTAAGAAAACTTTGTATACCATGCTGTTATTCTTAACTTTAGACTAGTATTTTTATGTGATGTGAGAATTCTGTTAAACTGATATTTATTGGGCTTAAGCTTCATTGATTAATTTCAATCTTGTAAATGTTGTGGAAGAATTTCTCTATTTTATCGACTAGTTATGGTGGTGGTTGCAGCGGCAGTGGTGGTATATTTAAAGATGCTTTCAAATGCAGACGGTATTCGGTATCAAAAGCCCTTTATGATTATTCTGCTTTTGAGATATCTAGATTATGTTCGTTGAAGAAGTATCTCTCTTCACTGAAGAATTACGTCCCAGGAGATTGAGGAATTTCGAACATTTTAATTTTTTAAGGAAGAAACTCTATTAACAGTATCATACTGAAATAAATCATAAATGGTTGCCTGACATTTAAGACCACAGACATAGAATAATTTTAAGTAGCAGCTTATAAAAATAATTAAATTACGACATCTCTGTTTGCTGTTGGAAGGAACATTTCTCCAATAATTGTTACAGATTCGTAAATAGACACAAAATATTATAGTAATAATTTCTTTAAAAAGGGAAATATTTTTCTCTTGTCGTCCCTCCATTCTCTTCTCTGCTGTTTTTTCGGACTGAAGACCTAGCAGTAAAGTCAGTAAATGTATTAGATATGAATAAAGAAAATGAAATGTGACAATGACAACTCTTGTTAACTTCCCCTGCGGACGTATGATAACAACATGTAATAGATTTGAACCATGTGATATAGTTTTCAATAGGCTATGAAGCTTTTGTAACCTGAAATGAAATGAGGAAGTTGCCATTCAGTTCCAACTTACAGGCAGACTAAAGTTCCACCTGCAGCCAATGTCACCACGAGTAATCATTGGCTGGAATGTAATTGTCCCCCTTCTGTTTTTCCATTGGTGGACACATATTTTTCACCTATCATGCTGTGCCGTTAGTGAAATAGTTTGTGTGTAAGACTTTCATGATGAAGTTTAGATTTGAAGTCCAATGCAATTTATGGTGTACAACGTTGATGTAGTAGTAGTATTTATTTATTTAACCTGGTAGAGATAAGTCCATTAGACCATCTCTTCCTCTCTACCAGGGGATTATATCTACAATAAAAGAATCAATCAATCTTCTTAATGTATCCAGGTGTTTGGTGATAACATAAAGTCCACTATAGTCCACTGTAGTGTATTCAGTTGTTGTTTTTCATGAGAAATGAGGGGTATTTTTTTCGGTGTTCATTGTAGATGCTGTTGCTAGTAGCCAGAGTTGGGGTGTAGTCAGTATATACTGCAGAGCTGTGTCTTCTGCAACTGGTACTGATTATCTTATTCTTTTGTGGTTTGTGGATGGACAGTATAGAAAAATGTGTTCCAGATCTTCATCATGATTATTACACCACAGACAAGTAGGATTATTAGAAAGATGAAATCGGTGTAGGTACAATTGAGTGACAATGTGACCTGTTCTGGCGCTTGTTAAAAAAGTTTGAACATGTCTGGGCAAGTTTTTGTACATTTCCAGGTCATTTGGTTTCTTTTATACGGACTGTAAAATTTTTCCTTTGTCAGAAGAGAGGCAATTGTTGATCCATAGGTTTGTAAAATGAGACTTTACTGAAGCAAAGGCACTGGATGGAGATATCACTTGAAGAGGTCTTGGTTTACAATAGAAGAAGAGGAAGAATGGAAGCTTGCTTCCAGATTTTCAACTTTCCCTAAAATATGGAAGCAAACTTTCGTTTCTCCTCTTCCAAAAGTCAAAATTCCCACCGACCTGAACGACTATAGACCAATAAGCATCCTGCCAGCCATATCAAAAGCATTGGGAAGATTCCTACATGTACAAACTACATAAAGGAACACAATCTATTCGACAAGTATCAGTCAGGTTTCTGAGCTGCACACAACACAAACACTGCTCTACTTACAGTGACCAAAGACATTCGTGAAGCAATCAGCTTTCATAAAATGACAATACTAACCCTTCTTGATCTTAGCAAAGCTTTCAACTCTGTAAATTTTGACCTGCTCGTCCATAAATTGAGAAATTTGTATTTGTCAGAGACTGCTGTGAATTGCTTTGAATCCTACTTCGGGAAAGACAATAATGTGTTGTATCCAGGAATCGAAGCTCTTCCTGACTTAACATCAGGTATACCACAGGAGTCGGTACTTGGACCATTGTTGTTCACAATATAACGCTGGCTAAATGTTACAAGGGTGTATGTAGTAATATTTCTGATATAGACATAGAACCTTGTAATATTGAGCCAGTGATATGTCAATGATATTACATCTCTTGTAAGGCATTGTAACTATTGCTTGTGTGCTGATGATCTTCAATGCTACATCTCTTCCCGTTTAAACCAGGTAAACGACAAACTGAATGAAGATATTGACTCGATTGTGACATGGACAAAGAACCTCCATCTTAAAATCAATCGTGGAAAGACACAGGCAATTATATTAGGACACAAACGGCAAACTGATGCTGTAAAACACCTCGACATTTCCTCCATTAAAGTAAGTACAGTGCATATTCCTTTCAGTCCTTCAGTAAAAATCTTGGCATTCACATGGATAATAATCTAAACTGGAACATGCAAATCACAGAAACCTGCAGAAAAATATATTCTATTATCCATGTGCTAAAAGGGATAAATCTTCATCTTCGCTCTTGCTTGAAAAAGTGCCTTGTGCAGACACTTGTACTGACCTATTTTGACTATGCTGACATTTTACAGACTGACCTTTCCAACGCCAACTAAACGAAATTTCAACTTGCTCATAATTTGTGTGTATGTTTTGTAAACAATGTTCGCAAATATGATCATATTACCCCATCCTTGGAAGCAATAGGTTGAGCTTAAACTGGATAAGAAAATAAATTTACATTCACTTCTCTTTCTCTTCGAAATCTTGAACTCTTCTATTCCTTCGTACCTGTCGTCTCGCTTCACTTACCTTTCTTCCCACCATAATCAGAACACACGCTCTCGCCATGAAACAATACTAACAATACCATATCATCGCACCTCCTCATACTCATCCTCTTTCACAATAGCCCTCCGAAGACTTTGGAATTTGCTACCTGCTAGCATCAGGGACTGTCGAAATAAAATTGAATTCAAACGCAAACTTACTAGGTACTTGGTCAATAATTGAGACTTGTTCAGACATGGCTTCTTGTAAATAATTCTCTTATTCTAGCACAAAATATTCCAATATTCGGTATTTTGAGCACTATATAATTTCTATTATAGTAGGTTTAATTTTACTTAAGTAAAAAAAATATATATATATATATATATATATATATATATATATATATATTATATATATATTTCTCTGTTCTTAACTTCTACAATAAATTGTTTAGCCTTTATTAATCAGGCAGTCTTTTAGTACTTTGATTTTTATTGTATTTGTAAATTTTATATTAATTGTAATTATAAATGTAATTGTATTTTTAATATTGTAGTTGTAATCCCCTGCTAGAGGGGAAGAGAAAGCCTGATGGCTTTATCTCTACCAGGTTAAATAATATACAGCCTATACTACTATATAGTGTACTACAATATGAAGAATACAATTAAAATAATTACAATTACAATGAAAATCAAAGTAGGAGAAGAGTACCTGATTAATAAAGGCTAGACAACTTCTTACAGGTACAAATTAAGAACAGAGATTTTTTTTTTTTTACTGAAGTACAAATTAAACCTAGAATAATAAAATTATATAGTGATGAAATTACAGGATATTGAAACATTTTGTGCTAAACTCAGAAAACTGTACTGCTAAAAAAATTAGCGGAATTAGATTTGAAATTAATTTTTATTTAACAATGAAAACGTAGAATGTTGTCCTTGTTAGTACAGTATGAACTTCAGACACTATAGTTTATAACAAATTACTTGCCATGGCCATTTACAACATAGTTGTGGTTAGCAGTGCTCATCTTACTTGATACTGTGCAAAACAAAGTGGAAAATCTGTTTCTTTATTGTAACAGTCGTGAGTCCTCAAGATGTCTACATGGATTTAGTACCTCGTGTGGCCTTCATGAGCATGAATACTGCTTGGCATCTACAAGACATGCATCTCACAAGCTGCCGAATGTTGGAATGTTGACTTGGGGTATATTCACCCACTCTTTATTAAGTGCCATTGCAAGCTCTTCGAGGTTCAGCAGGCTTCGATGGCACCTACGGACGCGTCTTTCAAGCACACCTCATACGCGTTCAATAGGATTTAAATCTGGAGTAATCACTGGCCAATCTAATACAGGAATTTCATGCACGTTCAGAAAGGTCAGGAGACAGCAACAACATGGGCTCTCGCATTGTCATGCATCAACACAAGTCCAGCACCCATACATCCCATTACAGGCAGAACATGTTGTCGCAATATATTCTCAACATAGCGAATTGCATTTAGCCTGCCAGGAACGACAGTCATGGTAGTTTTCGTTTCTAAGTTGATGCTGGCCCAGTCCATAATTCAATCAATCAATATTCCCATCATTCCTTCGTGGAATATAGGGCTCTCAGAAAGCTTCTCCATCTGACTCTATTCCTGGCCAATGCCTTGATCTCACTCCATGTCTTCCCCATCGTGTTTGCTTCTGTGAGAACAGTTCGTTTCCATGTTATCTTGGGTCTGCAAATTCCTCTGCTGCCCTGCGGATTCCAATCCAATGCCTTCCTGATGGGGTCATCTGGAGGTCGGCGAAGTGTATGTCCCAGCCATCCTCACTTCCTATGCTGAATTTCAAGTTCAACTAGTTTTTGTTTATTTTTAACCATAGGTTTTCGTTGGATATCTGGACCGGCCAGAATAGTTTTAATATGTTTCTCAAACATCTATTAATAAAAACTTGTAGTTGATTGATAATAGTTTTGGTTATTTTCCAGGTTTCACAGCCATATAGAAGCACGGATTTGACATTTGTGTTAAAAATTCTCAGTTTAGTATTTATTGATAGGCAGCACACTTCCATATAGGCTTTAGCAGCCCAAAGGCATATCTTGCTTTCTTACTTTCACATGACTATCTGTACCACCATTCTGGGAGTCTATACTGCCTCCAGTCCATAATTGAGCCCCACCAAACCTGTGAATTTCAAGAATGTTAGGTTCGTCGAGATGGTCTCCACGACGTCTCCAGACACCAAATCGTCCATCACAGAAAGTCAGGGAGAACCTTTATTCGTCTGTGAACAGTACTTGTCTTCAATGTAGAAGTTGCCAATTTACATGTTCCAGAGCAAATCTTAACCTTGCTCACTTGTGTTGAACCTCCAAACGAGGGGCACATAGAGGTCTCCGATCTTTCAAATTAACTTCCCACAATCTATTGCTGACCGTTGGGTCACTTACTGCTATTCCATGTACTGACTTGAGGTTATTTTGCAGTCACGAACAGTGGATGTACGAGCAGAAAGAACTAAAAATCTATCTTGATTTCAAGTTCTCTTTCGTTTACGTCTCCTTTTGTACTGCCCTGACTCCCTATAACATTTGACAGCTCTATACACAACTGACACAGAGTAACGGAGGTCATTGGCATTCTGACGATAAGTCCATCCCTGCTGAATGAGGTGACAGCTCGTGCGACTTCAACTTCCTTGATATCAACCATGTTGCAGTTCTTTCGCAATAACATCTTAATTAGACCACAACAATGACCATAGACTCCGATATGTTCTAAAAGGACCATAGTCAAACGAAGAGGATCAAGCTAAATCATATTGGTTTTCAGCATGGATGGATTACTATCCAGTTTGCTTGGACTGCTATGAAGATGAAAACCAAATGTCTTGTTTCCTGAATAGAAATGATGTTAATGCAAATGGTGATATAATTACAGCACTGCTATTGCCTTATATCAAGAATTTACAGCAAACAGAAAACCTGTTCCAATAATTTTTTTGAGCAATATATTTACAAGAAATAATTCTGAATGAGTCTCAAGTCAATTTTATTTTGAACTCTTCCTGATGTTAGCATGTATTGGATTCCAGAGTCGTGGCAGGGCTTTTGTGAAAGAGGATGAGTATGAAGAGGGATGGTATTGTTAGTATTGTTTCATGGCGAGAACGTGTGTTCAGTTATGATAGGTAGAAAGGAATGTGAAGCGAGGCGACAGTTACGAAGGATGTTGGGTACATTAATCATTATTAATAATAGATCGTTTCACAAGCAAAAAACCTGTACATTAATTTACTACTAGATAATGTGCACATTTTGAAGTAAAAATTGAGAATCGGAGTATGATACACTTCGCTGTAATCAAGCGTTTCTCAAACTCTTTAGAAGTGGGGACCACTTTTTAAGACAGAACAGTTCCCGGACCACCTTACACTTGTTCCCTTCAAAAGCATATTTATATTTTTGTAACTTATTTTAATACCAGTATACTTGTATTTTAAAACAGAATTAATTAATTAAAATTAATTCAATTAATTTAATTTTATATTAACTAATTAAGTTGATGTTATTAGAAGAAAATTCATTTTTGTTTTTTTAATAAATCAAGATTATTAGAGTTTGGATAATCTTAACTTATTAACTAAACAGAATAAATTAATGTTGGTACTTACATTAATGAGATGGATGAGCCTGCCGATTCTAGCACATTTATTCTATATTTGGATGTATGCTGGTAAGCTTAAGTTGGAGATCGTCACATACATTGAGTCGATCTCGGTACTTTGTTTTTATTATACTTAGTGATGAAAACCATTTCCTCACACAGATATGTAGAAGCAAACTGAATTATAATCTGTAAAGCATCATTGTACAGTTCACTGTATTCTCTTTTCACTTGTGACGAGGTCCACAAATTAACCGTACCTTTCGCTTGAAATTTTGTTTTAAGTTCCATGTCATTCGAGAGTTCAATTAACTGGTCTCTTTCACTCAATGAAAGCTTGTTAGTTTCAATATCGCAATGAAAGTGATCACGAACCATGAAAATTCATCATATTTACTTGGAAAATAAGTTTCAAATTGTGACGTCAGAGTTTCAAAATGCGAAATAGTATGTCACTGCATAATTATTTTCCAATAACGAAATAATTTTCAACCAAAAAAGGATCTAGGGTTGGATATGGTGGACAAATCCTCTGTTTTACGCAACTGACCCACAAACCAAGTATTCTCGCGAACCCCTATATTTTCTCATGCGCATTGAGAACAGTCAAAGAATTACCTTGTAGACAGAGATTTAGTTCGATTAGTTTTGAGAATACATCTGAAAGATATGCCAATGTACTTAGCCACATGTCGTCAACTGATGTGCAGGAAAAGATGGCGAGAAACACCACGTTCATAGTACTTTAAATCCCTCTTTTGTTGCTGATGGTAGAGTGGGAAGTCTGTAGACAGGTAGGGTAATAAATTTAATAAAATGTCAGTAGGTACTGGGAGAAAAAGTTAAAGGCAATTGACATGGGTCTTTTCAAACTCAGAGATTTTCAACTATAGTATCATACATAATTCGTTTGAATTTCATTTTTTCTTGTGCCCTTTTTGAAGGACCACAAGGGTAGACCTCTAGGACCGCAGGTGGTCCGCGGACCATAGTTTGAGAAACGCTGCTGTAGTCTAGAGGAATAGGGAACTATAATATTAAATTTCTAGTTTTCAACAAATCGATGTTTCATGCAGTGGCAATGGAATGCTGGAAGAGAACAGCAGAACACCATGACTGTTTGGTGTGTGGATAAGCTTCAGGGCTTCTACCGCGTTGTCTTGGTGTTATTGGCTGACGTTTCGACCGCTGTGTTGTCATCTTCAGAGCAGTTGTTGGATAAGGAAATCGAAAATCGAAAAATCGAAGGAGAATTGGGAGGAAAATTTTAAAGGTACGCAAAACGCGTCCTTGCAAGGGGTTGGGGGCTGTACAAAACTAAATATGTGAGCTCCAAGCCTGTTGGCCACTAGTCTCACTCCGGGTTACGCTGCTCCCCTGAAGGAGTTCTAGAAAATTTTGAAGGGGAAGCCGAAATATAAGGAAATAGTCTGCTAGTACTTATATATATATATATATATATATATATATATATATATATATATATATAGGAGTCTTGATGAGGGGAGTACTTGCTGTGATAGGTCGTAGGTTCTCCTTCTGGCATCTGATTGGTCCTACGTGGTCCAATCCGGTTGAGGTCTGTATGAAGGGGAGTATTTATATTAAATACTGGCCCTCATAAGGTCCGAAAGAGTGACCTTGATACCAATCCGGTTGGAGTCTGTGTGAAGGGAAGTATTCATATAAAATACTGGCCCTCATAAGGTCCGAAAGAGTGACCTTGATACCAATCCGTTGGAGTCTGTGTGAAGGGGAGTATTCATATTAAATACTGGCCCTCATAAGGTCCGAAAGAGTGACCTTGATACCAATCCGGTTGGAGTCTGTGTGAAGGGGCGTATTCATATTAAATACTGGCACTCATAAGGTCCGAAAGAGTGACCTTGATACCAATCGGGTTGGAGTCTGTATGAAGGGGAGTATTCATATTAAATACTGGCACTCATAAGGTCCGAAAGAGTGACCTTGATACCAATCGGGTTGGAGTCTGTGTGAAGGGGAGTATTCATATAAAATACTGGCCCTCATAAGGTCCGAAAGAGTGACCTTGATACCAATCCGGTTGGAGTCTGTGTGAAGGGGAGTATTCATATAAAATACTGGCCCTCATAAGGTCCGAAAGAGTGACCTTGATACCAATCCGGTTGGAGTCTGTGTGAAGGGGAGTATTCATATAAAATACTGGCCCTCATAAGGTCCGAAAGAGTGACCTTGATACCAATCCGGTTGGAGTCTGTGTGAAGGCGAGTATTCATATAAAATACTGGCCCTCATAAGGTCCGAAAGAGTGACCTTGATACCAATCCGGTTGGAGTCTGTGTGAAGGGGAGTATTCATATTAAATACTGGCCCTCATCGAGACTCCCCCCCATCTAGACTTCTATATATTGTAACTTTTTTTATACTAAACAACAATGTAACTTTATTTTCTCAACAATAATTCCTTTCTATAATTCACCTTAAACGCTCTCGTCAACAATAGGATTTTCACTCAACACAGTATTCGTTATAGCACTCCACTGACGACAATGACAATTTACTTGGATTATTACGAACAACTGTTAATTTTAACTAATATTTACAAAACACTATTTACAAATCAGAACTGTCAGTTCTCAGTTCACACTTCTTCTAGCTCAGTCACTCGAGTTCACAGTATCTCGAACCACAGACCTTCAGAGACAGTTCACTGTACTCGAACTCATGTCCCTCCAACTGCGGTCCACTGCACTCGAACTCAGGTTCCTCCAACTGCGGTCCACTGCACTCGAACTCAGGCCTTCGGATGCTGACACAGTTGCGGACGCACACTCGAGTCGAACTCCGGTACACAAGGCTTGCTTGCTCTGGCTTACTCACTGAATGGCTGAATAAACTGAAACTGCCCAAGTTCGCTCGCGTTTCTTCTTTTATAGCTAAACTATCGTTGCGAGAAAGTACGAGTTCTGGATAGTTCGCGATATTTCGACGCGTGTCTCCATTCTCGAATCATCTCGCACGCTGCTGCTCCCCTCCTTCACCGCGCGTAGCCATGCCCCAGGAGGCAGATGCGCGCGCAACCCGCCCGAAACACGGCCGACTTAGCCTCTCCTCCGTCGGTCGTGAGATCGAATCTCACGTGGGCGTCACAATATATAAGTACTGGCAGACTATTTCCTTATCCAACAACTGCTCTGAAGATGGCCACAAGACAGCGGTCGAAACGTCAGCCAATAACACGAAGACAACGCGGTAGAAGCCCTGAAGCTTATCCACACACCATGTACACCAGCCACGGAAGCCTACGCGAACACCATGACTGTTTGCTTTAAGAAAAGTTTTCTACAGAGTATTATTATACGTTAATTTATATAGTTTAAGGATCCGTCTGCTTAGAAAGTGAATGCTCTAATTTTTCATGTACAGGTGCGCCATAGCTTTTATTTCTCTCTTTGCAGGTAGAGTCGTGTGATGTGGGCGCAGTGGAAGGGAATCGGATGCCGCATCCATTGAAGTGCTATGGCTGCGGAAAGGATTTCTGGGACTTGGAAGAACTCAATATTCATATCCGCGTGCATAAAGACGAGAAGCCATTGAAATGCGATGCTTGTGAAGAGTGTTTCACGACTCCTGCAGAACTGAATAAACATGCTCGCAAACATCGGCGCGAGAAAACATTCAAATGCGACGTCTGCGGAAGATGTTTCTCACGGTGTTCCCATCTGAAAACGCACGTACGCACACATACCGGCGAGAAACCATTCATGTGCGATGAATGTCAAATGTGTTTTTCGAGGTCTGATCATTTAAAAAAGCATGTTCGCGTGCACTCGGGTAACAAACCATTCAAGTGTGACATCTGTGAAAAGAGGTTCTCTCAGTCTTATCGTCTCAAGTTGCATGCACGCATACATACGGGCGAAAAACCATTCAAGTGCGATGGATGTGAAATGTCGTTTTCGAGACCGGATCATTTAAAACGGCATGCACGCCTGCACACGGGAGAAACCATTTAAAGGCGACATCTATGAAATGGGTTGCGGTATGTCAGTGAACTATACAAGCACGAGTAAATACGGCTGAGAAATCACAGAATCCATTCGCTTGCGATGAATGTGGCAATGCAAGAAATCCTATTGGCAATCGACACACTTACAAAATTATGTTCGTAAATTCACGTACGGGAAGTCTTTGAAACTCGATATTTGAAAACTGTTTCTAGAGCTCTTCACAACTAAAACATAAAACCGAAATTCTTTAAAATGCGACGTTTATGATTAGCGTTTCTTGCAATTTCCACTCCTAGATACTTGCGAACGCATACATACAGGTGAAAAAAACTGAAATGTGTTGTTCGTGGGAAGTGGTTTTTCCCTAGGTAGCACTAACTGCATAATGTAGAGAGCAGTGCAATTGCGATTTCTCAAATACTTCTGCTCTGAAACTCGTGCATTACATTATAGTAGCTCGAAACCAGTAAAGCAATTTACCGTATTTGCTCGCGTAATTTGCGCCCCCGCGTATTTTGCGTACCCTAATTTTTAAGAGATTATTTTGAACTTCATTTTTGCTCCGTGTATTTTGCCGTGTATTTTGCGCACACATTTACGTACATATTTTTTTTCAGTGTAGTAGGGATTACGTACATATTTTTTTCAGTGTAGTAGGAATTTTCCTTCCCTACAATCCATCGTAGGTCATTCCTCAGCAACTGAAGTACCTGCTTCAGAAAGAAACCCCAAAGTCCCGCTACTTTAACAATGCTTGTACTTGGTAGAGACAAGTTACCGGTATAGAAAATTAGCCCTACCGTAAATACTTGTATTTCAGAACAGGACCTCTTATTTGAAAAATCCGCATATTTTACGCACCCCAATTTTTCAGTGGCCAAAGTTAATTAAAAAGTGCGCAAATTACGCGAGCAAATACGGTACTATGGAGATCGTTTTCCCTTATTTACATTTTAACAAACACGAACCTGGTTGGGACAAATTATCTGGTTGAGGGTTTCCAATGGGTTTTCCTTCAATCCATTAAGAGCAAATCCAGGCTGACTTTCGGTGCTGGACCCTGGACTCATTTTGCTGGCATTATCAACCTCATATCATTCAGACACTAGACAGCCAAAGCAGTTGATAATGCCTCGTAAAATTACCGACTAAGGAAACAAAGAAGCATGAATGGTTACATGGACCAGAAACCGCCTGTTTTTCCGCTTCAAATTTGAAATTACGTAATTTTGTGCATTAAGACAATAACCCTGTGAAATGCAATATGTCTTATAAATTTATTTCCTGATATAGGCATGCTGGCCAGAAGACCTTCAAGTGTTTCAGAAGCTTTCTTATTTTCCTTAGATCTGAGAATGACTAACATCCTGCACTCTTGAGAAACGTCTTACGTGCGATGTTTGTCGCAAATGTTTCTGGCATTCGAAATATTTAGTTACACATTCATGCAAGCATTTTGACAAAAAGCTATTGAAGTGCAGTGTTGGCTAACAGTTGTTCTCGATGTCAGGCGGCTGACATATCTACATAGGAGAAGAAATCATTCATAAGGAGGAGCAATGGTGTGAAATTTAAAAAAAACTGCAAACTTACGCTGGCCACAAGGGTTATTGAAGTCACTAATTCGTCAGCGACAACCAAGTGACGCTTGCCACAATAAATTATTTGTTTAATGCTAATTTACTAAATTCTATAATCCGCCTTCTTATATTTGTATTCCCATTACTTTTGATACAGGACAATTTGGCACATCATATACAATGCGCTGAAGGTCCTAACCCACATGTGTGTATTATTCTCAGAAAATAGATTTGATATTTTGCTTCGTCTTTTGCATAACTATTTGCCACATTGTTTTCAAATGTTGCATAGCATATTGTTACAAGATGGTCTTGGAGTGGTATGGTTAAATTTTGTTATTTTAATATTATAATATATATATTTTTCAATATGTATTGCTGCATGGGTTAATTTGTCATATCACATGTTGTATCCCTTAAAATGTCGTAGAAAAAAAGATTATTATAATTATTTTTCTGTGAACAGAAAATACTACAATAAAATGCGTTACTTGCAAGATAATTACGGAATTACTTATTTACAAATTGCTTGTACAGAACCCATATAAACCGCCATCAGTCCCTATCATCATATCCCACCTGCCTCAAATCTATTTAATATTATCCTTCCATCTACGTCTCGGCCTCCCAATGGTCTTTTTCTCTCTGGCCTTCCAACTAACACTATATCATATATTTCTGGATTCACCCATATGACGTCTGTCAGTTTTAAATTTGAGTTATTGTACCCACTATTGCACAAGGGCGCAAATAGCCATAGACGCTGACGCACCCTTTAAACCCCATTAATAACATAACACCCCTAAGTGCTACATGCCCTCCCCATCTCAAATGATTGGATTAAATGTTCCTAATTATGTCAGGTGAAGAATAGAATGCGTGCAGTTCTGCGTGGTGCAACTTTCTCCATTTTACTGTAACTTCATCGTCTTAGCCCAAAATATTCTCTTAGCACCTTATACTCGAACACCATTATTTTCTGTTCCTTTCTTAAACTGAGATTTCAAGTTTCACAGCCATATAGAACAACCGATAATATATGAGTTCTATAAATTCCAACTTTAAGTATTTTTGAAAGCATTCTCGATGAAGATAGCTTCTCAACCGAATAATAACAGACATTTCCCATTAATGAATTTCACATACGAAGGAAATGCTTCTTATTTAATTGCCAAAAGTACAACTTTCCCGCATAACGATATACTTAAATATACTTGGACTTCTCCAGATGGATTGATCACATCTTGATAGATAAAAGAAGACATACTAGTATAGTAGACATTTGAACCTTCAGGGGAGCAGACTGTAACACTGACTATCATTTGGTAATTGGATAACTAAGAGAAAGACTATCAGTAGCCAAGCGAGTAGAGCAAAGACAGGAGGCAAATCGTACACTTAGAAATAAAGAGATTACATGAAGGAAAAACTGAATAAGGTAGAAACAAACAGTAAAAATAAAAACATTAGAGATTTATATAAGGGCATAAGGAATTTAAGAATGGATATCAGGCAAGAGTAAACGTGATCAAGGATGAGAATGGTGACTTGCTTGGAGACTCTCATTCAATCCTGAACAGATGGAAAAACTATTTTGGGCAACTACTAAATATACATTGATGAGTGAAAAGTATAGGGAGAAATTTTTTTGTTGAATTTCAAATCAGCAGGGTGTGCAAAAGTTGTGTATTGATATAGTTATTATTCATGCAATATCTTAAGGTTCTATCTCAATTTTTTTGGTGCGCCCAAATGCTGTGAAGTAGACAACAAATATCGTAACATCAAACGATTAAAACATTTTTTGATAATATTCAACAAATTACTATTTCAAAGCATATTTCAAATCATTTTAAACGTCTGATTGTAGAAAATTATGTTAAACAATTCCTTAATATAAAGTTTGGTTTTGTTCTCATGAAACAAACTTTAAAAGGGCTAGATGTAGGTTCTGGCCTTATGTTCCTGCTGTTGTTGATCCTTCTGAAGATCCTCCCAAGGTACGAAGACAACAAAGTGTTTAAAAAATAATTTTATGTGCTGATATTTATTTTTTAACAATTATTTCCTTACAAGAATTTTAGAAAATCGTTTAAATAAAGCACTGTGGAGGGAGTTTAGATAAAATAATCAAAATCGGTATGTTTTATATGTAGTGTATGATCTTCCAATCAAAAGTACGATAATTTGGAACCAATACTGTTGTGCAATCCAATCAAGCCTCGGGGCTGGCAACGCTATTCCGAAGTACGTAACTTCCTTTCCGCACAGTGACAGAACAGCAACTGATTGCCTCAATATTTGCTGTTGAGTTAACTCCCGATATCGTAACACAGTCAAGTTGTTTTAGAAACAATCTGCCGGTAAAGATAACTGTCCCGAGTAGAACAAGAGGATTAGGAATTAGTCCAAAACCGAAATATAATACGGTACCAAACATTAAACTGTAACATATAATTCTGATGCTGATATAGGCTATACGTACAATGCAATTTAAATAAATTAAACCGGTTCATCTTAATATTACAGATTTTGTAAGTTCCCTGTCATTATTATTATTATTATTATTATTATTATTATTATTATTATTATTATTATTATTATTATTAGGGAGGCCGAGACGTAAACGGGAGGATAATATTAAAATAGATTTAAGGGAGGTGGGATATGATGGTAGAGAGTTGATTAATCTTGCACTGGATACGGACCAGAGCCTGAGACGGACCGATGGCGGGCTTATGTGAGGGCGGCAATGAAACTCCGGGTTCCTTAAAAATCATTTGTAAGTATTATTATTATTATTATTATTATTATTATTATTATTATTATTATTATTATTATTGTCCATTAGCTTTGTTTTATTTTTGGATTGGTTTCTGTGGTCACGGCTTTCTCGATCGTAGTGGAAGCTCTTCAACGAGCATTGGAATTCTATGTTCTACATTCCGAATGGTGAAAACGAAAGGAATTTTGTAAAGTCTGAATCATTTTCATATTAGTACGTTATAGAGGTAAGTCTTTGTTCATAAATATTATCAGTATATGCCTTCCGTGTAGTTATTTTGAGCAATTACCTAATTATGATTCCAGTTATTCACAGTCTTGCTAATTGTGAGAAGGCTATTATTTTGTAATCCAATATGTTAAATATCTTAAGTGCTCATTTTATGTTAATATGTTTTTAATGTGACCTGAAGATGCCAAATTTATTTGATTGAAAACGTTGTTCTAGTTTTCGTTAAAATTTTAATGGTAATAATTTGTAAATACTACTTCATGTAATAACATAAAGGTTCAATGTATGTAATATTGTTAAGTAGGCCTAATTGACTGTAAGAACTTAAACTGTTTGATCAATATGTTAAAGATAAAACGGTGAAATGTCAGTATCCCTCCCCACCAAACTACATAGTGAAGAAAACGTACTTAAATAATTTTCACATTCCTCTGCCTCACTTAAATAATCCCCTCAACCTAACCTATCAGACTTGTCACGTATTTCGGCTAAATGTCACGTAGCTATCTCCTAACCTAACCCTTCTAATCTAGAAAGAAACTACAATCAGACGTCAGCCCCATGTGTGGTGTGCGGCGATATCGAAGATTGGCCGATATAACTTTATACAGGGTGTTTAAAAAATACGGGGCATAATTTCAGGTATGTATTTCCCACATGTAGACAATCAAAATAGTTCATTTCAACATGTGTCCGGAAATGCTTTATTTCCGAGTTATTGCCTTCACAACATTGAAATTCACCAGAACGTTTTTTCTTTCCGCAGGTCGTTGCCGTCAAAGGAGACATTTGAAGAAGGCACTCTGACAGTTCATTCCGAGGCGAAGGTTACATTCAGTGTTGTGTAGGCGTTAGACAGTGCGACATAATTTGTTACATGTATTCAAATCAAGAGCTGGCAGAGATACACTTCATGTACTGTAAGGCGGACGGCAATGCTGCGCTGGCTCGTCGTTTGTACCAGGAGAGGTACCCACAGCGACAATGTCCAGATCGGAAGACATTTGTACGTCTCCATTACCGTCTGTGCGAGTATGGAAAATTTAACTCTCCTGGTTTGGGAAGGGGACGACAAAGATCTACAACTCCAGAAGTACAGGAGGAGATTCTGGAGGCTGTGAACATGACTCCTTCTATCAGCACACTAAGGGTAGCGTTGCAAGTCAGTGTTCCTCATATGACTGTCTGGAGACTGTTGAAAGAGTATCAATTGTATCCTTATCATTTGCAACGTGTACAGGCCCTGTCACCAGCAGATTACCCTGCACGAGTTAGGTTCTGTCAGTGGTTCTTGCAGCAGTGTGGTGTAAATTACCGAACTTTCCTGCCTTAGTGTTATTTACAGATGAAGCACAGTTCACACGAGATGGCATAACAAATTTCCACAATCAGCATGTATGGGCGTATGAAAACCCACGTGCAACTGTTCCATCTCATCACCAGGTGCTGTTCTTCTTAACATGTGGGCCGGTATCATTGGTGATCGATTAGTTGGACCCCATGTAGGCCTACTTGTAAACAGACTTATGGGGCAGGGGTACACAAACTTCCTGGAAAACAACATACCTCATGTTTTAGAAGACAGTCCACTGATCAATCGTCAACACATTCACTTTTATTGCATGATGGCGCTCCTGCAGATTAGTCGATAATTATTATTATTTTATTGTTTTGGATCGAAGGTTTCCTGATCGATTGATAGGTAGAGGTGACCCAATTGCTTGGCCTCCACGCTCACCGGATCTGAACCCTCTCGATTTCTACTTGTGGGGCCATTTAAAATCATTGGTTTATTCGTCTCCAGTGCCTGATTTCGAATCCCTTCGCAATCGAATTGTGGCATGTTCTGAGGACATACGCAATACTCCTGGAGTTTGGGATCGTGTTCGCAGGTCAATGAGACATCGATGTGAGATCTGTATTCAAGCAAGAGGTGGACATTTTGAACATCATCTGTAATGACAACGATCTGCAGAACGAAAAACGTTCCGGTGAATTTCAATGTTGTGAAGGCCATAACTCGGAAATGAAGCATTTCCGGACTCATGTTGTAATGAACTATTTTGATTGTCTACATGTGGGAAATACATACCTGAAATTATGCCCCGTGTTTTTTAAACATCCTGTATATTATTACTAAACAAAGGTTTTAGTCTTGAATGTATTCTCATTATAGTTTAATTACGGTAGGCTATATCTATTGCTTTAGTGCCAGTATTTTACTATTACTGGTAGGCCTATCTTGTAAAAAAGTTGTAGCTTGAATTACAGGCTTAATATCAAAGCAAGAGTTAAACTTATTTAAGTTTACTACGTACGTTGATTTTTTTTATCATAAGTTAGTTGGTATCTTAGTGGTCACTGGTTCATTCACTATTTCGAATCTGAATTCATTTGTGGGAGTTATGTCTTTCAAATAGTCATAAACTGGTAGGTAAATTCAAAGAAAGATTTGATGTCATTGATGACGTCAGGTACCGAAATATCAATTATTCATTTAAAATTATTTTTGTCTCCTCTCTCGCTCTCCCTCTCTCTATCTCTCTCTCTCTCGTCTTCACCTTTTCTTTTTGTTTTTCCTCTTTACATGCCTTATACATTTATGATTACAATTACACTTTAATTATACATATCATGCACATTATATTACAATTTATTTACACACCATTGCTGACACTCAAATTCGATCCATCAACCTCTACAACTCACTGTTTGCCCAACGCCTTAGCCATTAAGCTTAAAAGACAAGTTACAAATCAGTGGTCGAAATCAAATATCAGTAGAACTATACCGAATATTTCTATGATAATAGTCTATAAAGAGAACAACAGATGGCGGTACACGTATATTTAAATATGTTAAAAGATTATAAATTCGTACTTATTCAGTGCAGACATTAATTCGAGCATGGAAGTGAGTAGTACCGGTAGTGGAACAGTGCAACCAGAAGAAAATACACCACATTTTTTAACGTGAATAAATATTATATCATCGCTCCAAAGTATACAACAAAGTATTGAGTTTTGTAGGCAATATAACTTACTTCCATCAGAAGAACCGAAAAATTGTGTCCATTGTGAAAAACAAATGACAGTAAAAACACGAAACTATTGTCAAAAGTGAATATTCCTTTCGAACTACAGTGCAGTAAGTGTAAGAAAAAGACTGCTATCACAAAATATACTTGGTTTGAAGATTGTAAATTTTCAGTTTTACAGAACATAGTTTTAATATATTCTTTGCTTCATGGATTAACTTTAGAAATAACCAGCAGCGAAACTAACCTAAGCATAGTAACCATATGCGATTACTTCCGTTTTTGTAGAGAAGTTTGTTACGTAATAACGACAAATAATTCAACTCTTATTGGTGGACCAGGACAAATAGTAGAAGTAGACGAATCTCATATTGTAACTAGAAAATACAAAAAGGGTAGACTCTCAAGAAACGAACTTCAACATATCTGGGTGTTTAGGGAATAGAAAGATCGTCAGGAAAGTGTTTTATAATAAGGGTTAATTGTAGAGACAAAAGTACACTAGTTTCATTAATAAAACATTTCATTCTACCAGGCACTATGATAGGCCTATATACAGATGGTGGAATTCATATAAAGATTTACAGAATCAAGGCTACATCCATGACTTTGTTAATCACTCGATATCATTTGTGAAAAGTGATGATCGTACAGTTCACACACACAATACTGAAAGACTTTGGAAATCTCTAAAAAAACGTAATAAAAAGAAAAGGAAGGCCCAGCAAAAAACATGAAATGTATGTATTTCAGTATCTTTATTTCCATAATTTACGATGTTATGGTTTCAACACTCCTCAAATATTACCGACCTTCTTACGAGATATCGCCAAAGTGTACCCAGGATACAGCAAATAGAAATTATGTCCAAAAGCTTATAGGCCTACTAGTCGAGGAATACTGAAAGTCGATGATGAATAAAACAGAATGGTGGTAATTGCATTAATATTATCTTATATAATTATCATGAATGTGAAAAAAATATGGCGGTGCATAACTATACCACAGTCTACTATATACAGTCGCGAAGCTTGAGGTGTTTTTTTTTTTGCAAATCTCGTGATAAAGCGCTCCAAGCGGTTAGCAACTAGAAACAATAGGCTGTCCATGGTCGACTTTGGACTGTGTCGTACTTCTATCGAGTGCTAGCTCGTTGGGTATTTCACATTGATGCTTGTGAAATGTTCGTTATTGGTTATAATGAAAATGTTAATGGCTAAAATATAATAATTGGAATAATAATATGGGACAAGGAGGAGACGTTTGTAGTGCTATAAATTGTAGCAACAGTAAGAGAAAGAGGCCAGAGTTATCCTTTTCCCGATTTCCGAAAGATTCAGAAAGTGTGCAGAAACAAAACTGTTAATTTGAAGTTCTTTGTGACTGTTAGAATACATTATATCATTAAATTTCACAATGAAATGTTTCAGTCTAACCGAAAGGACATTAGATACCGGTTAAAGTTCTGTCACTTAGGTTGCTAAATTTCCAGAGAAATAAAGGTTAGGTCTACTTTTTTTCAGAGGATATGTTTTTAATTGTGGCTATTAATTTTGTTATTATTTTTATGTGTTATTTTACTAAAGACGTAGAAAAATTAAGTTTGTTTTAATGAAATTTATTGATCACGTTTAATTCCAATTCTGGTGGGATTATTATTGCTTAGGCCTACTTTTTTCTTCAAAGGATATGTTTTTAATTATAGCTGTTAATTTTGTTGTTATTTTTATTTGTTGCTTTACTAGAGACGTAGAAAAAGTCTGTTACCATAAAATGTATTGATCACGTTTTATTTCCAATTCTGGTGTGATTATTATTGCTTAACCTCATCCCACTTTGTTAACTACGTAAGCATACACTACAAGTACCGGTACACGTAAGTTACTCCATTAATTCATATTTCCATTATTATTGTTGTAAAGAGAAATGCAAATTAATATTTATTGGTTTCATAGTTAATTATCGCTATAATCTTGAATGAGTGAAGCTATTATAGTAAATTTCAGTTCGTTTTGCACAAACAAAAATTATATTAACTTATTTCTTGCCGGTATCTTCGAGTTTATGGTGGAATTTAATATACTTCATTAAAATAATTAATTAACTTTATGCATTTAATATTTCAATAATGGAAGGAAGGTGTTAATTTTTTCCAAAAGAACACAACGAAAGTGTAACATATTTTGTCGGCTGCTAGGAGAGCGATCTGCGATGATGAGGCGATAGTAGCGATCCTACTGGTGGGCAACTACCCATGTTTGCATTTTTACTACATATTGAGTTTCGCGACTGTATATAGTAGACTGTGACTATACCTTGTGACGTCATCAGTGACATACTTTTCAATCGTATCTTTAAATTTACCAATTGGTAATATGTAATTAATGTACACTCCTTCACATCGAAGGTAGACCTACATGACATGAGAGTAAAACAATGGTGCAAATATAAGGGTCTACTCGAGATTAGGATGCGGAACTTTACATTTTTTGATAGATTGAGAATTTTCATAAGGACAAGAAACCGTTTCAAGTTTGTTTAGGTTTGTAGAAGCTTTTGGTATATGGCGGACTTATGTGAGAGCGGCAATGAACCTGCGGGTTCCTTAAAAGCCAGTAAGTAAGTAAGAGGCTTTTGATATGCCTTGGATGTATAATTATTATATTATGTAGCCATTACCATCTTTGTTTCATCAGTGGAGCGTAAAGGTAAGCGTTCACTACATCGTATCGCACTCCTCGTACGAATCGCACGCAAGGATATTTTAAGTGCAGTGCGTTCACTGCAACGGCTCCACCTCATCGCCTCATCGGATTCCCCTATCAGCTGTTTAAAACATGACGTCGTACGATATTGACATTACCGAAAGCAGAGGAGTTGAGGTTAGGTCTATTAATTACGTCTGTTAACGAATAAGAACTTGTAATTGCTTCATGCGTCTTGATTGAAGAGAAAGAAACGAAAGAAATTTTGGTTACATAATATATTTGCAAGAAATGACTTGATTAGGGTACTGTAATTGGGATCGCCTCAAATTATATAATTCTTCGCAATTTTCTACACGCGAAATAAGTTTTCCGTCTGCCATTTTGGCGCGACACTGAACATGGCACAACATAATAGTAACAGTTGACCAATTAAAATTGATTTATTAAAGAAGGCCATGATCGCACGCATCGGAAAAGTTGCCCATCCGAGAAACGTGGACAGATTTGCCGATAGGCGATGCGTCCGATATAATGTAGTGAACGCGGTTACATAACAGTTACAGCAAAGATAGTCTTTTTTCCGATCCCTGCGATTCGTCCGATGCGTCCGATACGATGTAGTGAACGCTTACCTTAATATGGCTGCATCATATTCTTCAGTAATCCCGAGTTACAATGCCATGCATTTTGAAAACAGTTTTTCCCCTACCAAATTACAATACAAATGGACAGATTTCAGTATCTCTCATGACCGAGAAAGTACAGCATGTTTCTTACTGTTGTCTATTGTTGGTAAGCCTGATCCTCACTTATGTATTAGAAATCCAAAAGCAGATCATGTTGTCACAATATATTCTTAACATAGCGAATTGCATTTAGCCGGACTTTATCACAATTAAATATGAAATTGGAAAATTTTGTCTTATTTAATGCTTTTAGGTATTGCTAGACGTGTTGATTTGTGTTTTTTTACTCAAGGTAGTTAATTAGGATATCATTAATTTACAACCTACAAATGGCTTTTAAGAACCCGCAGGTTCATTGCCGCCCTGTCATAAGCCCGCCATCCTGTGCAAGATTAATCCAGTCTCTATCATCATATCCCACCTCCCTCAAATCCATTTTAATATTATCCTCCTATCCACGTCTGAGCCTCCCCATACGTCTTTTTCCCTCCGGTTTACCAACTAACACTCTATATGCATTTCTGGGTTCGCCCATACGTGCAACATGCCCTGCCCATCTCAAACGTCTGGATTTAATGTTCCTAATTATGTCAGGTGAAGAAAACAATGCGTGTAGTTCTGCGTTGTGTAACTTTAATCTATTCTCCTGTAACCTCATCCCTCTTAGCCCCAAATATTTTCCTAAACACCTTATTCTCAAACATCCTTAATCTCTGTTCATCTCTCAAAGAGTCAACCTGATTGGCGAGTTGGTATAGCATTGGCCTTCTATGCCCAAGATTGCGGGTTCGATCCCGGGCCAGGTCGATGGCATTTAAGTGTGCTTAAATGCGACAGGCTCATGTCAGTAGATTTACTGGTATGTAAAAGAACTTCTCCGGGACAAAATTCCGGCACATCCGCGACGCTGATATAACCTCTGCAGTTGCGAGCGTCGTTAAATAAAACATAACATTAACATCTCTCAAAGTGAGAGTCCAAGTTTCACAACCATACAGAACAACTGGTAATATAAGTGTTTTATAAATTCTAACTTTCAGAATTTTTGACAGCAGACTAGACGACAAAAGCTTCTCAACCGAATAATGACAGGCATTTCCCATATTTATTCTGTGTTTAATTTCGTCCAGAGTGTCATTTATATTTGTTATTGTTCATCCAAGATATTTGAGTTTTTCAACCTCTTCGAAGAATAAACTCCAAATTGTATGTTTTCATTCCGTACAATATTCTGGTCACGAGACATAATCATATACTTTGTCTTTTCGGGATTTACTTCCAAACCTATCGGTTAATATAATTAATTACGGTACTTGATCACTCATCTAAAGTTTGTGTGACTGCAACCTGTGTATATTTTTGTGTGGCTTTACTTTGTTTATAGTGTGATTTTTTTTCTATTATTATATTTGTATTTCTGGTGGTGGAAGAGAAGGCCTGATGGCCTTAACTACACCAGAATAAACAAAGTTGCTTACTTACTTTTCTGTGTCACACACGATTTCTCTTAGCTATATTAACAGCAAACAGGTATATTCTGACATTGTTCTTTCAGTTGTGATGGATGCTATCAAGACGGAACCCGAGGTCGACCCTCTGGCAGTACAGCCATGTGATGACTCTACTAGAGAAGATGAAAATTCTTCAACAGATGTAAGATAATTTTTATACCTCCTTGTGTAGTGTACCATTCCTATATTACTAATTATTTGGCTGCAGTGCATTACACTGTTTAGGAACAGCATTGGGTCTATATGACTATTGGATATCGGTAGTATGTGTATGAAAATATATGTTGGCTAGATTGGGGAATGGGGTGGTGTCATAAGTTGACGTCATCGGTTAGTAGGGTTACATTTTGTGTTTGCGGGTAAAAATAGAGGTCGCTGTGGATTCCGGTGGTTAGGTTGGTATAAGTGTAAATTTTATTGGTTGTTGGTACTGATGAGCTTTGAATGGTGTACCGGTAAAGCGTGTGTTTGGGTGGTGTGTAAATCATTCTATTATTTGTTCAATTCGTGAGCAGGTGTGCTACTGGTGATTTGTTTGGCTATGGAGTGCGTTGCTGGCTCAAGAGGAGTGAAACGGACGGCTGAAAAAGGTCGACGTATGTGAGAAGGTTAGTGGGTTAGTTGAGATGATATCTCAGTGACGTGAGGTCGACGTATGTGAGAAGGTTAGTGGGTTAGTTGAGGTGATATCTCAGTGACATGAGGTCGACGTATGTGAGAAGGTTAATGAGTTAGTTGAGGTAATATCTCAGTGACCAGAGGTCGACGTATATTTTTGTGTGGCTTTACTTTGTTTATAGTGTGATTTTTTTTCTATTATTATATTTGTATTTCTGGTGGTGGAAGAGAAGGCCTGATGGCCTTAACTACACCAGAATAAACAAAGTTGCTTACTTACTTTTCTGTGTCACACACGATTTCTCTTAGCTATATTAACAGCAAACAGGTATATTCTGACATTGTTCTTTCAGTTGTGATGGATGCTATCAAGACGGAACCCGAGGTCGACCCTCTGGCAGTACAGCCATGTGATGACTCTACTAGAGAAGATGAAAATTCTTCAACAGATGTAAGATAATTTTTATACCTCCTTGTGTGTGTCCCATTCCTATATTACTAATTATTTGGCTGCAGTGCATTACACTGTTTAGGAACAGCATTGGGTCTATATGACTATTGGATATCGGTAGTATGTGTATGAAAATATATGTTGGCTAGATTGGGGAATGGGGTGGTGTCATAAGTTGACGTCATCGGTTAGTAGGGTTACATTTTGTGTTTGCGGGTAAAAATAGAGGTCGCTGTGGATTCCGGTGGTTAGGTTGGTATAAGTGTAAATTTTATTGGTTGTTGGTACTGATGAGCTTTGAATGGTGTACCGGTAAAGCGTGTGTTTGGGTGGTGTGTAAATCATTCTATTATTTGTTCAATTCGTGAGCAGGTGTGCTACTGGTGATTTGTTTGGCTATGGAGTGCGTTGCTGGCTCAAGAGGAGTGAAACGGACGGCTGAAAAAGGTCGACGTATGTGAGAAGGTTAGTGGGTTAGTTGAGATGATATCTCAGTGACGTGAGGTCGACGTATGTGAGAAGGTTAGTGGGTTAGTTGAGGTGATATCTCAGTGACATGAGGTCGACGTATGTGAGAAGGTTAATGAGTTAGTTGAGGTAATATCTCAGTGACCAGAGGTCGACGTATGTGTGAACATTAGTGGGTTAATTGAGGTGATATCTCAGTGACGGGAGGTCGACGTATGTGAGAAGGTTAGAGGTTTAGTTGAGGTGATATCTCAGTGACATGAGGTCGACGTATGTGAGAAGGTTAGTGGGTTAGTTGTGGTGATATCTCAGTGACATGAGGTCGACGTATGGGAGAAAGTTATAGGGTTAGTTGAGATGATATCTCAGTGACATGAGGTCGACATATGTGAGAGGGTTAGTGGGTTAGTTGAGGTGGTATCTCATTCACATGAGGTCGACGTATGTGAGAAGGTTAGAGGGTTAGTTGAGGTGATATCTCAGTGACATGAGGTCGACGTATGTGAGAAGGTTAGTGGGTTAGCTGAAGTGATATCTCAGTGACATGAGGTCGACATATGTGAGAAGGTTATAGCGTTAGTTGAGGTGATATCTCAGTGACATGAGGTCGACGTATGTGAGAAGGTTAGTGGGTTAGTTGTGGTGATATCTCAGTGACGTGAGGTCGACGTATGTGAGAAAGTTAGTGGGTTAGTTGAGATGATATCTCAGTGACATGAGGTCGACATATGTGAGAAGGTTAGTAGCGTTAGTTGAGGTGATATCTCTGAACATGAAGTCGACGTATGTGAGAAGGTTAGTGGGTTAGTTGAGGTGATATCTCAGTGACATGAGGTCGACGTATGTGAGAAGGTTAGTGGGTTAGTTGAGGTTATATCTCAGTGACATGAGGTCGACGTATGTGAGAAGGTTAGTGGGTTAGTTGAGGTTACATCTCAGTGACATGAGATCGACGTATGTGAGGTTAGTGGGTTAGTTGAGGTGATATCTCAGTGACATGAGGTCGACGTATGTGTTAGTGGGTTAGTTGAGGTGATATCTCAGTGACATGAGGTCGACGTATGTGAGAAGTTAGTGGGTTAGTTGAGGTGATATCTCAGTGACATGAGGTCGACGTATGTGAGAAGGTTAGTGGGTTAGTTGAGGTGATATCTCAGTGACATGAGGTCGACGTATGTGAGAAGGTTAGTGGGTTAGTTGAGATGATATCTCAGTGACATGAGGTCGACGTATGTGAGAAGGTTAGTGGGTTAGTTGAGGTGATATCTCAGTGACATGAGATCGACGTATGTGAGAAGGTTAGTGGGTTAGTTGAGGTGATATCTCAGTGACATGAGGTCGACGTATGTGAGGTTAGTGGGTTAGTTGAGGTGATATCTCAGTGACATGAGGTCGACGTATGTGAGAAGGTTGGAGGGTTAGTTGAGGTGATATCTCAGTGACATGAGGTCGACGTATGTGAGAAGATTAGTGGGTTAGTTGAGGTGATATCTCAGTGACATGAGGTCGACGTATGTGGAAGGTTAGTGGGTTAGTTGAGGTGATATCTCAGTGACATGAGGTCGACGTATGTGAGAAGGTTAGTGGGTTAGTTGAGGTGATATCTCAGTGACATGAGGTCGACGTATGTGAGAAGGTTAGTGGGTTAGTTGAGGTGATATCTCAGTGACATGAGGTCGACGTATGTGAGAAGGTTAGAGGGTTAGTTGAGGTGATATCTCAGTGACGTGAGGTCGACGTATGTGACAAGGTTAGAGGGTTAGTTGAGGTGATATCTCAGTGACATGAGGTCGACGTATGTGAGAAGGTTAATGAGTTAGTTGAGGTAATATCTCAGTGACCAGAGGTCGACGTATGTGTGAACGTTAGTGGGTTAATTGAGGTGATATCTCAGTGACGTGAGGTCGACGTATGTGAGAAGGTTAGAGGATTAGTTGAGGTGATATCTCAGTGACAGGTCGACGTATGTGTGAAGGTTAGTGAGTTAGTTGTGATGATATCTCAGTGACATGAGGTCGACGTATGGGAGAAAGTTATAGGGTTAGTTGAGATGATATCTCAGTGACATGAGGTCGACATATGTGAGAGGGTTAGTGGGTTAGTTGAGGTGGTATCTCATTCACATGAGGTCAACGTATGTGAGAAGGTTAGAGGGTTAGTTGAGGTGATATCTCAGTGACATGAGGTCGACGTATGTGAGAAGGTTAGTGGGTTAGTTGAGGTGATATCTCAGTGACATGAGGTCGACATATGTGAGAAGGTTATAGGGTTATTTGAGGTGATATCTCAGTGACATGAGGTCGACGTATGTGAGAAGGTTAGTGGGTTAGTTGTGGTGATATCTCAGTGACGTGAGGTCGACGTATGGGAGAAAGTTATAGGGTTAGTTGAGATGATATCTCAGTGACATGAGGTCGACATATGTGAGAAGGTTATAGCGTTAGTTGAGGTGATATCTCAGTGACATGAAGTCGACGTATGTGAGAGGGTTAGTGGGTTAGTTGAGGTGATATCTCAGTGACATGAGGTCGACGTATGTGAGAAGGTTAGTGGGTTAGTTGAGGTGATATCTCAGTGACATGAGGTCGACGTATGTGAGAAGGTTAGTGGGTTAGTTGAGGTTACATCTCAGTGACATGAGATCGACGTATGTGAGAAGGTTAGTGGGTTAGTTGAGGTGATATCTCAGTGACATGAGGTCGACGTATGTGAGAAGGTTAGTGGGTTAGTTGAGGTGATATCTCAGTGACATGAGGTCGACGTATGTGAGAAGGTTAGTGGGTTAGTTGAGGTGATATCTCAGTGACATGAGGTTGATGTATGTGAAGAGGTTAGTGGGTTAGTTCAGGTGATATCTCAGTGACATGAGGTCGACGTATGTGAGAAGGTTAGTGGGTTAGTTGAGATGAATTCTCAGTGACATGAGGTCGACGTATGTGAGAAGGTTAGTGGGTTAGTTGAGGTTACATCTCAGTGACATGAGATCGACGTATGTGAGGTTAGTGGGTTAGTTGAGGTGATATCTCAGTGACATGAGGTCGACGTATGTGAGGTTAGTGGGTTAGTTGAGGTGATATCTCAGTGACATGAGGTCGACGTATGTGAGAAGGTTAGAGGGTTAGTTGAGGTGATATCTCAGTGACATGAGGTCGACGTATGTGAGAAGGTTAGTGGGTTAGTTGAGGTGATATCTCAGTGACATGAGGTCGACGTATGTGAGAAGGTTAGTGGGTTAGTTGAGGTGATATCTCAGTGACATGAGGTCGACGTATGTGAAAGGTTAGTGGGTTAGTTGAGGTGATATCTCAGTGACATGAGGTCGACGTATGTGAGAAGGTTAGTGGGTTAGTTGAGGTGATATCTCAGTGACATGAGGTCGACGTATGTGAGAAGGTTAGAGGTTAGTTGAGGTGATATCTCAGTGACATGAGGTCGACGTATGTGACAAGGTTAGAGGGTTAGTTGAGGTGATATCTCAGTGACATGAGGTCGACGTATGTGAGAAGGTTAGTGGGTTAGTTGAGGTGATATCTCAGTGACATGAGGTCGACGTATGTGAGAAGGTTAGTGGGTTAGTTGAGGTGATATCTCAGTGACATGAGGTCGACGTATGTGAGAAGGTTAGAGGGTTAGTTGAGGTGATATCTCAGTGACATGAGGTCGACGTATGTGAGAAGGTTAGTGAGTTAGTTGTGGTGATATCTCAGTGACATGAGGTCGACGTATGGGAGAAAGTTAGTGGGTTAGTTGAGGTGATATCTCAGTGACATGAGGTCGACATATGTGAGAAGGTTAGTGGGTTAGTTGAGGTGATATCTCAGTGACATGAGGTCGACGTATGTGAGAAGGTTAGAGGGTTAGTTGAGGTGATATCTCAGTGACATGAGGTCGACGTATGTGAGAAGGTTAGTGGGTTAGTTGTGGTGATATCTCAGTGACATGAGGTCGACGTATGGGAGAAAGTTATAGGGTTAGTTGAGATGATATCTCAGTGACATGAGGTCGACATATGTGAGAAGGTTATAGTTAGTTGAGGTGATATCTCAGTGACATGAGGTCGACGTATGTGAGAAGGTTAGTGGGTTAGTTGAGGTGATATCTCAGTGACATGAGGTCGACGTATGTGAGAAGGTTAGTGGGTTAGTTGAGGTGATATCTCAGTGACATGAGGTCGACGTATGTGAGAAGGTTAGTGGGTTAGTTGAGGTGATATCTCAGTGACATGAGGTCGACGTATGTGAGAAGGTTAATGGGTTAGTTGAGGTGATATCTCAGTGACATGAGGTCGACGTATGTGAGAAGGTTAGTGGGTTAGTTGAGGTGATATCTCAGTGAAATGAGGTCGACGTATGTGAGAAGGTTAGTGGGTTAGTTGAGGTGATATCTCAGTGACATGAGGTCGACGTATGTGAGAAGGTTAGTGGGTTAGTTGAGGTGATATCTCAGTGACATGAGGTCGACGTATGTGAGAAGGTTAGTGGGTTAGTTGAGGTGATATCTCAGTGACATGAGGTCGACGTATGTGAGGTTAGTGGGTTAGTTGAGGTGATATCTCAGTGACATGAGGTCGACGTATGTGAGAAGAGGTTAGTGGGTTAGTTGAGGTGATATCTCAGTGACATGAGGTCGACGTATGTGAGAAGGTTAGAGGGTTAGTTGAGGTGATATCTCAGTGACATGAGGTCGACGTATGTGAGAAGGTTAGTGGGTTAGTTGAGGTGATATCTCAGTGACATGAGGTCGACGTATGTGAGAAGGTTAGTGGGTTAGTTGAGGTGATATCTCAGTGACAGGTCGACGTATGTCAGAAGGTTAGAGGGTTAGTTGAGGTGATATCTCAGTGACATGAGGTCGACGTATGTGAGAAGGTTAGTGAGTTAGTTGAGGTGATATCTCAGTGACATCGACGTATGTGAGAAGGTTAGAGGGTTAGTTGAGGTGATATCTCAGTGACATGAGCTCGACGTATGTGAGAAGGTTAGTTAGTTGAGGAGATATCTCAATGACATGAGGTCGACGTATGTGAGTAGGTTAGTGGGTTAGTTGAGATGATATCTCAGTGGCATGAGGTCGACGTATGGGAGAAGGTTAATGAGTTAGTTGAGGTGATATCTCAGTGACATGAGGTCGACGTATGTGAGAAGGTTAGTGGGTTAGTTGAGGTGATATCTCAGTGACATGAGGTCGACGTATGTGAGAAGGTTAGTGGGTTAGTTGAGGTGATATCTCAGTGACATGAGGTCGACGTATGTGAGAAGGTTAGTGGGTTAGTTGAGGTGATATCTCAGTGACATGAGGTCGACGTATGTGAGAAGGTTAGTGGGTTAGTTGAGGTGATATCTCAGTGACATGAGGTCGACGTATGTGAGAAGGTTAGTGGGTTAGTTAAGGTGATATCTCAGTGACATGAGGTCGACGTATGTGAGTAGGTTAGTGGGTTAGTTGAGATGATATCTCAGTGACATGAGGTCGACGTATGGGAGAAGGTTATAGGGTTAGTTGAGGTGATATCTCAATGACATGAGGTCGACGTATGTGAGAATGTTAGTGTGTTAGTTGAGGTGATATCTCAGTGACATGAGGTCGACGTATGTGAGAAGGTTAGTGGTTAGTTGAGGTGATATCTCAGTGACATGAGGTCGACGTATGTGAGAAGGTTAGTGGGTTAGTTGAGGTGATATCTCAGTGACATGAGGTCGACGTATGTGAGAAGGTTAGAGGGTTAGTTGAGGTGATATCTCAGTGACATGAGGTCGACGTATGTGAGAAGGTTAGTGAGTTAGTTGTGGTGATATCTCAGTGACATGAGGTCGACGTATGGGAGAAAGTTATAGGGTTAGTTGAGATGATATCTCAGTGACATGAGGTCGACATATGTGAGAGGGTTAGTGGGTTAGTTGAGGTGGTATCTCAGTGACATGAGGTCGACGTATGTGAGAAGGTTAGAGGGTTAGTTGAGGTGATATCTCAGTGACATGAGGTCGACGTATGAGAAGGTTAGTGGGTTAGTTGAGGTGATATCTCAGTGACGTGAGGTCGACGTATGGGAGAAAGTTATAGGGTTAGTTGAGATGATATCTCAGTGACATGAGGTCGACATATGTGAGAAGGTTATAGCGTTAGTTGAGGTGATATGTCAGTGACATGAAGTCGACGTATGTGAGAGGGTTAGTGGGTTAGTTGAGGTGATATCTCAGTGACATGAGGTCGACGTATGTGAGAAGGTTAGTGGGTTAGTTGAGGTTATATCTCAGTGACATGAGGTCGACGTATGTGAGAAGGTTAGTGGGTTAGTTGAGGTGATATCTCAGTGACATGAGGTCGACGTATGTGAGAAGGTTAGTGGGTTAGTTGAGGTGATATCTCAGTGACATGAGGTCGACGTATGTGAGAAGGTTAGTGGGTTAGTTGATGATATCTCAGTGAAATGTTATGTGAGGTTAGTAGGTTAGTTGAGGTGATATCTCAGTGACATGAGGTTGACGTATGTGAGAAGGTTAGTGGGTTAGTTGAGGTGATATCTCAGTGACATGAGGTCGACGTATGTGAGAAGGTTAGTGGGTTAGTTGAGGTGATATCTCAGTGACATGAGATCGACGTATGTGAGGTTAGTGGGTTAGTTGAGGTGATATCTCAGTGACATGAGGTCGACGTATGTGAGGTTAGTGGGTTAGTTGAGGTGATATCTCAGTGACATGAGGTCGACGTATGTGAGAAGGTTAGAGGGTTAGTTGAGGTGATATCTCAGTGACATGAGGTCGACGTATGTGAGAAGGTTAGTGGGTTAGTTGAGGTGATATCTCAGTGACATGAGGTCGACGTATGTGAGAAGGTTAGTGGGTTAGTTGAGGTGATATCTCAGTGACATGAGGTCGACGTATGTGAGAAGGTTAGAGGGTTAGTTGAGGTGATATCTCAGTGACATGAGGTCGACGTATGTGAGAAGGTTAGTGGGTTAGTTGAGGTGATATCTCAGTGACATGAGGTCGACGTATGTGAGAAGGTTAGAGGGTTAGTTGAGGTGATATCTCAGTGACATGAGGTCGACGTATGTGAGAAGGTTAGTGGGTTAGTTGAGGTTATATCTCAGTGACATGAGGTCGACGTATGTGAGGTTAGAGGGTTAGTTGAGGAGATATCTCAATGACATGAGGTCGACGTATGTGAGGTTAGTGGGTTAGTTGAGGTGATATCTCAGTGACATGAGGTCGACGTATGTGAGAAGGTTAGTGGTTAGTTGAGGTGATATCTCAGTGACATGAGGTCGACGTATGTGAGAAGATTAGTGGTTAGTTGAGGTGATATCTCAGTGACATGAGGTGACGTATGTGAGAAGGATGACAGTTGAGGTGATATCTCAGTGACATGAGGTCGACGTATGTGAGAAGGTTAGTGGGTTAGTTGAGGTGATATCTCAGTGACATGAGGTCGACGTATGTGAGAAGGTTAGTGGGTTAGTTGAGGTGATATCTCAGTGACATGAGGTCGACGTATGTGAGAAGGTTAGTGGGTTAGTTGAGGTGATATCTCAGTGACATGAGGTCGACGTATGTGAGAAGGTTAGTGGGTTAGTTGAGGTGATATCTCAGTGACATGAGGTCGACGTATGTGAGAAGGTTATGGGTTAGTTGAGGTGATATCTCAGTGACATGAGGTCGACGTATGTGAGAAGTTAGTGGGTTAGTTGAGGTGATATCTCAGTGACATGAGGTCGACGTATGTGAGAAGGTTAATGAGGTTAGTTGAGGTGATATCTCAGTGACATGAGGTCGACGTATGTGAAGGTTAGTGGGTTAGTTGAGGTGATATCTCAGTGACATGAGGTCGACGTATGTGAGAAGGTTAGAGGGTTAGTTGAGGTGATATCTCAGTGACATGAGGTCGACGTATGTGAGAAGGTTAGTGGGTTAGTTGAGGTGATATCTCAGTGACATGAGGTCGACGTATGTGAGAAGGTTAGTAGGGTTAGTTGAGGTGATATCTCAGTGACATGAGGTCGACGTATGTGAGAAGGTTAGTGGGTTAGTTGAGGTGATATCTCATTGACATGAGGTCGACGTATGTGAGAAGGTTAGAGGGTTAGTTGAGGTGATATCTCAGTGACATGAGGTCGACGTATGTGAGAAGGTTAGTGGGTTAGTTGTGGTGATATCTCAGTGACGTGAGGTCGACGTATGTGGGAGAAAGTTATAGGGTTAGTTGAGGTGATATCTCAGTGACATGAGGTCGACGTATGTGAGAAGGTTAGAGGGTTAGTTGAGGTGATATCTCAGTGACATGAGGTTGACGTATGTGAGAAGGTTAGTGGGTTAGTTGAGGTGATATCTCAGTGACATGAGGTCGACGTATGTGAGAAGGTTAGTGGGTTAGTTGAGGTGATATCTCAGTGACATGAGGTCGACGTATGTGAGAAGGTTAGTGGGTTAGTTGAGGTGATATCTCAGTGACATGAGATCGACGTATGTGAGGTTAGTGGGTTAGTTGAGGTGATATCTCAGTGACATGAGGTCGACGTATGTGAGAAGGTTAGTGGGTTAGTTGAGGTGATATCTCAGTGAAATGAGGTCGACGTATGTGAGGTTAGTGGGTTAGTTGAGGTGATATCTCAGTGACATGAGGTTGACGTATGTGAGAAGGTTAGTGGGTTAGTTGAGGTGATATCTCAGTGACATGAGGTCGACGTATGTGAGAAGGTTAGTGGGTTAGTTGAGGTGATATCTCAGTGACATGAGGTCGACGTATGTGAGAAGGTTAGTGGGTTAGTTGAGGTGATATCTCAGTGACATGAGGTCGACGTATGTGAGGTTAGTGGGTTAGTTGAGGTGATATCTCAGTGACATGAGGTCGACGTATGTGAGAAGGTTAGTGGGTTAGTTGAGGTGATATCTCAGTGACATGAGGTCGACGTATGTGAGAAGGTTAGTGGGTTAGTTGAGGTGATATCTCAGTGACATGAAGTCGACGTATGTGAGAAGGTTAGTGGGTTAGTTGAGGTGATATCTCAGTGACATGAGGTCGACGTATGTGAGAAGGTTAGTGGGTTAGTTGAGGTGATATCTCAGTGACATGAGGTCGACGTATGTGAAGGTTAGTGGGTTAGTTGAGGTGATATCTCAGTGACATGAAGTCGACGTATGTGAGAATGTTAGTGGGTTAGTTGAGGTGATATCTCAGTGACATGAAGTCGACGTATGTGAGAATGTTAGTGGGTTAGTTGAGGTGATATCTCAGTGACATGAGGTCGACGTATGTGAAGGTTAGTGGGTTAGTTGAGGTGATATCTCAGTGACATGAGGTCGACGTATGTGAGAAGGTTAGTGGGTTAGTTGAGGTGATATCTCAGTGACATGAAGTCGACGTATGTGAAGGTTAGTGGGTTAGTTGAGGTGATATCTCAGTGACATGAGGTCGACGTATGTGAGAATGTTAGTGGTTAGTTGAGGTGATATCTCAGTGACATGAGGTCGACGTATGTGAGAAGGTTAGTGGGTTAGTTGAGGTGATATCTCAGTGACATGAGGTCGACGTATGTGAGAAGGTTAGTGGGTTAGTTGAGGTGATATCTCAGTGACATGAGGTCGACGTATGTGAGAATGGTTAGTGGGTTAGTTGAGGTGATATCTCAGTGACATGAGGTCGACGTATGTGAGAAGGTTAGTGGGTTAGTTGAGGTGATATCTCAGTGACATGAGGTCGACGTATGTGAGAAGGTTAGTGGGTTAGTTGAGGTGATATCTCAGTGACATGAGGTCGACGTATGTGAGAAGGTTAGTGGGTTAGTTGAGGTGATATCTCAGTGACATGAGGTCGACGTATGTGAGAAGGTTAGTGGGTTAGTTGAGGTGATATCTCAGTGACATGAGGTCGACGTATGTGAGAAGGTTAGGGGTTAGTTGAGGTGATATCTCAGTGACATGAGGTCGATATCTTATGGGTTAGTTGAGGTGATATCTCAGTGACATGAGGTCGACGTATGTGAGAAGGTTATAGGTTTATTTGAGGTGATATCTCAGTGACATGAGGTCGACGTATGTGAGAAGGTTATAGGGTTAGTTGAGGTGATATCTCAGTGACATGAGGTCGACGTATGTGAGAAGGTTAGTTGTTAGTTGAGGTGATATCTCAGTGACATGAGGTCGACGTATGTGAGAAGGTTATGTGAGAACGTTAGTGGTTAGTTGAGGTGATATCTCAGTGACATGAGGTCGACGTATGTGAGAAGGTTAGAGGGTAGTTGAGGTGATATCTCAGTGACATGAGGTCGACGTATGTGAGAAGGTTATAGGGTTAGTTGAGGTGATATCTCAGTGACATGAAGGTCGACGTATGTGAGAAAGGTTATAGGGTTAGTTGAGATGATATCTCAGTGACATGAGGTCGACATATGTGAGAGGGTTAGTGGGTTAGTTGAGGTGATATCTCAGTGACATGAGGTAGACGTATGTGAGAAGGTTAGAGGATTAGTTGAGGTGATATCTCAGTGACATGAGGTCGACGTATGTGAGAAGGTTAGTGGGTTAGTTGAGGTGATATCTCAGTGACATGAGGTCGACGAATGTGAGAAAGTTATGGGTTAGTTGAGATGATATCTCAGTGACATGAGGTCGACATATGTGAGAAGGTTATGCGTTAGTTGAGGTGATATGTCAGTGACATTTTGAATCGACGTATGTGAGAATTAGTGGGTTAGTTGAGGTGATATCTCAGTGACATGAGGTCGACGTATGTGAGAAGGTTAGTGGGTTAGTTGAGGTTATATCTCAGTGACATGAGGTCGACGTTCGTGAGAAGGTTAGCGGGTTAGTTGAGGTTGCATCTCAGTGACATGAGATCGACGTATGTGAGGTTAGTGGTTAGTTGAGGTGATATCTCAGTGACATGAGGTTGACGTATGTGAGAAGGTTAGTGGGTTAGTTCAGGTGATATCTCAGTGACATGAGGTCGACGTATGAAAGGTTAGTGGGTTAGTTGAGGTGATATCTCAGTGACATGGGTTGACGTATGTGAGAAGGTTAGTGGGTTAGTTCAGGTGATATCTCAGTGACATGAGGTCGACGTATGAGAAGGTTAGTGGGTTAGTTGAACATATCTCAGTGACATGAGGTCGACGTATGTGAAGAGGTTAGTGGGTTAGTTGAGGTTATATCTCAGTGACATGAGATCGACGTATGTGAAATTAGTGGGTTAGTTAAAACATGAGGTCGACAAACTGTATGTGAGGTTAGTGGGTTAGTTGAGGTGATATCTCAGTGACATGAGGTCGACGTATGTGAGAAGGTTAGAGGGTTAGTTGAGGAATGATATCTCAGTGACATGAGGTCGACGTATGTGAGAAGATTAATGGGTTAGTTGAGGTGATATCTCAGTGAGATGAGGTCGACGTATGTGAGAAGGTTAGTGGGTTAGTTGAGGTGATATCTCAGTGACGTGAGGTCGACGTATGTAGAAGGTTAGTGGGTTAGGTGAGGTGATATCTCAGTGACATGAGGTCGACGTATGTGAGGTTAGTGGGTTAGTTGAGGTGATATCTCAGTGACATGAGGTCGACGTATGTGAGAAGGTTAGGGGGTTAGTTGAGGTGATATCTCAGTGACATGAGGTCGACGTATGTGAGAAGGTTAGTGGGTTAGTTGAGGTTATATCTCAGTGACATGAGGTCGACGTATGTGAGAAGGTTAGTGGGTTAGGTGAGGTGATATCTCAGTGGCATGAGGTCGACGTATGTTTCCCTAGGTTAGAGGGTTAGATGAGGTGATATCTCAGTGACAATCGACTTATGTGAGAAGGTTAGAGGGTTAGTTGAGATGATATCTCAACACATGAGGGCAACCAGTATGTGAAACGTTAGTGGGTTAAAAACAAATCATCAGTGACATGAGAACGACGTATGACCAAGGTTAGTGGGTTAGTTGAGGTATCTCAGTGACATGAGACGACGTATGTGAGAAGGTTAGTGGGTTAGTTGAGGTGATATCTTAGTGACATGAGGTCGACGACAGAGAAGATTAGTGGGTTAGTTGAGGTGATATCTCAGTGACATGAGGTCGACGTATGTGACTGAGGTTAGTGGGTTAGTTGAGATGATATCTCACCAGTAACATGAGGTCGACGTATGGTAGAAGGTTATATTAGTTGAGGTGATATCTCAACATGAGTCAACGTATCAAGAAGGTTAGTGGGTTAGTTGAGGTGATATCTCAGTGACATGAGGTCGACGTAAAGGTTAGTGGGTTAGTTGAGATGATATCTCAGTGACATGAGGTCGAAATGTGAGGTTAAACACTTAGTTGAGGTGATATCTCAGTGACAAAAGGTCGAACGTATGTGGGAAGGTTAGTGGGTTATGAGATGATATCTCAGTGACAATGAGGTCGACGTATGTGGGAAGGTTAGTGGGTTAGTTGAGATGATATCTCAGTGACAAGGTCGACATGTGAGGTTAGTGGGTTAGTTGAGGTGATATCTCAGTGACATGAGGTCGAATACTGTAATTCAATGATACAAAATCATGGGTTTTCGCTGCTGTGTAAAACAATTGCAAATTTGAAAACATTGACCTATGATATCCTATTTTGAATAAGAACGGATGGGTTGTATTCCAGAATGGAGTGTTGTAAAATTGTTTTGCTGATATCCTATTTTGGATAAGAGCGGAATTCTTTGAGGATACGACCCTGAAGACCACGACGCAAAGACTGGAATGTTGGTTCATATATGCAGAAACACATACCACAATTTGAAACATTGGGAACCAGCATTAAACATTCCTGAACTATCAAAAAACACGAACAGATCAAGTTTACCATGGAAATATAAACTTAACGATTACCTTCCTGAATGTGATGATCACAGAAAGACGGATGGTACTCAGTACACAGCGTCTATCGGAAGTCTGGTAGTAACAACACCAGTAGACCATGGCATCTTAGCCCGGAATTCTTGTATCACAAGAAGAACATAACCTAACTTTCATCAAAGCAGACAAAGAAATTTGCACAGTAATCCTACACAAACAAGACATACACAATAAAATAGAAACATATTTCAAGGAGAACAACATCACAGAACTCAAAAACGACCTCACAACACAGTACCACAACATAGTAAAAAACACAATAAACAAAAACAAAGAAAATTCCAAGCAATATGAAACAACTATAAGATCAAACCAGAAGCACCTAAACTCTGGTACTGAAAATACACAAAGAAAACATACCCATCAGACCATTTTTCAATCATCGAAATGCCAACACACAAACTAGAGACGCGTGGAACCTTCGAGGAACAACATAAATTACGGTCGCAGGCAGGAATAAAAAAACAACATTGATTAGTCAGAATAAAATAAAAGACAAACATATCCCACTCAGTACAACATTAGCAGCTTTTGATGTAACTAACCTATACACAAACATACCCATAAAAGATACACTACAGACACTAGAACAGATGCTCAAAAACAGCATACCACAAGAACACATTCAAGAAATCATCCACATTCAGACCATCACAAAACAAAATTGACTGAGATACAATATAAAATATTACACTCAAACTGATAGTTCTGATTTTAAATAGTGCTTTGTAAATATTAGTTAAGATTAAAGACAACAAACTAGTCATAAATTGTCATTGTCGTCGGTGGAGTGCTATAACGAATACTATGTTGAGTGAAGATCCAATTGTTGACGATGGCATTTAAGGCGAATACTATACAAAGGAATTAAAAGACAGAATAAATTACATTGTTGTTACATAAAAAAATACACAAAGCTATACTACATAGTAGAAACTGAAAGCAACAAATCCATAAATTTTCTAGACATCACAATAACAAAAATCGAAACAAACACACATTCAAAATCTACAGAAAACCCACAACAACAACACACATCCAGTCACCCAATGTAACACAAACAAGCTGCATTCGGAACAATGGTACACAGATTGCTCAACATACCAATGAGCCAACAAGACTACAAAGAAGAGCTAAACTTAGTCAAATACATAGCACCAGAAAACGGATACAACCCTAACATAATAGACAACATAATAAGAAAAACAAAACATAATCATAAAAAAACATAAGAATACAACACAAGCACAAGAACACAAAAACTACATCACACTAACATACGAAAACAAAAACACACACAAGATTGTTGAGCTGGGAAATACAATCGACATGCATCTTATTACAGAAAAAGTGCACAAAAAGCCTATAGTGCTCAGAGATAATCCCTTCCAGACCAGAAATAAAATTTCCAGTAACAATGCTAACATAATAAAAAATTATTATTACTCCCACATTCAAGGAATTAAATTACAACATCGCATACAGAAGAAATAATACTCTACAAAAGCATCTCAACACACAAACAACACATACAAACAAATAGAACCATACAGGCATATACAAACTCAAGTCCACACCTGTGGAGTAACGGTCAGCACATCTGGCTGCGAAACCAGGTGGTCCGGGTTTGAAGCCCGGTCGGGGCAAGTTACCTGGATGAGGTTTTTTCCAGGGTTTTCCATCAACCCAATAGGAGCAAATGCTGGGTAACTTTCGGTGTTGGACCCCAGACTCATTTCACCGGCATTATCACCTTCATTTCATTTGGGCGCTAAATAACCTAGATGTTGATACAGCGTCGTAAAATAAACAATAAAATAAAATAAAAATACAAACTCAAATGCAACAACTTCTGCATAGGACAGACAGATCATTTCAAACACATTACAAAGAACACATCACAGCTATAACAAAACACTTGCACATACACGGAACACATCACAAATGCTAATCACACCTACAGTGACATAAACACAGACATGGAAATTCTACATATTCAACCGAAAAGCCAGAAGCTAAACACACTATAGTAAATATTAGATTTCTATCAATCCTAAAAACATGATATTTTAAGAATTACAAACAAAAATAGAAGGAAAAACAAAACTTCACTACATATCACGTTTAATAGACCGAGATGTACAAGTCTGTATAATTTTGGCAGTTTATATCCTTTACACTCTATAGAGGCGTAATATGAACTAGACCCCATTACAGATTTGGCTCCATTTTATTCACGTTCATAAGTGATGTATTTTTTTGCTCTGACATTCTGCTTTTAAAATGTGTTATCCATTTTTCCATCAATTATTTCAATAATTTCTCTCCTGTGCAGTAAGTAGTATTGAGTGCAACAGTTGTGATCATCTTGTCACATTGTAATGTATTACTCAGTCAGAATGTCTCTGTGTTCTGCAGGAAGGGAATTTGTTGGATCTGCACGTGACTAGGATAAAGAAGGAATGCGTGGATGACAGCTACGATCACAATCCTGAGATAAAATCTGAAGAAATTACATTGCCCAATAATTTCCCCGTGGTGAAGTGTGAAGCCAAGGTGAGTGGAGCTCATTGGTGTGCTGGCTCTTCTTTCCAGTGTTTAACCTGTATTCTGTTCGTCACAGAAACCTTCTCAGTACAACTATTTTGACAGGGAATTTTGTTTTACATGGGGACAGTTTTAAAATTGTGTGCATGTTTTTATTGCTTCTTTCTTTGTTGCAGAATAGCCTAAATTTAAAATGTGGTATGGCTGTTCTGTTTAAGTTTTGAAGAAAATTCTTTTAATGATAATACCGTTATTTTTGGCAAGGTACGGGATCTTGCTATTTAGAATGAGGCACCTAATATTACCATCTTCAATATCAATTCATGATTGATAAATAATCTATATACCACAGAATTAAAGACTAGATTTAGGCTCACACATTAAACATACACAAGGTTTGTGAGAATAATTAATAGGAAAATGTGTTTTGATTTAGTTATTTACGACACAAGTGCTGATAGTGGCATGATATTTCGTGAGTAGAGATGTTTCCGAAACGAGGCAGCATTTTTAACATGTGTTGTAACTATTTTTATTTGATAGCTGTTCATCCATGCTGGTAGGCTGTAGAGATATTTTCGCCAACTTCTCCAATGCCGTTTTTTCCCTGAATGTATTATTGAAACATTGTCATATTAAAAGCAGGAGGTGGTATAGATCAGTTTTGGGCATTCAACTACAGATTGAGAAGCCCCTGGTTCGAACCTTGGTGTTCCCTAAGTTTCTATAATTACGATGAAAGAGTAATGGAACGGAGAAAAATTCTCTCTGGCGCCGGGATTTGAACCCGGGTTTTCAGCTCTACGTGCTGATGCTTTATCCACTAAGCCACACTGGATACCCATCCCAGCGTCGGACAGAATCGTCTCAGTTTAAATTCCAACTCTTGGGTTCCCTCTAGTGGCCGCCCTCTGCACTAAGTCATAGATGTCTATGAACGTAGGACTGAAGTCCACACATATGCTGAAGTGCACTCGTTATGAGTGACTAGTTGGCCGGGATCCGACGGAATAAGCGCCGTCTTAAATCACGAAGTGATTTACGCATATCATATATATTATTTTAATGTACCGAAGTACATATGATATTTCCATGCAGATATTCTGTGTCATCATACGATGAAAGAGTAATGGAACAGAGAAAAATTCTCTCTGGCGCCGGGATTTGATCCCGGCCAACTAGTCACTCATAACGATTGCACCTCAGCACATGTGTGGACTTCAGTCCTACGTTCATAGACATCTATGACGTAGTGCAGAGGGCTGCCACTAGAGGGAACCCAAGAGTTGCAACTTAAACAGAGATGATTCCGTCCGATGCCGGGGTGGGTATCTGGTGTGGCTTAGTGGATAAAGCATCAGCATGTAGAGCTGAAAACCCGGGTTCAAATCCCGGCGCCGGAGAGAATTTTTCTCCGTTCCATTACTCCTTCATTGTATGATGACGCAGAATATCTGCATGGAAATATCATATGTACTTCGGTACATTAAAATAATATATATTCTATAATTACATTTAATTCTTAACTGTTTCATATACTTAATCAGTAAAATAGATGTTGAAGCAATTTATTTGATTCTTGTTTGTTTCTTAACAAAAATAGCTTAAGCGTGCATGTCAAGAATTGAAATATATCTTCTCATAATTTCTTCTGTCGTTTGAAATAATTAAAAATAGGGTGGGAAGATGTCTTGGATTTAGTACAGACTTGCGACGCTGATAGAGGAACGTCTTGGTGATCCAGTCCCTAGAGCTTATCAGATATTCATCTGAATATGGACCTGTTAGCATCGGATTCATGAATGCCATCCAGATTTCCTTCCAGACTGGGCAACCAAAGAATTTATAGCGCGCATAATGGGCCAAAGTAAGCCTAAATATAAGGATCCAGTACAGTCTGTTCCTAAAGGACCCAAACTAAGCCAAAATCATCTCCAAATTGTGAATCTGCTGTTTGCCCAGTGACGTCCAGTCTACCCAAGCAACCCAAGCACGGCTTGGGCAGCACTAATAGATTATAAGAATCACGATATCTACGTAAATCATAAAGTCCTGAAACGTTTCTAAATACGATTTGTTAATTGTAAGTCGCGTGATGGGGCATATACAATGCACATACTGCAGTCCTGAGCTGACAACAGCATGCCAGCGCCAGCAGTGCTCAATGCAGGTTAGCATGGAAGTTACCATGACAACCCACGTCATCATAACTTCTAACCAATGAGGGACGCCTCACAACACTGTAGTAAATGCATATACCCCAAGCAGCCAGTAGCCTGCCTGGGCTGGCTGTGTGCACGAAGTCGAATGAGTGTAAATCGTACTGTTTCTCTCGCGTTTGTTTGTACCGGTACTTTGTAGTGTACATATATATAAGTGCAATAAAAAGTTTTGATTATGTCTCGTCATAATAATAATTTAATTCAGCAACAAAAGCAAAATACAGTAATTTAACTAAAGCAATACGTAATCATGATGTTGCTATTGCACATATTCGTGCTTCTAACGCACTCGACTTTTGGAACTGTGCATATTGAAACTGAGCTAAGTGACCAAACAGAACAAAGTTTTATTCTACATAATAAAAAGGTAACACGCAATAGAGACATTCTGAAAAGGTTTATAAACGCCATTTGTTTACTTGCAAAACTGGAACTTTCATTTAGAGGAAATGGTAAGTCGAAAATGTCCAACAACCGCGGTAATTATTTGGAACTTTTGGACTACACTGCCCAGTACAACCCTCTTCTAAAAAATCATTTGAAGACATCTACAGTATTCACAGACGTATCAAATCGTATTCAAAACGATTTAATTGAATCTGTTGCCAGTGCACTTAATAAGGAAATTAAACAGCAATTACAGAAATCTGATTTTTTTGCCATATTAGCTGATGAGACAACTGACGTCTCAAATAAATCACAATTTTCTCTCGTTTATCGATATACGATTGAAGGAAGAGTGGTAGAGTGGTTTGTGTGCCTCCATGATGTGAGGACAAAACAGTGGCAGCACATTCTGATCTTATTTTTAAGACATATTCAAGACTTTTCAAACTGCAGTAAGAATCTTGTCGCACAGAGCTACAATGGAAGTGTAGTGATGGCCTGTTCATTACATGGTGTCAAGCTAATATTAAGGCGCCTTTTCCACAAGCTCTCTTTGTTCACCGCTGTGCACACTGTTTAAATTTAGCACTGTCCCAAAATGCTTCAAGTATTTCCTGAATGCTGTATTTTTTTGCTACTCTTTCTGGGCTTGTAGCATTTTTTTCCAAATCATCAAAGCGCACAAAAATTCTTGATGAATTTCTGGGTCGACGATTACCACATGTTTCCAACAAGATGGAATAACTCGTCACGACTTACCAATACTTAGAGTAGTCGTTTATAATACTTACTTACAAATGACTTTTAAGGAACCCGAAGGTTCATTGCCGCCCTCACATAAGCCCGCCATCGGTCCCTATCCTGTGCAAGATTAATCCAGTCTCTATCATCATATCCCACCTCCCTCAAATCCATTTTAATATTATCCTCCCATCTACGTCACGGCCTCCCCAAAGGTCTTTTTCCCTCCGGTCTCCCAGCTAACACTCTATATGCATTTCTGGATTCGCCCATATGTGCTACATGCCCTGCCCATCTCAAACGTCTGGATGTAATGTTCCTAATTATGTCAGATGAAGAATACAATGCGTGCAGTTCTGTGTTGTGTAACTTTCTCCATTTTCCTGTAACTTCATCCCGCTTAGCCCCAAATATTTTCCTAAGCACCTTATTCTCAAACACCCTTAACCTATGTTCCTCTCTCAGAGTGAGAGTCCAAGTTTCACAACCATACAGAAAAAACCGGTAATATAACTGTTTTATAAATTCTAACTTTCAGATTTTTTGACAGCAGACTAGATGACAAAAGCTTCTCAACCGAATAATAACATGCATTTCCCATATTTATTCTGCGTTTAATTTCCTCCCGAGTGTCATTTATATTTGTTACTATAGCTCCAAGATATTTGAATTTTTCCACCCCTTCGAAGGATAAATCTCCAATTTTTATATTTCCATTTCATACAATATTCTGGTCACGAGACATAATCATATACTTTGTCTTTTCGGGATTTACTTCCAAACCGTTCGCTTTACTTGCTTCCAGTAAAATTCCCGTGTTTTCCTTAATCGTTTGTGGATTTTCTCCTAACATATTCACGTCATCTGCATAGACAAGAAGCTGATGTAACCCGTTCAATTCCAAACCCTCCCTGTTATCCTGAACTTTCCTAATGGCATATTCTAGAGCAAAGTTAAAAAGTAAAGGTGATAGTGCATCTCCCTGCTTTAGCCCGCAGTGAATTGGAAAAGCATCAGATAGTCTTTTATAATAGTATTTTTAATTTTAGACAGTAGTTGCAGTAGGCTAATCTTATAGATTTTGTAAAAAAGAAATTGGTACAAAATACCAATATATTTTTATAATTAGTAATATTATAAGTATTTTAATCAAATATGTTGTTGTTGTTTTCTAATGCCAGGTGTTTGACAATAAAGTCATTTGACCTCTTGCACTCCAATATTTTTCAAAGATATTATCATGACTAGCCACTGAAGCACAGATTTTGAGGTGTTCCGAATCCATTTCTTGGTTTGAGTTGCATAATGGGCAGTTAGGGGACTGATATATTCCAATTCTATGCAGGTGTTTGGCCAAACAATCATGGCCTGTTGCCAATCTAAATGCAGCTACAGACGATTTTCGTGGTAAATCGGGAACTAACTGTGGATTTTGATGCAGAGAGTTCCATTTTTTCCCTTGGGATTGAGTTATCAAATTTTGTTTGTTGAAGTCTAAGTATGTAGATTTAATAAATCTCTTCTCAGAGTAATACGTAGATTTAGTAACAGGTCTGTAAGTAGCAGTGCTGCCCTTCTTTGCTAAAGCATCCACATTCTCGTTTCCCAGGATTCCACAATGGGATGGTATCCATTGGAATACAATTCTTTTATTGAGTGATAATAATTGAGAGAGCATTTTAGTTATTTCTGCTGATTGAGAAGAAAGTGTGTGTTTAGAGACGATTGATAGAATAGCTGCTTTGGAGTCTGACAATATTAACTGCATTCCTAAATTTATTGATGTGGCATAGAAGATTCCTGAGACATTCACTTATTGCAATGATTTCACCATCAAAACTTGTTGTTCCATATCCAAGAGATCTATAAAGTGAGAAGAGACAGCACGTAACACCTGCACCGGCGCCTTGTTCTCTGGAGATCAAGGATCCTTCTGTGTATAAATGAAGCCAGTTTTGTGGAGGGTACCTAATATTAATTATCTCTAAAGAAATTGTTTCAGTATTTCAGTGTTTACTTCTGATTTCAGTATTTCTTCTGTTAAATTTAGATTATATTCTATATTTAATACAGTTAAAGGGTTTGGTTTAATTTGTAAGTTTTCTTTTAAATTCGGGATATTGATTTTCTGTTTTAATTCTTGAACCATATTTTAATCAAATATAAATAGTAAGAAGGAAAAGAAAACTTGACTACACGGCTGCTTGTGTAATCTGTTGGGTCACCGCACGTCACTGTGTTTGCCCTGTACAGTACTTGGACTGATAATTTATTCAGACTCCTGCTAATGTCAGTGTTTCCTTGCTGAAGGATAACATGATGTAGACATCGAGTCTTGCTGTGTAGTACTTTCGAGTAAAGTCGTGTTGGCTATTGTATATGGAGATGGTATTTAAAAATGCTGAAAAAGTTTATATGATCCCATTGTGTGGTGAATATAGGAAAAATACAGCGTGATGTAATAATTTCAATGCTAAGAAATCTCCCGAGAGATGTCAACCATGTCTACAAACTTTTGTGAACCTTTTCCATCAGAAAGCAAACAATTTTTTTAATTGAACAGTGCCTGATTTAGAGGGTGAAATGAATATTCTATATGCTATTTCTGTAAATCCATTCACTATTTCTCTCGTCATCTGTACAGCAAGTGGCATTAGTCAGAGAGGTGTGCCACAAATTCTTCATCGTTACAACTTCCTTGTGTGTCATGTACACCATTTTATTCTGGTGGGCATTAAGACAAAATATGTTGTATGTACCAGTTTGTGATGACTGAACATGCCGGCCCTCCTTGACTAATATTATATACTTATCTACTTTGGTCCATTGTTCCTCTTATTCGTCTAGTTACACTTCTCTCACTTGTCACTTTCTGCTCCGTGCTTATTCTATGATTTTTGTCACCTCTGACTTGATTGCCTCCGCTCTTTTTTTTTTTTTTTTGGCTCTTTTTGAATGATGTTTGCAAACAGTTTGTGCTAAGTTCACAGTATCACTGGCATTCACTCTAGTTAATTTTCCTACTTTCCCCAACCCTGGTTTATTCCCTTCCTCTTTTCCTTTCCTCTAACTTACTACTCCTTCACTTTCATTCACTGCCTATTCCCTCTCAATTTCATTCTTATCTTTTCCTGTCTCTGTGTCCACATTTCTTGCATTCTTCTGATTTTTGTCATCTTCTTCTTGCTCTCATTTCGATGTCTATGTTCCTAATCTCTGCTTTCCTAATGGCATACTCTAGAGCAAAGTTAAAACTGAAGGTGATAGTGCAGTTAAATTTCTCCAAGTTAAATAACTGAGTAAAGACATATCTGCTTGTGTTTTTTTTCTTGCAATACTAGTTCAAATCTTGGAAACTAAAGAAATGTTTGAAATAAAAACTACAAAGAGTGCCTTTTGCTACTCAGTTTCTACTTGGACTCGGTAAAATTTAAATGCAGGGCTATGTCATGAAGAATCGATGCATTTGCCCAATCTCACTGTTCTATTGTGTCTTTGTTTTTAGGAAGAGTTGTGTGATTTGGACACAGTGAAAGACGAGTTGGAACTAGAAGTTGCTGCAGAAAAGAATGAGATTTTGCCTGATAGGTGAGTGCGGTGTGTGAGTCTTCATATGGTATTTTTTTTCATTGCTGTTACGTATGACGTTAATTAGCAATCTGTTACGGCATGGAATGGTTTATCCTGTAATAAGAATGACCTCGGAAGGGAGTTATTATGGGAATAAGTACTAGATAATTTATTTTATTTCATTCATAAAAGTAAGACACATGATAAGAAAACAGTCTTACAAGCCTACAAATCATCATATTTTGTAATATAATTAAGGATTTATTCCTCCTACTTTTGTATACGAATATCTCTAGTGCACACAGCTTGCAGCCCGAAGGAGATAGTGACATCCTTAGTTAGAGAAGATGTGTAGTTCAAGTAGTGATATTAGGCCTTCTTTTTACAGTTGAAGTGTAACTTATCTTTTTAAATGCCGAGACTCGTAATAATAACTTTAAATTCATAGCCTAAATGATTTCATTGTCGATAGAGCTGTTTTACGTATCTTTTTAAAATACCTAATACATAAAATATGCACTTAATGAAAACAGTTTAAAATATATTCAGATGACTTCGCTTGCGAGTACTAGTTACTACCGTTTGTCTTGCAGTCGTTCCTGTCACTTCTTTTCTTCTTTCTCGCTATTCTTTTCTTTTTATCAATGAATAAATACTTAATATGAATTTACAAAACTGTGCGTGCGTTCAGAAGTATTTCAGGTATTGGGTTCTATGGGGAAGTTGATGCATATCATAATATATGAATGTTGTTATTTACGTAGACGAGAATATATCTGATGGCATGATAATTTTTTTTTTTGTGGCAAGGTTATATATAAAGATAAAATATGTACAGTACTACCCAGCTACTATTGTTTGTTTTGTTTTAATACGAACATTTTATTATTTTACTCAGTTCCTACTTATTGTTTGTTTTGTTTCAATACGAACATTTTATTATTTTACTCAGTTCCTCCGTCAGGATGCAGCTGGTGTTGAACATTATCAGTGTATGAAATCAGCTGTCTGTTCAAATTTCTAGCCGGGTAAAACATATAGAGAGATTGTACATAGTGATCATAATTATTGCTGTTTTATCGTTCTTTTGGATTGTGCAAATAGGCCTAATTGCAATATGCCATATCGTCAGTCCAATGCCAAAACCACGAATGTGCAAAATTTCGCATTTTCACTTCAGTGCACTTTCTCAGTCCGTAGATTCTTATGCCAAAGTCACATAAGTGAATGATTATTCAATTCCGACTTATTCACAAGTCTTAAAACACTTACTGTATATACTTCCAGATTAAAATGTACAATATCAAAGCAGCAAATGTGCTACGTTCGTGATTTTGGCATTGGACTTGTAACAATGCAGCACATTCATTCATGTATTTTTTCATTTTATTAACATCAGCTGCAATGTGTGGTGCGATGTTGATCCTGTTTTTACGTAATTAGCATTGTTTCATGTATTTTAAACAAATATACCATTTTTTACATTTTAGTACAAGTCATTTTTCTAGGAAGGTTCAAGATGGAGTTAAGTAGAGATGCAAAATGTTTGGTTTAGACCTTCGTCGGTTTTGAGAAATACAAGCAGGTTATCAATGATTACAATGTTACTCGTATCTTCAAAAAAATACATGCTTGCATGCCGATTAAAAGCTTCACATGAAATGAAGTTGTTTCGTTCCATAGCGGGTTATACACTTTTAGACAAAAAACATAATGAAGACATAAGAACACAATTAAATATATACAACTTAAAAGTCGACCTGGTTGGCGAGTTGATATAGCACTGCCTTCTATGCCCAAGGTTGCGGTTTCGATCCCGGGCCAGGTCGATGGAATTTAAGTGTGCTTAAATGCGACAGCCTCATGTCAGTAGATTTACTGGCATGTAAAAGAACTCCTGCAGGACAAAATTCCGGAACATCCTGTGATGCTGATATAACCTCTGCAGTTGCGAGCGTCGTTAAATAAAACATAACATAACATTACAACTTAAATGACAGAATAAACCAAATAAGAACTAACTGGTTAGAACACATTGAAAGGATGCCACATAATAGATTTCCATAGCTGACACTTTAATATCAACCTAAAGGCAAAAAGAAAGTAGGACGTCCAATTACAAGATTGAAAGATACAGTCTCTTGATGTGGAAACAGGTCAAAGGCCTAATTCCATGAGGAAGAAGAAGAAGAAGAAGAAGGAAAAGTAAACTTTGTATGAGAGGCTAGGGTTGAAGACAAAACATTATCTTGTCAAGATCTGAAATATTGTTCTTCAACTTTGAACTATAATAAGTCTTACGTACACCAAAGGAGCAGGCAGGTCCAACATTTTACCTCCAAAAATCGGCTGTTTATAATCTGACGGTATACAATTTGGAAATCAGGATGCAAAGTATTACATCTGGGATGAGACTTAACGTAAAAGTGGGACAGTAGAAATGTCTCCTCATGTTCATAACTATGAGATGTCTCACTCTAACATGACTGCAGTCTTCATGATGTCAGACAGTTATGGGAGACAACAAAATAACTCTACCTTCATTGGCATGTGCATTCTTTTCCTGAACTAGCAACCTTCTTTGCAAACCAAAATATAACGTATATATTTTAAGACGGCGCTTATTCCGTCGGATCCCGGCCAACTAGTCACTCATTACGAGTGCACCTCAGCACATGTGTGAACTTCGGTCCTAGGTTCATAGATATCTATGACGTAGTGCAGAGGGCGGCCACTAGAGGGAGCCCAAGAGTTGGAACTTAAAAGTGAGACGATTCTTCTGACGCCGGGGTGGAATCCGGTGTGGCTTAGTGGATAAAGCGTCAGCACGTAGAGCTGAAAACCCGGGTTCAAATCCCGGTGCCGGAGAAAATTTTTCTCCGTTCCATTACTCTTTCAGTGTATGATGACGCAGAATATCTGCATGGAAATATCATATGTACTTCGGTACATTATAATAATATATATGATACGCGTAAATCACTTCGTGATTTAAGACGGCGCTTATTCCGTCGGATCCCGGCCAACTAGTCACTCATTACGAGTGCACCTCAGCACATGTGTGGACTTCGGTCCTAGGTTCATAGATATCTATGACGTAGTGCAGAGGGCGGCCACTAGAGGGAACCCAAGAGTTGGAACTTAAAAGTGAGACGATTCTTCCGATGCCGGGGTGGAATCCGGTGTAGCTTAGTGGATAAAGCGTCAGGAAGTAGAGCTGAAAACTCGGGTTCAAATCTCGGTGTCGGAGAGAATTTTTCTCCGTTCCATTACTCTTTCATCGTATGTTGACGCAGAATATCTACATGGAAATATATTAGTACGTTATTATTTTTAATTTTATTTTTGTACATGTATTAATCTTAAGTTTCTTAAGGTATAAGTACACCTTTACATACAAAAAATTTTGTTTTGCATAATTTTGCTCTAAAATTTTTATACAATTGAGAATGGTACCAGAAAGAGGATGAAGGGAACAGATCCCTTGAAATTATGTCTAAATTGTTTATAAAAATTATATTGTTTATAATTTTGACATACAACTTCAAACATGATAGCTCATGCAGTTTTTAAGATAGAGCCACATTTTTTTCACTGTTTTATACCTAAAACTATTGAATGAATTTTTAAATACTTATATAGTCACAATCATGCCATGGTATGAAAGAAAAATTTCACAACCTTGAGCGGGATTCGAACCTGCGACTTCCTGTACTCCGGTCAGGCACTCTACCAACTGAGCTATCGAGTGTGAAATTTTTCTTTCATACCATGGCATGATTGTGACTATATAAGTATTTAAAAATTCATTAATATGTCACATCAACGGACGTACATACGTCATGCAACATCGTAAGGTGAAGTTTACATTTAGAATATTTCTTTCCACCCATAAGCAGTGCTGACTACGTAGATCAGACGCTATGGACAGTACTCTATAACAGAGTCGCCGGTATGAGAGGAGAATTTCAAGCCTTTGGCGTGAAACGAACTCGATAGCTCAGTTGGTAGAGCGCCTGACCGGAGTCGCAGGTTCGAATCCCGCTCGAGGTTGTGAAATTTTTCTTTCATACCATGGCATGATTGTGACTATACAAGTATTTAAAAATTCATTAATATGTCACATCAACGGACGTACATACGTCATCCAACATCGTAAGATGAAGTTTACATCTAAAACTATTCCTTAGTGCCTGACATAGAGCTATTTTTTATTTTCATTTACATTAATTAAATATTACCATATATGTAACTTATACTAATATTTTATGTTGCATAAATCATGTAAAAAATCCATAGATAATTATTAACTACATTAATGTTATTTTACTCATTGTCAGGCACTAGGGGACATTTCAAGCTCCAAATGACACCAGTATCTTCTTGGTGTCACCATATTTGATTGAGATATCATGTTCAAAAGAATTAAATATTCTGAAATTACTATTTACAGGAAATGAACCACAAACGTTCAGATCCTAGAAGACTGCATCATCATATGTCACCCCTTAAGCAGCTTCATGTCGGTCCAGTTTCAGCTTCTTTCTGCCTCTCAAATACCTCCTCCTTGTTTTAACTTCAGGTGTTGAATGTTTTTTGGCATTTTAGTCCCCATTTTCCATTGATGCAACAAATCGTGTGATGGTGTTTGTCCCAGGGTTTATGCCCACCCTCCTCAGAATTTTAATTTCTACTTTTGGACTCTTATTAAAATGACGTACAACATCACTGACACACAAATTTAAAAGTTCTATGACTAACAGTGAAAGATTATAAATTACTTCATTATGTAAAAACGTGTTTTCAATCTAATGATCGTGCCCTGATATCTATGCATCTATTTTGGGACTAGAAAGAAGTTTATTTTACAAGCAATGTTGGACGAGGAGATTGACTGCTACGAGAATAACTCAAAAAGTAATCTACAATATTTATTTTAAAATTACATTTTTTCCTACAGCTTTGCTATTTTCATAGAATGTAGATATACATACTTCAGGAACAATACATCACTTTTCCACATAATCCCCGCACCTTTCAACTGCCTTACGCCACCTTAGAATGAAGGTCTGTATACCTGCACGATAAAAATCTGAACCAACACGTCTGAGCTACTCTCTGGCACCACTCACGGGAACTACTTAAATTAAATTTTAATACAAGGGGGAAGGATGTATCTATGACCTCCATAAATTGCAAAGGTTTAGAATAAAAAATAAATTTAAAAAAAGTGTTGCGCATTACTTTTGGAGTGATCTTCGTAGAAGTGACTGTGGCTGATGACGCAGAATTTTGGAAAATGGTACTTACCTGAAAAACCATAAGGCATAAATCGAAAATTCTTATATCAAATTAAATACTACGTGATTGTTTATTCCTTCACTAGTGAAACTGTTTAATGCAGGGCCTCTGTAAAGATTTGTTGTTATAGTTATGCTGGCATTTGATTTTAAATTTCGTAATCCCCAACTATTTGTTTTTTCGTACTATCACTTCCGTGTCTTAAATATTCTACCCTCCCTGCTTTTGTCTTTTTACATATTTAAATTTTTATGGGTGTGCGATGTGTACTGTTGCATATGAAGGGTCACAGAAGGAACATGCTAAGTCATTTTTTGATGATTTTGTTTTCTTCGGTCCCATCTGCTAACTCATAAATCTCAGTCTAGTAAATGAGAATGGTAAAATAAATTAAACTAAATGAGATGTAAATTCATAATGTTTTATGAGTGTATTAAAGTTAAGAAATGCTCCCCTGAACATTATAACGTAAGTACGAGGGGGATCCAGGAAATAACGACCGTTTTGTTGTAATAATTAAGAAAAAAATATTTATTTGAAAAAAACAAAGTCTGTTACATAACTGAAGCTTCCTTTACTTCTCTACATAATCACCACCTACATTTAAACATTTGTCGTATCTGTTCACTAGCTTTAGAATTCCCGTGTTATACTCCTCTGCCGCCAGTTCATTAAGCCAGGTGTTCACTGTCTTCTTCAACTCTTCATCACTTCCAAAACACGTACCACCCAGAAAGCCTTTCAGCTTAGTGAAAAGGTGAAAATCGCTAGGAGCAAGGTCTGGACTGTAGGGCGGATGATCAAAGATTTCCCAACCGAATTGATCCAGCAATTTTCGAGTTGAAGCAGCAGTGTGCGGGCGGGCGTTGTCGTGAAGAAGCACAACTCCTCTCGAAAGCATTCCTCGCCTCTTGTTTTGGATGGCTCGCCATAGATTTCGTAAAGTCTCACAATAACGATTTGCATTGATCGTAGTGCCTTTTGGCATGAAATCCAGCAAAAGAACACCTTTGCGATCCCAAAAGACAGTAGCCATGACTTTTTGTGTTGAGAGAGTCTGTTTGAAATTTCTCGGTTTCTTGGGTGATGAGGAATGATGCCACTGACGTGATTGGCGCTTGGTCTCTGGGGTGTTGTGAGACACCCAGGTCTCATCCACCAGTCACAATTTGATCAAGAAAGGCGTCTCCATCTGTGTGATACCGCATCAAGAATGTCAATGCTGAGGCCATTCTCTGAGTTTTGTGTATTTGGTCACTCAGTTGCCGTGGAACCCATCGTGCACAGATTTTGTGGTAGCCAAGATGTTGCGACACAATTTCACCAATCAAAGAACGAGAAATGTCAGGAAAGGCAATATGCAATTCGCCGAGTGATGTGCGCCTGTCTTGCAAGATTCTGTCGTTCACTTTAGTCTTCAGGTCTTCTGTGATGAGTGATGGGCGTCCGGGTCGAGTTTCATCATGGACATTTGTTCGCCCATTGTTGAACATTTCGCACCATTTTCTCACATTTCTTTCATTCATTACAGTATCACCATACACTTCTTTCAATTGCCGGTAAATTTCTGCAGGTTTCAAATGTCGGGCATTCAAAAATCGAATCACACTCCTCACATCACGGTCGGCGGGATTATCAATCACGTCGTTCATTTTGAAGTAACACAAAATGCGCAATGGCGACTTGTTGCAACCAGTACTCACAACATTATGAGAACACTTGTTAAGGAAGCCAGTTGACCTTCAAACAAGGAAGGGGAGTCAGCTGCGCGGCGGGTATGCGCGAACGGTCGTTATTTCCTGGATCCCCCTCGTAACTTAGCATGTTGTTTCCGTGGATCCTTCACATGTGTTACTCTGGGTTTATATTCGCAAGCCACTTTCTTTTATACATCGAAAAATGAGAATCTCACGATATTTATTCACCCAGCGGTACGGTTTAACTTCTGTGATATCGTTGATCTGTCTTTCTCCCAAATTATTTAACTCGGAAATTGATGTGCAGAAGCACTGATGATTAGCTTAATTTAACACCAAATTGTTCCATATATTGTTTTCGATAACTTAGTATGTTGAATGTCTATTCCCAGCCTGCAGTTCAGATCAATATTCTGTTCATCTAGGTTGTTAGTGATGATTTCTACAAGCGTACAATATTGTTGTTCCAGAAGAAAATGGCTCGCGTGAAATGTAAAATGTATTGCTCCAAAGCAGGGTGTACACGAGATTCTTCCAGCAGTTATTGAAATTCATTTTACTTCGATTGTTGTAACCCGAAAGACATTTGAAAGTTACCATAAAAATCGATCTATTATTCACAACAGATGCAATTTATAAATCGTGCACTAAAATTGAATGATGGTAAACCAAATTAACCTGCAAAATTAATTAAAAGAAAAACTCTTTCTTCAGGAATATCCGTAGCTTAAGGCCCGTAACACATTTGAAGAGTTTTCACTAGCGAGAAAATTCAAAGATTGATAACATGGATTCAAATGGAAGTCCACACACGAAGAGATTCTCGTTCGAGGCAAAAACCTCGCACGAGTTTCTCGCTGGAATCGGTAGCTCAGCGAATTTTCTTGACACATTTATCAAAGATGTTTGATATTTATACTCTTTATGACGATTGAATGTAGAAAAAGCTATCACAGGTGGCGATGAATTGTATTGTTTTTATTTGAAAATGAGGAAAGATGGTTGATAATTGCAGTCAAAAACTAATAGAGCTTGTACAATGTCACCCGTAGGCCTATTTATAGGATACATGGGAAGAAAACTATAAAAACACAAAACTTAAAGAAGAAATCTGGAGACAAATATCAGATTATCTGAAAATAAATAGGGCTATATTTTATTTTGATGAGACTTAATAGTATTAATTAAACATTTCAAATCTTAACAGTTTACATAATTTTAATCAGAACATAGCAAAGAATCTTCTATCATATCATGAATTGCAAAAAGTGTGGTCCATTCAATATGAAATAAAACCTAAATGTATCATAATTCAAATCGAACCAGTGTCAAAACTCGCCCTTATATTCATAAGATACAATATGATATTCAGATATTTCTGGCTTTAATTTTAGGCCTACTTTTCCTTTTCATTGACAAAATATGTTCATGTAACTCCATTTCCTCATCATCTGAATACTCAGATTCAACATAACGTTCGTACATAATTTGTAAAGTACGATAATATATATTTACAAGTTATATATGTACGTACGAAAATATACGTAAATACATAACCTATAATATTTCCCCCAACGAGTGATTACTATAATCAGAAAAACGTTTTCTGCATGAAGGCAGTGCATAGATGGTCATAGAGAGGTGTGATCTGTGATAGCGAGAACTCGCCAAGTGTGTGGAGGAAGGCTCTTCGCCTCTTTATAGCAACACATTTCTCGCTAGCGAAAACCCTTCAAGTGTGTTACGGACCTAAGCAAGCATGCTGCTAGAGTTCTCTTATTGTGTCGTGTTTGTTTACATATTGACTCTTAGGCATTAATTAATCCTATTTTTATATTAGTGTGATGACTTTTGTATTAGTTATGAAATACCGTTGTGTAATAATATTCAAAACCGTTTTTAATTAATTGTGTGACCTGTGCCACAGTCTAATATATACAGTCGCGCAACTTCAACACTTTTTTTGCCAACATTCACGACACTAGCGCTCAAGCGGCAGGCAAGGCACTGGTCATAGGATTGAAATAGCCAGCACGTGCTTTAAAGGTATGCGAGATGTTATAATAACGTTTTAATCATGCGTCGGAATAAAGGCAATGTGTGCAATGACGAAAATTGCAGTAACAACAAGTTTATATCTCCGAATTTGCCGTTCTTCACATTCCCTAAAGACCAAGAGAAAATCATAACTCAGTCATAACCTATAATCCACGCTGTAGGTAGCCTACATATTGTGTTCTATAAAACATTTATTAGTTATCGGTTACCTATTTTATGTCAGGAAGGAGAGTTTAAATAAAAACAAATTAAATACCTGTTACAGTATATTATTGTTTTGCAGAGATCATGTGTAAATATGTAACCATTCCGATTTTGGATAATGTATCTACAGTTTTTAATGCAAGTAATTCCATAATTTTTGTATTCGTGTTTTTTCTTTATATGTTTCAAAAGTTGAATGTTATATTGCATTCAAGTAGGGATTATGGTGTTAATTTTTTCAAGAATTCATGGCGTATTATAATCCTTTTGCAAAATATTCACTTCTTGAATAAATCCAGACTGTGTCGATAAATTTCTGATGTGTTGGTATAGATTCATGTGGCAGACGTATTAAGTTCCCAAGAAATAAAAGAGCCTTTTTAAATTTAATATAAAATGCAATCTTTTCTGTAATAATTTGCATGACTGTTATTGGTGTTGATTTTACATTACCAGTGATTATTTGAGCCGTTCAGAGCAGAAGTGGTATAAGTCAAAATTAGGTAATGAGGTTTAAAGTAAAAATTCTGTAAAATACAGCGCAAGGTAGCAATTAATATATTCTTCGTGCTATTCACAGACTACTAGTAGTTTAATTAAATTCAACATTAACTGCTACTTTGCGCTGTATTTTACAGAATGTTTACTTTAACCCTCATTACCCATTTCTTACTTACACCACTTCTGCTCTGAAAATAAAATTAGGCCTACATTTTCAGAGTTAATTGAAGTTACAATTTTTTCAACAAAGTTGTGTATTCATTTGTTCTCACCTACGTCATAATAACAGTAAGTGCATGTAAATTACGTATTATATAGGTAGGGTAAGTTAAAATTAAGCTTAAGTGTGAAAACTGGAAATGTAATGTAAAATGCGGTAAACTTTCCATAAAAATTTAAACCATAATATCAGCACTATTAGCGACTCAAAATAATAAAAAAAAATTGAAAAATAATGAACTTCATAAATCAATGACTGTCAAATTAAGGTTTAAATCTTCCCCTTTTATATTTTTAAGTTAACCTCAGAGGCCGAGTTTACCCCAATTTGCGGTATGGAAAATAGTTAATTTCTCAGGAAATAGGGAGAGGAGTTCACCACGCGATGTACCCTACGAGATATGCCCTACAATTTTGACTCTCCTCACAGGAAATATAGAGTTCCAATGGTTTATAAATATATTTAGGAATGAATTGAATTAACCGTCCACGTACAAACAATTATATTATTTCAAACCATGATACGTGATCAGGGCCATGATTCAGTTGTAAGGAGCAGAAAGAATTACGTTTATTCCCAGCTTCTGAAACTTGTAGATTAACTGCGTGTGAAATTCTTCCACGGTTCTAAAGTAGAATTAATAAGAACCATATACACTTATTGTATAGCATAAAAATATAAAATAAATTACGCAAAACTCGTTTTTTGTTGTGTTATCATATGTAGTGTGCACACATTTAACTTGCCTGCCGCTAGAGGGCTACTGTCGCGCCAGCATATTTTATATGCATGAGTTGCGTGACTGTATCTATTAGACTGTGACCTGTGCTCTTTGAAGATCTCAAGGGTCGGCCATTTTTTTCTGCGGCTGTACAGTCTTAGAAAAAATGTTGTCCCACAGATAGGCTACTTCATAAGTCCCAGAAAGTAGGCAGTATGAATGAGCGACCTAATTCATAAGTGAGCAACTAGCTGAGGCAATGAAATTCGTTTAGTTTCGTTGTATGTATGGTCATGCGCACTGCCTATTTTCTGGGACTTATAAAATATCTGTGCGACAAAACTTTTTTCTGCGACTGTACATAGCTGTAATATGGTATCATTGATGTTACATTTAATATCGGTACGCAAAACTAAAATCTTGTATACATTAAAATGATTCAACATGTAACCTGTGTTATAATGTGCTTTGTAATTTTTTCTATAAATACTTACTTAATGACTGAATATATATGTTTATAATAGATTTGCGGACACACATGACAGCACTGTAATAACAGAGAACGCAGATTTTGCACACCAAGACTGCAGCAATGTTTGTCAGACTGCAAGACATTCTGTTTCCTCAGAGAAAATGCCAGTGTGGTCTCATGCAGAAGAAAAGCAATTCAAATGTGATGTCTGTGAAAAGAGTTTCTCGTATTCGAGTGGTTTGAAGAGACATGTCTTGAAGCACACGAGCGGGAAGTCCTTCATATGCGATATCTGTGGGAAGTCTTTCGCTGCACAGGCACATTTAAAATGCCATACACGTTTTCACACAGGGGAGAAGACATTCAAATGTGGTGTCTGTGGAAAATGTTTCTTTCAACATGGAGATTTAAAACGTCATATACGAATGCATACGGGTGAGAAACCATTCAAATGCGATATTTGTGGAAAGAGTTTCTCTGATTCAGGTAATCTAAAAAGTCATAAACGCAGACATGCGGGTGAAAAGCCATTCAAATGCGACGTCTGTGGAAAATGTTTCTCACGTTCTAGTAATCTAAAATGCCATGAACGTCTGCATACAGGCGAGAAACCATTCAAATGCGATGTGTGTGGAAAGTGTTTCTCTGATTCTAGTAATCTAAAGAGTCATAAACTCGGACATGTTGGTGAGAAACAATTCAAATGCGGTGCCTGTGGGGAAAGTTTCTTGCGTCTGGATCATATAAGAGGACATAAACACCAGTATTAAAGGTTTGATATCTGTACAAAGACATTGTGTTGCAACGTTAGTTTATAAATATATTTAACTTTCGTCCCTGACTTCTTGTGGAGTTATAGGTATCGTGAAAAATGATTATAATAATAATAATAATAATAATAATAATAATAATAATAATAATGATGTTAGACACCAATTTGACGCCGAAAATAAGAGACGAAAGTTGCTGTAAAATGTAACCAATTGAGGGCAGGAGTCTCTGAACGGTTAGGCTAGGCTAGGTTTTTGGTTTGCCTTGCCTCATTTTGAAATTTGGTAACCCTAGCTGACTTTATTTTTTATATACATTGTTATATTTCACATCTCAAAGCAACAAAGGTGATATAAGAACTGTCGAATACATTAAATGAAAGGAAATGAAAAGTGAAGAAGGGGAAATTCATAATTTTCATTTAATAGAGATTAATGAATACGAATAAAATAAATATAAATCATTTCATCTCTAATTCCGCTAAATATATGAAAGTTTGCTTGCACATTGTATGTATGGTTGCATTTATATTTTTTTATTAAGCCTGTGGATCTAATGATCTAGTACATGTGTTCAGATTTCCACCTAATTCCACATGTATTAAAAATATTGCGTGTTAACAATCATTAAAAATTTGTGCAGTGCAACATTTACAGCTTCAACTAAAATAAACTTATTTCGCTCCAAGTTGGTTTTATTTGTAATACAGTAGCGTGCAAATTAATCCGAACAACGTAATTACTTATGCAAAAACACTCAAACGGGATAAAAAAAAGGATCTAAGACATACCTCAGTAAATCTATGTGGCCTCCCTTGTTCCTAATAACACCTCTGAGACGATTTGACATGGATTCCACTAATTTCCCACAAATATTCTTCATTTCTTCATCGCGAAACCATACACCAATGAGGGCAGAAATGATTTTCTCCTTTGTAGAACAATCCATTTTTTTCATTCTTCTTTTGCAAATTGACCACAAGTTCTCAATGGGGTTGATGTCGGGTGAGTTGCCTGGCCAGGGGAGTACCTGAATATTCTTCTTGTTGAAGAATTCTATAGTTTTTCGAGACGTATGGCATGGTGCCAGGTCTTGTTGGAACACACCTCTGCCATCCGGAAATGATTTTTGCAGCTGGGGTACGATTCTGGTTTCCAATAAGTGCATATATTTGTCAGAATTCATCATTCCCTTGATAGGTATTAATGCTCCAGGCCCTTCATGTGTAAAACAACCCCAAAACATTACTTTAGGGGGTTATTTGGGTGCTTGTTGGAGATGAGCTGCTGTTACTTTTTCGGATCCTTTCCGTACGTAAGAAACACGGTGGCCGTGGACCTCGAAATGAGACTCCTCGGAAAAGAGTACATTCTTCCAGTCATTCACTGTCCAGTGTTGATGTAATTTTGCCCACATTAAGCGTTTTTTGCACATAACAGGGGTTAGCAGTTGCTTCTTAATAGGCTTACGAGCCCTTCGTCCAGCTTCCAAAAGCCTACGCCGCACTGTTGTGACGTGAATATTCGCCCCAGTGGTAGCCATTAACTCGCGGGTTAAGTCGACAGCAGTTAGTCTAGGATTTAATTTACTTTTCCTGACAATTAAACGATCATCTGCAGGTGAAGTCTTCCTTTTCCGGCCACAGTTTCCTTTTTTCTGGGGTGTGATGGATCCAGTCTCCCCGTATCGTTTTATGATCGAATTAACAGTAGCCAAACCGATGTGACATTCTGCAGCAATTTGCCTCTTTGTCATAGAAGAATGCTCTGCTAATGTTATAATTTTAGACCATTTTCGTGGAGTTGTATCCATTTGTGAAGACGACAGAATGTACACAGGATTGCAGTATTAAGTCTTCAACACAACTGAAATGCTTATAAGTACAAAACGACAGGAAAAATTTCACATATTATAAAAAAAATAATAACGACAGACCTTCAACAATGGAATTACACGTACTACAGAAGTCAATTAAAGCGGTATGAGCAGCTGTGAGGCCAACAATGACAGAAAATGTAAAAATATGTTGTGTTCGGATTAATTTGCACGCTACTGTACAACATTCAATTTAATTTAATATATATGTAAAAATTATTTTTTTAAACCTAGCAAACAAGAGAATCCTCGGCCTCATCTCGCCAAATACCATCTCACTATCACAAATCTCATCGACGCTAAATAACCTAGTAGTTGATACAGCGTCGTTAAATAACCAACTAATAAAACCATGTGATGAGAACATGCTCATCATTGCAAAGTAGAAACGACAGGAAGGTTTTTCGAAAAGGTGTGTCGCACAGCAGCTTGGTATCCCTGAGGGTGCACTTAGAAAACGACTAAAAGTGGTAGGCCTGATGATCTGTTATATTGCATAAATATGACTAAAATATAACAAATAAATAGATAGGATAAATTGAAAAAATTTGAGCAAGGAGAATAATTATCATTGTAATTTAAATGCAGACTTTAATATCTTACCAGAAGTCTTTGTTGTATGTTTCAAGGATTTGCCATTTCAAAGTTAGGGCGTTTTGCTTCTGCTTTCTCCGAACAACATGAAGAATTGGCAGAACATTGCAAGAACCTAGACAATCACTTCTATGGCTTAAGCCTTGAAGGATCTGCGTCGACTGGCATTTGAATTTGCTGACATGAACAAATTGTCTCACCTTTCAATGTGGAAAGTAAATTAGGAGGCAAAGACTGGGTCCTGAAATTCATGAAAAAACAAAAACTGTCACCGCGTGCTCCCACAAAAACAAGGCTCACTCGTGTCATGGACTTTAACAAAGCTCAAGTTACGCTGTTTTGTGACAACCTTGAGGAGATGATGGGTAAGCACAATTACGATACTGCCCGAATTTACAATATGGATGAATCAGGAATTAGTACTGTTCCTAATAAGACTCCTAAAGTTGTGTCACCGACTGGTAAAAAAGCAGTAGGAAAAATAGTTTCTGCTGAAATAGGTCAACTGTCAACAGTTGTTTGTGCAGTCAGCGCCAGTGGAAACTATGTACCCTGGCCATAATATTTGCTAAAAAGAGAGCTAAACAGGAACTCATGAATGGAGCCCCACCTGGGGTTCAATCATGATGTGCTCAGACAGTGGCTATATCAATTCTGATTTATTTTTTGAGTGGATGAAACATTTTCAGAAACATGTGAGAGCAAGTGCTGAGAATCCAGTTCTCCTACTGCTGGATAACCATGCATCCCTTATCAATTTAGAGGCCATTCTGTACTGTAGAGAGTATGGTATCCACATTCTGTCTATTCCACCCCATAATCCCCACAAGCTCCAGCCTCTGAATAAGTCATTCTTTAAACCATTGAAAGACTTTCATTCTGAAATGTGCGATAAATGTTTGCTAAACAATCCAGGGCACGTTATTACACAATTCCAAGTTGCTGAATTGCTCAGTGAAGCATATGAAGAGTGTGCAACTGTCGGTAAAGGAATTAATGGGTTCAAACAGTGTGTGAGCTATTCAGAAAACAGGCATTTTTTCTGATGAAGATTTTCTTCCCAGTTCTGTTACAGATCAAGGTTAATCAGCCAATGGTGCAAATGATATTGGGGCTCCAAACTCTAACATAGTAATAGCAGGAAGTAATATCTTTGAAGAAGTTCCCTCAGATGCTGTTGAGACTTCATCTTATGCCACCAAAAGTCTCTGCCAAAGACATTGTTACTTTTCCCAAAAGGAAATAGACACAGCAGAGAAGAAAAGGCAGTAAAAAATCGCATGTCTTGACAAGCTCACCATTCAAAACGAAGCTTGAGATCAACAACGAAATAAAAGCAGCCCAGCATCGAAGGTCCACTCCAGGACAAGCACAGAAAAAATTGAAACTAAATTTTGGAGAGAAAACATTTTAAAAATCCCAAACATGTAACACAGTCTGTAGCTTCAATCCGACTCTTTAAGTGCCATCCTGTTCTTGCAGTCTTTTAATTGTGATGATCCGCTTGTCTTAAGAACTCAGCAGCTGTTCCATACTCTCCTTTGCTCTGATTATGAGATTGGAGTAGTGTGGATTCCTGGCCATGTAGGGATTCCAGGAAATGAGGCCACGGATGCTGCAGCCAGGGCTGGCGCACTGAATGGCTCTCTGGTATATTGGCGCGAGAGGTGGCAGGACATTCAAAACTACTTGAAATATAAAATATGGTGGCAATGGGAAGGCGAATGGTCTGCACAAGAGGGAAACAAATTACGAAATATAAAGAATACTGTTCGAGTTTGGGATTCGTCTACAAGAGCGTCGCAACACGAGGAGGTTTTACTCACCCGGTTGAGGATTGGCCATTGTCATCTGACACACGGCCATCTCCTACGTGGCGAACCTCAGCCGGAGTGCGATATGTGCCATGTTCCACTTAGGGTGGAACACTTTTTATTGCATTGCAGGAAATATGACCATGCACGGAGGCAATATGGAATTTGGCCGACATTACGTGACGCTCTTGGAAATGATTTTAATTGTACAAATGCAGTTCTGAGATTTTTATCAAATACAGGTTTGGATAAGGTGATTTAGTTTTTTATTGATCCGTTTTACTTATCCTCCGGACCCTTTACATCCGGAGGTTACATTTGTTGTCTTATATTTGATTTTACATTGTTGACATTTCGGACTTTATACATCCGAATATTTTATAAAATTTAATGGTTTTAAAATATGATTGACAAGTTATCCTCGGTGGCCTTAGTTTTATTGTTTTATTTGTTCGTCTTGAATACCACCTAGTGTGGTAGAATTGCTCACTTTTATGATTCTGTAGAAATCACCTTATGTATACTGCATTTGTGTGCCTCGTTTTATGGTGAAAACGCTGTTTAGTTCTTTTAGCACTCTGATTATTATATTATTTATGTCTTTGTTATATTAAGAATTTTAGATAAGGGCGCAAATAGCCATAGTAGCTGACGCGCCCTTCTTAAACCCTACTCCTACTACTACTGTAGCTTCAACTTCAGCCTCAGCAGAAAAAAAAAATAAAATTCACTGTCCAGGCTGTGAGGAGGAGTATGCTGACCTACCGGAAGAAGACTGGATTCAATGTCAAGAATGTAGCGAATGGTGACATGATGTCTGCTCCAGTCAGGAGGGAGGTGGCAGGTTCGTTTCTGATTATTGTTAAAGCACATTCCTGATATTCCATTCCTGAAGGCAATGCCAGAATTCTGTTGATGATGATAGCCTGTATTTTTGCAGAGATTGATTTGTATTCTACTCAATCATGTATTTTGTAGTACCTTGTGTGAATTTTTTCGTTTCTTTACGTATAATTGTAACTTTACTAATTTTGATGCATGTTAGTTATTAACACATGTCTAAAATAAAATGTATTGAAAATGTTTTTAAATTAATTATTTGTATGTTACTACCTGTGTACTCTTGCTCCACTTTCGGCGTACTCTTGCCCCATATGTGGGGCAAAAGTTCGCATTTGACAGGTTCCAATTTAAACATTTTTAAAGAACGTTATAATAAACATGTCTACATTTAACTCTTATTTCGTGTTAGAGTATAGAACAAAGATTCTGCAGTAAAAATAGAAAAAATGGAAGTTGAATAATATTTTGAGTTCCAGACGAATTTAAACCTTCAGTGCGTACTCTTGCCCTCCTCTACTCTACACTAGAGATGGGGAGTTCGATTCAATTTGCAGAATCGGTTCAGTAAGAATGATTCCCAAAATGATTCGTTCATTTGATTCACAGATGATCCAATACAAGTTTGAACGAATTACACTGGATATCCATTTGTATTCAGCGATATAGTTCGTTCCTACTGTATTTACTTCACGTTCACTTTTTGCTCACTAGATGACAGCACATTGCAGTTCACTGCGTTAGTGGAAAATTGCCACGGTCGTCCAAGATCGATACATAACAGGTTAGCTCGTAACTATTCACCAATGGGAAGGAGCGCGGGAAAACGTCATCAGTATGCTGCGTTTGAATCTGTAATATGCACAGACAAATAGCCACGCGGAACACTTTCATGAATTAACGCCTTTCTACTTTCATAATTCCAATTTGTATCCTACTTTATTACTTATTAAATATACAAAATTTCAAAAGAAAATAAATAAGTACGGTAGCGATATTTAGAAGCATAGTGTATGAAACGTAATTAATTATAAAATATTGTCATTTATAACGTCTATAGTTACCTCAGCAATAAACACACAGAGTTAAAAAAGAAAACAATTATTTTGGCAATATTTTATTTAAATAAATGTCTTACCTTAAAATGAAGTCAGGCACCAGCTGGGTCAGTAGAAGTCAGATGTAGGATTTTATACTGCTATTTTCAATCACTCGGTACATAGCACAATAATCAGTTGCTAAACTTGTAGTCTGTTGTAAAGTCTTGAATTCAGTACACCAACACAAACAGCACTTCAGATAAAGTTTCAATCCATAGACACAATGAAATAAACACCCCAAATCTAAAAGAAAAAAAAAAAAAAACTGAAGTGTACAGTTTCCACTTCATGAAACTAATTTTTTAATTTTTTTTTTTGTTAGTCGTCTTTCATGGTCGCCGTCTGTTTTTCTTTTCCGAGATAGAACATTTTCTTCTTGCACTTTATTAAGGTATTTTAGTCTTATAAATACCCTTTGCCGGCAGAAGCTTGCAACTAATACCCGGGGAATATCTGGTAGCTCTCTGCAAATAATGTCAGTTGTAGTTTTTACAATAGCCTACCTTTCCCTAATTTAAAACTATCCCTATGAATTTTCTGAAAGATTACTTCCATTGCATTAACATTCTTCATCCAGGATGCAGACGGTTCAATTAGGCCACCGAAAGATAAACTTCTAATCCAGGATGGCATACTATAAGAATGTATGTTTTTTTTTTTTTTTTTTTTTTTCAATTTTGAAAGTGTGGGTCCCTAGTTCAGGAAATTCTCGTTGGTTCTTCTTTGCAATGTATCCAGCGATGTATGCCAGTCCGTCTCCCTCTGATATTTGTTTAATTGTTGGCTCATCTTGTATGTGTTTTTCTTCGTCGCATTTGGAAGAAGCAGTCGAAGAAGCAGGAAGCTGTTCTGCGCATTCATTGTCTTCAGTTGAAAGGTTTTCATGAAGTATAAATTCCTTTATTCTCGCCTGTTTCATAACACTTGACATTACATACCAGTACTCACTTTCATCTTCCACACAGTTGCTCAAAGTATTTTGATTACTTTGAACAGTCCCAGGATTTCTTCCCAGCAATATCATTCTCAACCTATGCAAACTATTTAAGGGCGAAGGATGATCATGGAGTCCTCCCCTTGTTGTTATTTGGGAGAAAAGATTCTCTAAGCAGTCTTGGTGAAGTCTGTGTGTAAGGATGCAGGATATGTCATATTTAGATGTCATACTAGTGTACAGGCTGCGCAATGAATTCGATGATATTATAAAACCTTTCTGGAATAACTGTATAGATTTTTTAGACGTACACTTCATTCCTGAGACAACTTCAATTACTTCATCTAGAATTTCATTTTGAGACTGGAGACTTTTACCATAAGGCTTAGCTGTTTGTAAAAGGGTGCCTGGATTATACGAATTCATTAAATCAAACCAATACCTGACTAACCGAATGAAGGTAGCTACATTTCTTGCTAACTCTGGATTATCTCCTGGCAAATATCGACTGAGCGCTGTTGCTACTGTATTAGAAAAGAGTTGAGTGGCTAATGAAACATTTTGCTCTGTGTTTTTTCACAGTTCAGGTGGGTCGGAGTGAGTTTGTGGCAAGAATTGATTTCTGACTTTGTATTTTCAATTAAATGATACACGGGCTCCTTTGTGATCAACGTCCCATCTTCAAGACAAAAGCCAGTGTCAATAAACCAGTTTCTCATTAATTTAATTAAATGAGGAGCATCGGCAAGGAAATATATGCGTTCTTTTGAAATCGGATGTAAATAAGAAGTATTGTCAGTGGTGATATCGAGCTCCTTCCACAGTCCCATATTTCCTCCCCCACAGTCCGACACACATGGTACTACATCGTACTGAATGCCATGCAGCGCAATAATAATGTCATCAAGAGTTGATTTACTTAATTTTTCATCAAATCCAACATACACCAGCTGCTTCCAGTTGCCTAAAAGCCCTCTCGCCATTACTACTTGCATATATTGTGTGGGCCTAATATTTCGTCTTCTTTAGGGTCGTATTCATACATAGTCGAAACTTTCATTTCGTCGAAAGAGAGGACGGTGGCTCTTTCTCTGTTGTCCTTATTCTGTCCACTAACGCCCATGAAATAGATTACATTCTTGAGTAATCCGTTTCTTAGATTGATATTAGTTGCCCATCGCTTAAGTGTTGATATGCCTGGCAAAGGGTATTTCAGTATCTCACACATATATTTATATGCCCGAATACTGAAATATCTTAAGGTAAATGCCCGAGCTATTTCATCATCTGTCCATCTTGTCTTACTTTTTTTCTTTGTAATTATATCTAATTGATTCTTTGTTAAAAAGCCCTCCAATGTCTCCTGAAATTTACCATCGAAATCCGATTTGTATTGATCGATTAAGGCATTTAATTCAGAATTGTTACGTTCAAGATCATTTATTCGTCTTTCCAAATCTGTTATGGTCTCTTTGAACGCCTTATTTTCCTCAAGCAATTTATTGTATTTTCCAAGAAGATTATTATATTTATCAGAATTTTCAGACTTTTGTTCATCGTTGTTTAATTGGCTATGATCAAGATCATCATTGCAATGGCTCGATTGTAAAATCTCATCTACGATTTCTTTATTTTGTTTTCTTTTTAATCTTTCAGCCCGAGGAGTATTTTCAAGAATTGTCGTTTGTTCTAGTAAATTTATGAAAGGGATAGCGCTTTTCTTTATTTTTTTTTTGGCAGGGAATTTGTCAATTTCGCTTTAATGGTATCATCAAAATCGTCATTAGTAAAATTTTTACTGCCAACCCTTTTATTTTCAGGATTGAATATATCTTTACGGTAACATTTTTGCACCCACAATTTCCTTATTTCTTTTTCTTTAGGGAAAGTAAAGAAAGGTATTTTTTCGCCTGTTCTGAATTGCTCGTGCAAACTGCAACACTACAAATTGTCCCAGTCATTGTAAAAAAAACTGAAATAAGAACAATGGAAGAAAGAGTGTAAGATACTGAGAATAGCTTAGTATCATCTGAACCCCAGATTATAAATTTATATCACTATGTCACAATTACACATCACTCTCACTATTCAGTAAATAAACTTCACATTGTAAAATATTAAACTCGCACAATAAGTATCACAACGATCACAACACTGCCCCCTGCATCAGTTCAACACGTGGAGAGGCTGCTGCGAATTCGCGGCATACTGATGACGTTTTAGATGGTGCTGCCATCTAACGGGAAAAAGTTACGAGCCAACCTGTCTATGTACCGATCTTGACGGTCGTCCACTGGTTGTAAAGATGGGTGTAGTCGTGCCAGGGCGCCGCCCAGGTACTCGTCGTTTTTCTGCAACATGGGAGCGCCCCGCTTCTTTATTTTCACTTTTTAAAATAATAGTAATAATAGCAGATTGAATTAAATGTTTCAAAGAAACTTTGGTAAACAGAGAGAAAAGAAATTGAAATTAGATACCACACATAACTCCAAAACTAGCTTTTATCTACGGAAGTGAAAGTTAAGACTTTCCTCCAACATGGTAAAAAGTAAAATAATAATAATAATAATAATAATAATAATAATAATAATAATAATAATAATAATTGTTACCCAAAACGGGCATTGGTTCTCCAACTGAAAAAGGCACAAGAAGAAGAAGAATATCAACGTGGTTTAAATTATTTATCTGTTGGCAACTCTTCATGATGATCATATGATCATTTCTTTTCCATTTGTATTCATTTGTACTTCGGGCCTGTAAAATTACGTAATAATGGAGACGAGTTCGAGAAAACGCAGTTATATTTTGATGTCTTTTACAGAAGTAGCGCCGGGAAAAGCAAAATGTGGATACTGTAATTCAATTCTATCTTTCAATTCTGGTTCAACAAGCAATTTAAGTAGACATTTAAAAAACAAACATTGCGGAGTGGAAATTAGTAGACATGTGACAACACATTCACGAATGACAGATGACACGGAATTTGATAATTTATGTACTGTTGACGATCCTCTTCCTTCCACATCAAACGCAACAACAGCAACTCCGGGACCTTCCACTGTGACAGTAACAGACAACTTCAGGACCACGTGTGAGAATGAGCCAAGCCAAAGTTACAGACTTCGTTATCAAACGACTTCCTGTGAGTAAATCTAACTAAATAGACAGTTAAATGATTGCCAAAGAGTACCAACCATTGTCTCTTGTTGAAGACGTCGAGTTTAAGGAGTTTGTGAGAATGCTCAGTCCCTCCTATGCCCTACCCAGCCGTAAGACACTGTCTACCAACTTAATTCCTCTGGTTTATAATGAACATGTGGAGAAAGTGCGTGCTGATTTGAAAGACATTAACGTCCTTGGACTTACAATGGATGGTTGAACCTCAGTGAACAATCAGAGCTATCTTGCAATCATAGCCCATTTTATTAATAATGAATGCCAATTGAAGTGCTGCTTGCTAGATTGTTTTGAATATAGCGAAAGCCATACAGCCGACAACTTAGCAAATGAAATTCAGCGTGTTCTTAATCACTGGGGTGTTACCAATAAAGTTGTCACTGTAGTAACAGATAACGCAGCAAACATGAAAGCTGTACAAGGCAATGTGGCTACAGATACATTTCGTGTTACGCACACTCCTTGAATTTAATTGTTCAGGAGGCTAAAAAAGAAATTGCTCCCCTAGAGAAAAAAGTAAAGTCCATCGTAGAATTCTTCAAGAGAAGCCCTCAGGTATCTGCCATCTTTCAAGCCTTCAAAAACAGATGGGCTTTGAAGCCCTCAAACTGAAACAAGACGTTCCCACTAGATGGAATTCAACTTTTGTAATGTTTCAGAGAATTTTGGCACTTAAAGAACCTGTTCTTGCAGCTTTGGCTTTGCTGAACCTCGGGCTAGATACTTTAAATGAAGAAGACTGGGTTATTCTTGAAAAAGCATGTGATGTTATGAAGCTGTTTGAGGAAGTTACTGTGGAAATGAGTTCAGAAAAAACTGTAAACATCTCCAAAGTGCTTCTTGTAACAGACGAGCTCTTCCAGAGAGTTAACACGATAGGACAAGATCCAGACTTGCCTTCCCTGATCAAAGACATGGTCGAAGTGATGGAAGAGCAACTTCGTGCAAGGTTCTCAAACGCTGTTACTGAAATTGCGCGTACTGAAAGTACATTCCTCGATCCTCGTTTTAAGAGCCAAGGGTTCGAGAATGATGCACACTACAAGGCAACATATGAATCAATTTCTAAAAGAGCGTGCAAAGTTTTTGTCTCCGAGAGAAGAGAACAAAATGTCAATTCTTCCGTACCAGCATGTCCTGCCAACAGTCTCAGTTTTTGGAGGAAGTTCGATGCCAAAGTAGAACAACTTGTCAGTAACAGAAGCGTTACCGCAGCGGCAGTTATTTAATTGGACAAGTTTGTACAAGAACTCATGCTGTTGAGGACAGAAGATCCTCTACTGTGGTGGAAGGAGAGACGATTTGTCTATCCAAGACTTTTTGAAGTAATGAAAAGGAGATTGGCGATTCCCCCGACTTCAGTACCTTGCGAAAGGATCTTTTCTAAGACTGGACAGTTAATAACAGACAGACGAAGCACACTTTCGCCAAAAATGGTCTCTCAATTAATATTTCTGCATGTGAATATGTAAAATGTCAATGCCACTATTAATTCGTAAATGTTCTCCTGATCTTTATTATTGTATTCCCATATGTGAATATGTAGGAATGTAAATGGTAATTCAGTGTGTATGAATGTGAATGTTAATTCGTCATATTCCTTTGATTTTTATGATTGTATTTCCATGTGTGAATATGTAGGACTGTAAATGGTAATTCAGTGTGTATGAATGTGAATGTTAATTCATAATGTTCCCTTGATCTTCATGATTGTATTTCAATATGTCAGTGTGTATGAATGTGAATGTTAATTCATAATGTTCCCTTGATCTTCATGATTGTATTTCAATATGTCAGTGTGTATAAATGTGAATGTTAATTCATAATGTTCCCTTGATCTTCATGATTGTATTCCAATATGTCAGTGTGTATAAATGTGAATGTTAATTCATAATGTTCCCTTGATCTTCATGATTGTATTTCAATATGTCAGTGTGTATGAGTGTGAATGTTAATTCATAATGTTCCCTTGATCTTCATGATTGTATTTCAATATGTCAGTGTGTATAAATGTGAATGTTAATTCATAATGTTCCCTTGATCTTCATGATTGTTTTCAATATGTCAGTGTGTATGAATGTGAATGTTAATTCATAATGTTCCCTTGATCTTCATGATTGTATTTCAATATGTCAGTGTGTATAAATGTGAATGTTAATTCATAATGTTCCCTTGATCTTCATGATTGTATTTCAATATGTCAGTGTGTATGAATGTGAAATTTAATTCGTAATGTTCCTTTGATCTTTATGATTGTATTTCCATGTGTGAATATGTAGGGATGTAAATGGTAATTCAGTGTGTATGAAGGTGAATGTTAATTCATAATGTTCCCTTGATCTTCATGATTGTATTTCAATATGTCAGTGTGTATGAATGTGAAATTTAATTCGTAATGTTCCTTTGATCTTTAAGATTGTATTTCCATGTGTGAATATGTAGGAATGTAAATGGTAATTCAGTGTGTATGAATGTGAATGTTAATTCATAATGTTCCCTTGATCTTCATGATTGTATTTCAATATGTCAGTGTGTATGAATGTGAAATTTAATTCGTAATGTTCCTTTGATCTTTATGATTGTATTTTCATATGTGAATATGTAGGGATGTAAATGGTAATTCAGTGTGTATGAATGTGAATGTTAATTCATAATGTTCCCTTGATCTTCATGATTGTATTTCAATATGTCAGTGTGTATGAATGTGAAATTTAATTCGTAATGTTCCTTTGATCTTTATGATTGTATTTCCATTATGTGAATGCAAATGTTAATTCGTAAATGTTCAATTGAGGCCGTTAGAACCACAGTGATATACGTAACAAATTTACGAAAAGTGCACTAGTGTATAGGCTACTTAAATGTGTATTTACTAAGGGACAGAGTAATATACATGAGCTCCATCACCTACTTGCTTTACAGTACCGGTATACAGTATGTTGGGCAACAAGTTTACTACGTGAACTGAAGGATGCAATCTCCCAACTTCAAAGTTAAATACCTCAGAACATCTTTCATGCTACTTAGATCACTATGGTTCTGATGGCCTCAACTGATCTTTATGATTGTATTATTTCCATAAGTGAATGTGCAGAAATGCAAATGCTAATTCGTAAATGTACAATTGATCTTTGTTATTGTATTTCCACATGTGAAAGTATAAGAATGTGAATGCTAATTCGTAAAAATTCCCTTGATCTTTATGATTGTAGTAGTGATGTGAGTAACTTAGACATCTGGTTAATAAAGAGGTTCAAAACAATATTTATTTGTATTTTTTTATTTAAAAAATCCAGAAAAGTCTACTTAATTGGTGTGTATGTTTTCCCTATCTCTTTTACATTTAAATGTCTGAAAATATATAAATGATACCGTTTATACGTTATATTCACAAGTTTTGTTTGTGCATTTTGCTGTAGGCCTAACTTGATATTTTTAAACTTATGGTAAGCTACATTTTCTGTATTTCATAAATGGTTGGATATTTTGTCTTACCGGTACTCTGTTTAGGGCAAATATTTTTTTATGTGATAAGTAATACTAGCTTTCTTATCCATATGATTAATTTAGACGTATGAATCTCAAATTTAATATAAATTTAATTTAGACCATGATAATTGGATTGAGTTGGAATGATACCTGTAATTAAAAAATAAACAGTTGATGTAATACGAACAATTTTATTTTCTACTCGTTTTAAAACATTAATGAAATAGATATTCTACATTAGCAATTCATTATTTTATTTAAATACGAACATGGCATTGACAACTTACATTGGGGCGTTCAGAGCACAAGGGAATCAAGTCCACTTTTGGACAATTGGGAGATATTTCGTCTGTACTTACCTTAGATGAGGCTAGCAGGCTACTTTCAGAGCATAAAAGAATCATGTCCTCACAATCTTCGCAATGGTGCAGATGTTTAAAATCACACTCACCTTTAATGGGTTATTAACTGTACATAAAATACTTTAATTTTCTCTAGTTTATTTTTGTGACTTGAGTCCCTTGTGCTCTGAATATATCGTTCTGTGTGATTAATAACAGCTGATCTAAACAAGGTTCCTCTACCAGCCACCAGAGACCAGATGTCGCAAATATCGCACAACGTTACAGTGACTGTAGCAACCAAAGACGTTTTATAGTTTAACGTAGCAACGTATGAAAAGAGCACGTCTGCTACTAAGCGCACTGGTAAGGAACCTGGATTCAGAAAACGATTCATAACGAGTGAGAACCGAGAAGACGTTCGATTCAACTTCCGATTCAGGAAGGAATCGAATTATTTCGTTTACTGAATCATGATTCGTTCGTTCGTATCAATGATTCGTTCATTATGAACGACTCTTTCATAATCTCCCCACCACTATATCACAGTCTAAGATATATATATATATAGGTAAGGAACCTGGATTCAGAAAACGATTCATAACGAGTGAGAACCGAGAAGACGTTCGATTCAACTTCCGATTCAGGAAGGAATCGAATTATTTCGTTTACTGAATCACGATTCGTTCGTTCGTATCAATATATATATATATATATATTAGACTGTGACTAATATCTCGTATTGGGCAGCGGACGGGCGCAGTAGTTGGTGTCTCAAATCTTCGATATAGAAGGGTTCCCTTGACATTTCGTAGCATAGTCGTGATGGAGCATATTTTGATATGGATAGGGCTCTTTTAAATGTTGCCTTCACTCGTTCTATGCGTTTTAAATTGCTCTTTGTAAGGTTCTCCCATATGATGTTCAGACCATAATGCAATATAGCGCTGATTTTGACTTTGAATAATGTCATGGCTGTCTCTAGCGATAATTTGCTTACATGCTGTATGTCATGCATTGCTTTTATAGCATGTATGGTTCTTTCATTTACATGTTGTGTCTCACTATGTACAGACATATGTGAAAAATATGCTACTGGAATTGAATTGGAATAACTTTTAGCATGCATGCAAGAACAAAAGACAGAAAATATTCTCCTTCAAAAATGTTCGGACAGTCATCGTGCTTGAATTATCATTCCAATAATTGTAACCTAAAAAGCCGTGGACGCCGACATACTGGTGAGAAACTATTCAAATGCATTGTGTGTGGAAAGTGTTTTTCGAGTACATCAACGTCCGCCAGCATACTGGTGAGAAACTATTTAAATGCAATGTATGAGAAATGTTTTCTAAAGTCTCATGTTCTCATATTGCATACACGTACGCTTTTTGGCGAGAAGCCATTCAAGTGTACTGTCTGTGGGAAATGTTTTGCACGATCGGAGAACCTCACAATCCATACCCGTACGCATACGGGCGATAAGCCATTTAAGTGTAATTTCTGTGGTATTTGTTTCACACAGTCCGGAACTCTCAGAAGACATTGGAATGATAATTCAAGCACGATGACTGTGCGAACATTTTTGAAGATTAATATTTTCTGTCTTTTGTTCTTGTATGCATGCTAAAAGTTATTCCAATTCAATTCCAGTAGCATATTTTTCACATATTTCTGTACATAGTGAGCAAGGTGTTAGGTTTTTAATAAGCTATTATTGCCACACATGTTCGTAAGAATGGTGTATTACAGATTACTTAAAGATGACAATCGCTTAATCATCTCTTGAGCTTCTTATATTCTAACATTCACATACTTAACTTCTGTTTCGTTTTTACTTTCCATGACCCGATATCAAACCCCACTTAACAAAAACCTGCATTTTAGGCTTCCAGCTGTAGGACAGCAAAGTAAAAAAAGAAGTGACTCCCGTTCTTTTCCAGGTATATGGTAAGCTTATATGATTTTTGCTTCAAATACAGAATACGAAATAGATCTAGGCCTACCTCAAATTACCCTATGATTCTCTTAACCAGTGTCTGTAATTCTTTCACTGTAGGGGTTATATTTATATTTAAATTTTTGGTTCTGTCACATATTGTATCTTGTGCACATTTCTGAAATATTGTAATTATTGTGTTCCTTAACATACCTTTGATATATTATGATTTATGTTGGTTAGTTAAATAATTGTGATAGAATAACTTCAAAGCATTTATAACTATAGTTTGAGAATGCACTATAAAGGTAAATTATTTAAAATGTATAACATATAATATTTCAATTATTCATATTCAGTAACAAGATGAGCCTCATGCGTGTAACTCGTTGTGCTTCATGAAACTTTTCGTTGCAGACGGGTTAGCAAGTGAGCAAAATTTAGCATATTTCATTTTGTACTATAAAACAAGCTAGCAGTACCGGTATGTACAATAAAACAGGGGACTTGATAAATCAGGATCTCCAAAGCTTTTTGAAATTGATACATTGTAGGATTGGCTATCATATTCGTAATACTTATAGGGACTATACTGTACGTATCTACAGATTACTTTGCCCAATATCAGCTGATCAGACAGCACTGTTATTTTGGTGTCATGTTCATCCGGTTGAGTAATATCGAACGCCCTCTCTATTTGCATTAATGCTCGAAAGATACGACGAGCTATACTATTCCGGATCGTTGATATAATATAACGAGCGCACCACGCCTGGAATGGTTGCAACAATCTTACGGCAGCAATTCTGCATCTACACGGTTCATTTTTCCATATGCGTGCGCACGCAATTTGGGGAGAATATTGAAAGAAACAAGTTGAAAACACACTTTCAATTAAGATACATGCAGATTTTGTGTCTATATGATGCTCCATATTGAACGATATCTTCTATCTTTTCTATCATAATCTTTATTGGCTCGACTCCAGGTTATTTAGTAAGTCTATGCTCCAGCTATGGTACAAGATGCATCGTAAGATAGAATCCTGTATGTTTCCGCCATTTTGATGTTGATCAGTCTTGGAACCCTTTGATATTTCTTGATGTTCTTTCCTTTTGTTAGTGTCTTCTTCAAGACGGGTGCTCCGTATACTAACAGAGGAATGATAGCACCTCGATAGATAGTTTTGAGTCTATGTGGCATTTGAACTTCACAGTTGGCAGAATGCTTTTTGTAGTTTTCGTCAGCCATGTTGATTTTGCCCGTCTTCTAGGAAATTACCTATATATATATATATATATATATATATATATTACATAACTCGTTGCTGAAGCACTACAATTTTCATAAGTTAGTAGGAAGGTTTCGATTCCTTTATCTGGCAACCCTTCCGGGCAGGCGCGATCCGCTCATATTGTATCAAGGAGGCAGTGTCTAATAATGACTGATTTTCTTTTGGCATATGAAAGTTTTCTACTTAACTCCCAGGTTTTAAAGAATTTTTTTACAAGTCTACATTTTTCATATTAATATTCTTAGAAAATTTACTAATGTTTCAGTTGTAATGGACGTGATCAAGAGGGATCCTGAGTTGGACACATTGGTTGTACGGTCATCTAACGACGCAGATATAAAGGAGGCAAGTCATTCACCAGAAATAGGCTAAGTGTGTAGAGAACCAGCTTATTAATTCCGCAACTTCAAAACTTATGTTTTGTACTAAATTGTATTAGGTTATAGTTGCAGATACATTTTTTTTAGGTTATAGTTGGACACACACTATCATATTACAGTATTATCACAATCTAGTCTAGTCTCGCGATAAATACAGCGCTCCAAGCGACTATACTTTTTTTTTTAATATGGGACATGACAGTTTAGCGGCCGAACTTGGAACTACATTGCTATGTTGCCAATATGGACTACCACGCTGCCAGCTGATGGAAGGTAATCAACTGACGTTACGATGGCTGACGTTAAAACACGTTCTAGGTGAAAACATTAATACGACACCAACGTCTCCAAAGACGGCACGTCTCGCACCTTCGCAAGATCAGCGAGTTAGGCATAGAAGTCGGCCACACAAAATCAAAGATGAGGACAAAGAAGAGATCAGGAAACACATAGGGTCATTTCCAAAGTACCAATCACATTACAGCAGATCAAGAACCTCAAATAAGACGTACATCTCAAGTGTCCACTCTATTCAGGAATGTTTAATTTGTATGAACGTCACCGTGTAAAGATGAAGCTGAGATTATTGAACTCAATTATATGCCTACGTATGGCCATCAAGATGAGTGGATAAAAGTAAACACAAAAAGAAGGGGTCGACAAGCAAGCACAGTGATCACTTTCAACCTCAGGTACCCAAGTGGCCACTGCATCAAGCTGTCCAAGTATGACGACCTAATGAAACTCTTACCACTGATTCCTCCAGTTTATCATGACTTTTACAGGAATCTTAAGACTGTAAATGACACAAGTACGGGTGAAAAGATCGAATTTATTGATGGTGAGGCAGAGTTTGAGTAGTCATATATATGCCTGTAATGCTATCTTCAATTTTGAATAACTACTGATACACTATGTTTATATCTATGGCACTACCGATTTGCAGTCGTATTTGTACATCTGTCTTCTTTCCTATAAACCAGGTTTGATATGTGTATATTCTATACATCAGTAGTAATTTACAATAAACTTTAACTACAATTATCTCACAATTGGTTTGAGTTGGTATCTAGCATTTTTCCACTGAGGTACTCAATTTATGAAGTAGCTGGTTTTATAGAGAAGCCTTATCACGTGCTTTGACACAAAGTAACATTATTAATGATTTTCAGAAAACTAGTGTTTTCCCCTGTGATGCACATGTATTCAGCAGTGATCCTTTTCTTCCAAGTTCAGTTTCATATCGTCGTGATAGCAGAAACTCACAGCATAGCAGGTCGATCACAGCCTCCTCTAACAGAAGTGAATGCTGACATCTGAAAATCCAGTTTCACGAACACATGAAGACAGTAGCTAATGAATTCCTTGCTAGTGTAAAAGTCCTGCAGAAAGAAAAGTAAGGCTATCCAATAGCAGAGCATCTGCCTAGCATTAGAGAACTTAGGCAGCAGGATAGCAGAAAAATTTTGACAAATACTCTGGAGAGAGGAAATCTAATGAAAAAAATTGGAAAACAAGACAAAAAGGGAAGAGTCTTAAAAGAAATCTAATTGTAAAAATATGTATTTTCATTAATGAGAATGATTCATCAGAGTCTGACAGTGAAGTATATCTTCTGGATGGCGAGAGTAGTGATAGTGAAGATTTGAATCCCAAGTGCAGATTCAACAATGCTCAGTGACAGAGAACCTGAACAAAATAGTTATGTTTTGGTTGAGTTCAGGAATAAGAAGATTAAAATACTCAACGTTGGAAAGGTTTTAATACTTATTAATGACTCAGAAGAATAAAATAAATATTAAGTAAAATTTATTAGGTGCTCAAAGAAAATATGTAAAAGTTTATTTTGCTCAAGGTGATGATACCCGTCATTTCCCATAACTATGGTCCTGAAACACAACTATAGTCCATTGAAATTTTGTACTCCATAACATAGTACCTCGTTTATTTATATTTTTCCTGTAGTGTAGTTTGAAGTCAATTCACTGCAGCTATCTATGAATGGTCTATGTTACTCCTGCAATGTTCTTTAAATAGTTGTATCATGGAACATAGTTGTGTTCCAGGAAATGACGGTATTTCAGTAGTAAGACGCTCTGATATCTTATTTGTTCTATCCAGTCCTCAAGGGTGTGATAAAATGGTAAATTCCTAGAAGACAGGGAAAATCCAACATGGCTGACAAAAACTACCAAAAACATTCTGCCAACTATGAAGTTCAAATGCCACCAAACATCACAAAATCAGAGATGGAAAATCAAACATATATTCATATTTTGAAGAAGAACAAACTTTTCAAAAAATGAAAATATGTTTAATTTTTCATATTTTATTCTTATTTTTTTGATGTGTGGCGATATTCGAACTTCATAGTTGACAGTACTTTTCTGGCACTTTTCGTCCGTACTTTACCCCTACAATTCACTAAAACACAAAACAAAACATAATTTGTCACCGTATCAAACAAAATGCAATCCTCATTGACGTCTTCAACGACAACCACTTCACTTCCAGTTATATGATGCAGGCTTCAAGGCAATCATAGCCACTTCCTTGGCTGTGGTGATCACGAAGGTATTTTTGTTACAATTACATGTTTCATGATTTAGCCGTCACCTATATGAATGATAATACAGAGCTATTATCATTCATCTCCAGAAGAGAGTGGCCGGCCGCACCTGCGTGGTTTCCGCCGAGCACGTAACCATTTCTCCGGCGCTTCTCCAATATATAACAGTACTCACAATAAATGTTCAATAATTTGGACTTACCATGCTCACAGTCGTTGCTGAAAATTGCCCTCTTTTGCCTCTTTTGATAAAAGAATGAACAACACTCTGAAGTTCCACATCATTGATGGCTTGGATTTCTTCTCGTATATAGTCTTTTAGTTCATCTGTAGAATGAAGATTTATCCTATAAACCATTCCTTTTAGTGTTCCCCATAAATAAAAGGCACAGGGTGTTATATCTGGGCTTCGTGAAGGCCTCAAATTATTACTGATTAGTCTCGTACCAAAAATACGCCTCAATTCCCTCATTGACACGGCAGCTGTATGAGCAGTGGCGGAATCTTGTTGGAAATAAACTGCCATTCGTTCCGCATAAGAACACAACGTTTTCTGCTTGATTTTCCATTCTTCACTGAGCCTGTTCTTTAAATCTTTCTGTGAGTCGTCTAATAGGGATATTTTACGCGAAGTTTTACCATTAGATGACACGGGCGTTCCATGCGGATAAGCATGTTGTAGGGCTATATTATATCATATGCTACAGTTGGTTATGTTCTCCCGTTTGTTGATTTTCTGTATGTGTCAAAATTATATTTATATTATTTTGTATAATCTAGTATAATTTAATTCCATTCAGCATTTTCTTACGTCATAATTTATTTTAATTTACAATAAATAATAGCATAAATTTGTCTTAATACCGAGCGATTCCCCTTAAGAGATGGATGGGGAATCTGCAGTATGCAGAATATAATGTAGATACGAGTAAATTGAAAGTTTATGAACCTAAACGAGAACTTTGAGAACGAGGTGCAGGAATAAAAAAAAATATATATAACTTTGTCGAAGGTGAATATTGCCTCTTTAATCAATTGAATAGTAATGTAAGTACCGTACGCAAAAATAGGATATGCAGCCACCAATATATATGGGACTATCGGGCTTGATTTCCTCGTATTTTTTCTCTAGTTCCATCTAGTATATACAGTCACAAGCTTGAGTTGTGAGGGTACTAGGAACAATAGACTGTGCCGGTACTATTTCGCATTGTCTGTGATGAGGCGATAGCAGCAATCCTAGTGGTTAGCAACTATCTATGGATGCATATTCCCTAAGTATTGAGCTTCGTGCCTGTATATACTAGACTGTGGTAGTATCAATATTATTCGTGGGGTATTGTAGGTTAAGGAAATACAGTTATGAATATGTAGGATAATTTTGAAAATTTAAAATTAAAACATGATTTTTAATAGTCTACATTAAAGGCATTCACGAAATGGATTTTTGGAGTCAAGATTCCCTTACTTTCTTATTTTATACATAAACTATATTATTTATAGGACTGTATATTTTTTCACTACAGATCGTACTGGATAATAATCATGCCAGTTAATCGAGAGTTTACTGTAGACCTAGTATCGTCCCATTGTAAAATGCAGGTGTAAACTTCGGAAACTTCTACAAGTATTGAATATAATCTAAGCTAACACAATTTGCTGTCGAGATTCCATATGTTTTTATTACAATTTTTCTTTGCCCTCTTCCAAAATTGTACTGTAGCCTGCAATTCCTTACTTGAAGTAGTTCTTTTTGTTTAATAGCTAGCACTTTTTAGGCGCAATTTAATTAGTTATATTTTTTAATGTTGAAAGCATATATTCAGAATCTTTCGGGACCTGATTGAAGGCGAAAAGCTTTCCCTGGTTATTACATATAGGAACACAACAACAATTTTCCATTTTTAGTTGTTTTTAAGAGTATTTAATATACTAATACACTGCGTAAACCCTCAATGTTTATATAATGAAAAGCATCCATCAAAGTACACGCGCGCTATCTGTTGATGCTAGTTCAGGATATCCCTATTGTTTTGGTAGAAGGTACAGTTCTGTTTGGAAACTTTATTTGAAATTTTCGTCTTGTTTTCGCACACGACCTTCTGCCTTTTCTGTACGTATTGTACATATACGCATTCACACAATGAGAATTTGTTGCTAGGCATTACCAAAATACGCAATTTTTTAATAGGTTATATTACGACGCTTTATCAACATCTTAGGTTATTTAGCGTCTGAATGAAGGTGATGAAGGTGATAATGCTGGTGAAATGAGTCCGGGGTCCAACACCGAAAGTTACCCAGCATTTGCTCATATTGGGCTAAGGGAAAACCCCGGAAAAAACCTCAACTAGGTAACTTGCCCCGACCGGGAATCGAACCCGGGCCACCTGGTTTCGCGGCTAGACGCGCTAACCGTTACTCCACAGGTGTGGACTACACAATAATCACTAAACTTTATACACAAACGTTGTACACTTGAAGAATCGAATAATCACTAAACTTTATACACAAACGTTGTACACTTGAAGAATCGACGAGTTTTATTACACGACTTCTGAGGACAGTGAATGCCATATGGCTACTGAAGCTCGATTGCGCGGGAGAAACGGTTAGCGCACGGCAGAAACCAGCAGGGCGCGGCTGACTGGCCGGCCACTCTTTTCTGGGACGCATGTTAGCAATAGCTCTGTATCTTGTTCATCTAAGTTCAGATAACGAGAAGCGCAAAGAATTCATTTTTAAATTCCTTTCTAAGTTGTAACTTCTTATTTCACTGGTTTTTCCCTCTCTCTGACAAAGGTTCTAAACTCAGCCTTACTTTGTCTCAGCCTGTTTTTTGCGTCTTTTCTGAATTGTAAACGATTTTTTGCTGTCTTTTCACCAGATTCTTTATCGACTATAGATAGAGAATACGATGTTATGCCTGTAGAAGCAGAATTAGTGATTATAGTGAATATTACTACATCTTGTACAACAGTCGCACTTTCTTTCATTTAAAACACAGTTTGCTTCTTCTGTAACTCCTTCATAAACCCTCCAGTAGAGAACCTACCACATGTTTGCGACTAAGGGGACTGTATTCCCAGTAAGAGATGTCAATGCAGTGTAATGCTCCCAACTGCATTGTCAAATGGGAAGTGAAATTCCGAAAATCCCCAGAGCCAATTACCTTTCCTTCTATGAAAAATATTCACATATGTGGAATAACGGTTAGCGCGTCTGGCCGCGAAACCAGGTGGCCAGGGTTCGATCCCCGGTCGGGGCAAGTTACCTGGTTGAGGTTTTTTCCGAGGTTTTCTCTCAACCCAATATGAGCAAACACTGGATAACTTTTGGTGCTGGACCCCAGATTCATTTCACCAGCATTATCACGTTCCTCTCATTCAGACGCTAAATAACCTAGGATGTTGGTAAAGCGTCGTAAAATAACCTAGATGTTGATAAAGCATCGTAAAATAACCTACTAATAGTACATTATGCGACGAGCCTATAATGATACTAATTAAGAAACGAGTATGGATATTTATGAAACGAGCGTAAGCGAGTTTCATAATTTTCATACTAGCTTCTTAATTACCATTATAGGCGAGTTTCATACGACTTTTTATGCTCGACCATATTTCTAACTTGAAATTACCGGTATTCAGATGTATACATTTTATTTGTATCTGACAAGATCGGAAGTGACCTTGTTCTAGGTCGTGAATTGTGAGATGTGCGCAGACGCGAAAGTATTGATTTTTTCCGAAGAACAATAATGTCATTGACCTTGACGTAGTCCCATTAAACTTGATAATATTATAACCTTGATTATTGAATTCGACATTGAAAAATGAGATGACAAATTGAATTTATTTCAATATTATTTACAATTAACGCTAATTATTATAGTAACAGAACATAACCTTCTGCGATAGTATTGGATTTCCAGCCTCCGTGACTTTTCGCTAATTCTCTTTCGATTGCATATCCGAGAATAATCGATACTTGCGGTTTTATACCGGTACAAAGCTGACTTGTCATTGCCTGAACACATGTAAGGTGAGTTATAATTGGCTGAAGACCTGTACTTTAATGAGTAGGTGTACTTTAATGACATGCAATAAAGGACTGCTACCAGGTGTATAATTAGTACATTTCGGCATGGTCGAGCATAAAATAAATATAAACCTATGAAAAGTGAGCTGAGGTATGTGATGTTATTGAACTTACTCTTGTGTTCTGTTCTGCCACTAACCTTCATCACCATGAAACTTCACCGCCATTGGTTTATGGAGCGTTGCAACATTAATTACTTCTCATTTTCTTGGAATGTGTTTTGATTTTTAATTTCGGTAGCATAAGAATTTTACAACTTTGTATGGAATGGGTATTGATGCAGACTTATTAGCCCTGTTATTTGTCATGTCGGAATTATTCTGTGAAGAGATAAGCTTGTAATTCGAAAATATGTATGTTATGTATCTAATGCTCTTGATTTAACAATGAAGTCATTCTCCTTCGTTCTTCCCAATATTTCCCGTGATGTCTTGAGCTATTTGAAGGGCTGTATGATCCATATCCATTTCCTGCTCCTGACAGCATAACAGACAATTTCCTGAAGTCAGTATACCGATTCTGTGCAGATATTTACTTACAAGGAGAGGACACGCTCTGTATATCACCGAATTACATAAGATTGTGTGAGATGAAAGTACAAGATGTGCTGTTTAAAGTCATACCTGGTATGGGTGGCCAGTGACCCCTCGTTTTGAAAATATTGGCTATTGTTCGTGACATACTTCCGTTAGGTGCCTAATAGGGAAGCATTAGACTGTGTAACGGCGTAGCCCATATGGTTGGATGCTGAGTTGTTATCCAGGCAATCTCAGTTCGAATCTTAACTGGTCCTATATTTTTTCTTTTTATAATGATTAATATTGTGATCACAGTTATCAATTTACATACCTAATCATATTTCTCAATGTATTGAACGCTTCATCATGTTTTAAACAAATTACTAATTAACTAACATTGTATTGTAAAGGATAAATAATGAAATACTGCTCACGTAGGAAGGTAAGATGTGTCACTGGTGTTTGTTCTATTTGTGTAGCAGCTATTCCATTTCATTTGTACCCGATTCATTATGATGTCTTAAAAACACACAAAAAATACATATTTCCTGCACCATGCACAGCAAATGAAAGAAGGTTGTCAACAGTCACACACATTTTTCCGCACTTCTGCTGCGAAACAGATATCCTTCACATTCACAAACACTTCTCGTTCGTTTATCAAGTTTGATGCATACCATGCATATTTCAACATGGCTTTGAATATAGGAACTGACAACTGAAAGTGAAGTAAAATAATAATAATAATAATAATAATAATAATAATAATAATAATAATAATAATAATGATAATAATAATAGTGATGATGATGATGATGATGATAATAATAATAATAATATAATAATAATAATAATAATAATAATAATAATAATAATAATAATAATAATAATATAAGTTTTAAAATATGAGAAGGCATTAGGTTTCGAACTCGAGTTGTCTGGATGACAGTTCAGCATCCAACCACATGAGCTACGCCATTACACAGTATAATGCTTCCCTATTAGGCACCTAATGGAAGTATGTCATGAACAATTGCCAATATTTCCAAAACGAGGGGTCATTGGCCACCTGTACCAAGTATGACTTTAAACAGTGTGTCTTGTACTTTCATGTCACAAAATCTGATTTAATTCGGTGATATACAGAGCGTGTCTCTTCTTGTTAATCATGGCTAGTGAGTAGCCTGAACATAGCAACAGCAGATTTACGAGAAAGTTCGAGATTAGACTTGTGTTTTCCAACAGATTTTCTCCATTTGGTATTTTTACTTTCTGCTAATATTTTAATATTGTAATTGTGATGGAACTTGCTTTTGATGATTCGTTTGACAGATTCATAGGACAAATTTATAATTGTGTTACAATATCTGTTTAGATAAAGCATGTGGTTTGTTCAGTTCTTGCCTTCAGTGACTGTTTGTAGATTATAGACTCTTCTTTTAATAATTATGAAGTTGAACAATATATTTCTATCCATGTGATCGAAAATCTCATCCACTTTTTTAACCTCATATTCTTCCTTATTAATTATAAATTCATGATGTGTTTGTATTCTGCAGGAAGTGACATCAGTGCAGTGTAACGCCCCCAACTCTGAGGTTAAATGGGAAATGAAAATAGAGGACTCCCCAGATGTAATTACGTCACCTTCCATTAAGTGTGAGCCTGAGGTGAGTGATATTATTGTTTGTTGCCCGTCAGTCCTCCTGATGTTCATCTTGTGTTCTGTTCTGTCACTAAACTGAAGACCCACAAAACTTCACCTGCAATGATTCATCTACATCTAATGTACAGGGTGGACCGCTCGAATGTACCTCAATTCAATTGTTGTTTTTTCTAATGCCAGGCGTTTGACAATAAAGTCATTTGACCTCTTGCACTCCAATATTTTTCAAAGATATTATCAGAAAATGGCAAGTTGTAGCCGATTTAAGTGAACACCATATTTTAACGTTTTGGTGGCTACTTCATTCACACACAACCCCCAGAATGTCTGGAGGACCACACCTGCTGTTGGTCAACGGGTCCATTGGACCTAGCTGGGAGATCTTGTTGATCACCAGCTTTCCCTCCTTAAGCCACTGGAGGACGATTTTAGTGCCATAGCAGGTCAGCACTAGGAACAGAAAAGTAGAAAGAGGAGGAAGGAAAGGGAAATGAACCCCTAGGCCTCAAATGCTCTAATGCCGTCGGAGTCGAAGAAAGTAAGAGTTCAGTCAGAGGACTGGATAGGAAAGGGTAAAGAGGGAATTAGGTATTGAATAGAGGAAAACTATACCAAATTCAGTCATTAACTCATCAAGCTGACCAGTGCTAATTGATGAGTAGCCCCTCCCTTTAGTTCAGCTTGTAAAATTATGCTTACTAACAGCTGCACCACGGGAAGGTAGGGATGGGACATTGGGTATTTGTCCAGGTTTGTTCCTTAAAGCCTTCAATGGAAAGGATTAATGGCTCTCCCACCTGTATCCGACAGATACCCTTTTGCAGCCTTAATTCAATTGTATGTGACTGATAAACGGTTGAAGATAGAAACCTTCAGTAACGTTTATATTAAAGGAAAACTCAACAAGTTTCGATATCCACATCACCGTATCTCTACGTGAGCTCCAGCTGTCACTGTGATGATATCAAGGCGATGAACGATTTCTTGCCAATCATGTTGGCATGTCTTCTGGAATGCTCTCAATAGCCTCTATGATGCGCTCCCGAAGATCACGAAGGTCTCTGACTGGGGTGGCGTACACTTTATCTTTGACGTAGCCCCAGAGAAAGAAATCGAGCTCTTCTTAATGACTTCCGCGGGCTTCGCTCATATGCAGCTTGAACATTTGCAACCATTTCGTCGGATGTTCTACGACCACCATCATGCTTCTTCAACACCGATCCTGTAGCTAAAAATGTGTCGTGCTACATCTTAATCCTTTTAGCAGTTGGAGCATCATGGTTAAACACTCGCCGATACTCCCTTTGAACTCTAACAATTGATTTAAACGCCGCATACCACAACACAGTTTGCGATTTCATCTGCGGTGTCGCCATTTTGACAATCGATACAATCTTCGAAAAGAAACCGTGTCTGCGCACAATCTACCGACAGGATTCGAAACTTGTTGAGTTTTGCTCTCATATAAACGTTACCATAAGGTTCTATCTTCAACCATTCACCAGTCACATACAATTGAAATTAGGTACATTCGAGCGGTCCACCCTGTATTATTAGCACAATATTAAATATATTTCAGTTCAATGGATTATGATTTGTAATGGATGTTGACATATTGTTATTAGAACTACTTACTATAAATGCTGCATGATATTTCTTGCCAAGATATATCATATGACTCGAAAGTTTCTATTTAGTTAAGCATATCTCTGTCCAGTCCCTGTCTTCAGTGACTATACGCTATATGCTCTTCTGCTATCAATTATTTTAAATAAACAGTGAAAGAGATAGACTACATTTATTCATTGTTAATTCAAATCAAATACCATCATGTGGTGAACCCTTTAATTATTTTTCTTTGACAAGGCATGCAGTTTTATGTACCAGTGACGTAAGTACACTTGCAAAGGGCGTGAAGATAGACTTTTTAATTACGCATTTGAATTAATATTATGAATATTTATTGAAATTTAAGAAAAAATATCAGTTATTCATTGCATACAAATTATCATTTCTTGAGAATATCCACAAATCTTGAGATCAACTCGGTGGGAGAGGGAGAAGAAACGAGGTGAATAGCCATACAAATTGATACAATATCAATATTACAAACTCTTACTTTGAGAGAGGAACAGGGTTAAGGGTGTTCGAGAATAAGATGCTTAGGAAAATATTTGAGACTAAGAGGGATGAAATTACAGGAGAATGGAGAAAGTTACACAACGCAGAAATGCACGCATTGTATTCTTCACCTGACATAATTAGGAACATTAAATCCAGACGTTTGAGATGGGCAGGAATGTAGCACGTATGGGTGAATCCAGAAATTCGTATAGAATGTTACTTGGGAGACCTGAGGGAAAGAACACCTTTGGGGAGGCCGAGACGTAAATGGGAAGATAATATTAAAGTGGATAAGGAAAAAAGGAATATCTATTGTCCCACCATTCCCTATAACCTCCATAACTACTGGCTAAAAGAGCTTGAATTAATCGGACTTCTGATTGGAGTAAGAGGTACCGCTACTATTCATGAAAGATGTGTTTGAGGCTTGGAATACTACATCTATTATTCCGAATGTAACCTTAGCTACATTGAAAGGATCAATTGCTCTACTGAAGCATCATCTATATTCGAAATGAAACAAAGTTCATTAGCACGCTTTACTCTCTCTCTAAAACTAATCTAAAAATGTATTTGTAGGAGTTTCATTTCTCAAAATAAAATCAATGGTTTAATGAACTTATAGACATTTATATGGTTAAGTACTCTTTGTCCCCTGTGGCAGCTCACAAATGGTGAGAAGATTTCTAAATTTCTAGTAATTACAGATATGTTGAATTCCGCACTACATACAAATGTAAGTCCATTGCACGCTGAAAGACTTCATCTAGATATATCTTCGTTCATCTTCACAAATAGGTCTATTGCATCAGATGGCCTTGTTTGTCCTGATGGTATAGCATCTGGAATCATGGGACTTGCCTTGAAGGTTAAAAATATTCAATCTTCTGACACTTAATCTTGGAAAGAGTCTCATTAGATTTTACTGACAATCTCTTTATGATGAGCACAGAACCCTCTTGCACATGAAGGTTGTGAACAATACGTCTAGTAAAAAATGTTTCAAATCGTCATATTCCGTTAAGTTTCGTGGTAATATATTGCGTCGTGGCTCTATCTGTCTTTCAGTTCTGTGCAGATCATATTGACACACTATTTTCTTGCCATTTCACACTCTTTACTTTTAAATTTTTTTCGATAACAAGACCTGTAATGTATGAAGGAAGAAATAAAATTCTACGCAGTGAAGACAGTAGGGGGTCAATGCTTGAGATAAATTTATTTTTTTTTTCTTGGCTTATTTTACGACGCTGTATCAACATCTAGGTTATTTAGCGCCTGAATGAAATGAAGGTGATAATGACGGTGAAATGAGTCCGGGGTCCAGCACCGAAAGTTACCCAGCATTTGCTCATATTGGGTTGAGGGAAAACCCCGGAAAAAACCTCAACCAGGTAACTTGTCCCGACCGGGATTCGAACCCGGGCCACCTGGTTTCGCGGCCAGACACGCTGACCGTTACTCCACAGATGTGGACGCTTGCTTCAGATAAAAGAAATTATCCATGAGTTATACATAAAAACTCAAACATGGTGGAGCATATGTACCCAAAAGACGGACTCATTCATTGGATCAGGGTTTCTTTCAGTGAGGTGCTTGAGATATTACTTCATCAGATTGAGTCAATTACCCCGAGAAAAAAAAACTATGCATTTGTTAATTATAATTTTGCACCAATAAAAATATAAATATCTTTATGCTCGACCATGCCGAAATGTAGTAATTATACACCTGGTAGTAGCCCTTTAATGCACCTCATTAAAGTACACCTATTCATTATAATTCAGTTGTTCAGCAAATGACAAATCACCTTTGTAACCATTATAAACCCGCCAGTATCGATTATTCTCGGATATGCAATCGAAAGACAATTAGCAAAAAGTCACGGAGGCTGGAAATCCAATACTGTCGCAGAAGGTTATGTTCTGTTACTATAATAATTAGCGTTAATTGTACTAAATAGTATTCAAATAAATTCAATTTGTCATCTCATTTTTGAATTCTAAATCAATTTCCAGGTTATATCAAGAGTAATGTTCTCTAGGTTATATCAAGGTCAATGAAATTCGTGCCTCGGAAAAATCAATTCTTTCGCGTCTGCGCACATCACACAATTCAGGTCAGTTCCGTTCGTCACTACATAAGCATAACATAAAAACTTATGAATAATTTCAAGTTACCGGTACAAATATGGTCGAGCATAAAAAGTCGTATGAAACTTGCCTATAATGGTAATTAAGACGATCGTATGAAAATTATGAAACTCGCTTGCACTCGTTTCATAAATAAACATGCATCTTAATTACTGCCATTATAGGCTCGTTGCATAATGTACTATTTTAAAACAACAATCAGCAATAAAAAGAATGAGCAGCAATGGAAAATTACTCCTTCTAGAGACTTAAACACTGTCAGTCAATTTCAAAATACCAGTATGCAGTGATAAGTGGGCACTGTGCCTGATGGCTATTGTGGAATAATTAAACATACTAATTAGTAGGCAATTGAGTGTACTTGTGCCTATGTCTAGTGGCAGTATTGTGAAACAGTTATCAATATGAGTGATAAGCGTAAGTGAGAAACTGTATTATCTTATTTCATAAAGGAAGCAACTGATGATAACTCAAATGTGAAAGCTGGTACTCCTGATTGCCCTGGGAACTATCAAAATGAAGGTGGCTGTAACTCTTCCCAACATGCAAGTACTTCCGAGAGTGTGCAGCCTATATTATCTGGATCTTCTGTGCAACCTGGAAAGCAGGTAAAAACTAAGTCTGAATATAATTCTACAGTAGCGTGCAAATTAATCCGAACACGACGTATTTTTACATTTTCTGTCATTGTTGGCCTCACAGCTGCTCATACCGTTTTAATTGACATCTGTTGTACGTGTAATTCCATTGTTCAAGGTCTGTCATTTTTTTTTATAATATGTGACATTTTGCCTGTCGTTTTGTACTTATAAGAATTTCAGTTGTGTTGAAGACTTAATACTGCAATCCTGTGTACATTCTGTCATCTTCACAAATGGATACGACTCCACGAAAACGGTCTAAAATTATAACATTAGCAGAGCATTCTTCTATGACACAGAGACAAATTGCTGCAGAATGTCACATCGATTTGGCTACTGTTAATTCGATCATAAAACGATACAGGGAGACTGGATCCATCACACCCCAGTAAAAAGGAAACTGTGGCCGGAAAAGGAAGACTTCACCTGCAGATGATCGTTTAATTGTCAGGAAAAGTAAATTAAATCCTAGACTAACTGCTGTCGACTTAACCCGCGAGTTAATGGCTACCACTGGGGCGAATATTCACGTCACAACAGTGCGGTGTAGGCTTTTGGAAGCTGGACGAAGAGCTCATAAGCCTATTAAGAAGCAACTGCTAACCACTGTTATGTGCAAAAGACACTTAATGTGGGCAAAATTACATCAACACTGGACAGTGAATGACTGGAAGAATGTACTTTTTCTCAATGAGTCTCATTTCGAGGTCCACGGCCACCGTGTTTCTTACGTACGGAAAGGATCCGAAAAAGTAACAGCAGCTCATCTCCAACAAGCACCCAAATACCCCCCTAAAGTAATGTTTTGGGGTTGTTTTACACATGAAGGGCCTGGAGCATTAATACCTATCAAGGGAATTATGAATTCTGTCAAATATATTCACTTATTGGAAACCAGAATCGTACCCCAGCTGCAAAAATCATTTCCGGATGGCAGAGGTGTGTTCCAACAAGACCTGGCACCATGCCATACGTCTCGAAAAACTACAGAATTCTTCAACAAGAAGAATATACAGGTACTCCCCTGGCCAGGCAACTCACCCGACATCAACCCCATTGAGAACTTGTGGTTAATTTGCAAAAGAAGAATGCAAAAAATGGATTATTCTACAAAGGAGAAAATGATTTCTGCCCTCATTGGTGTATGATTTCGCGATGAAGAAATGAATATTTGTGGGAAATTAGTGGAATCCATGCCAAATCGTCTCAGAGCTGTTATTAGGAACAAGGGAGGCCACATAGATTACTGAGGTATGTCTTAGATCCTTTTTTTATTCCGTTTGAGTGTTTTTGCATAAGTAATTACGTTGTTCGGATTAATTTGCACGCTACTGTATATCCCGATGTACAGCTAAGTACAAATGGCTTAATTTGACAAAACTAACAGGGGTGCTTTCTGCAGTATGTGTTCAATACATTCAATACACTCTAAAAACGACTTACCTTTTCAGCGAAAGACAAAAGATGTTTTATTAATATCCCATTTACAAAAAAAAAAAAAAACATGGTAATTCGGAATTTCACAGAAATGCAGACTGTCCATACTATACTATATCAGTAATGTAAATCTGAAATTTAAGAAAATGGAGATGTCTTTAAAATAGTGGCTAGAAATTTGATTTCCTAATTAAAAGAAAATCTGTCATATAAGAAAGTATGAAGCAATTGTGCGTGGTTTGATAGCACCGCGTGTTCCAGGTTTGAGAAGCAGAGTGAATGAGCAACATAGTGTGGCATGTGAAATATTACAATGCATTGTGAAAATATATCAATTCCGTTTCAGAAGGAAACTGTTTTTCTCTAATGGCTCATGAATCTACTAATATTGCCAATCCATCTAACCTCTCCATTTATTATATGAGAACTTTGTCTCTAATGAAGGTGAAGTTACAGAAAATTTTGTGTGCTTAGTTGCACTTTAATGTTAGTTGGGAGGCCGAAGGGAAACATCTTTGGGGACGCCGGGACGTAGATGGGAGGATAATATTAAAAAAGGATTCGACCGAGGTGGGATAGGATGATAGAGACTGGAGATTAGCACATGGTAGGGACCGATGGCGGGCTTATGTGAGGGCGGCAGTGAACTTGCGGGTTCCTTAAAAGCCATTTGTAAGTAAGTAAATTGCACTTCAAAATACTGCAGCAACATTATTTAACTGCATGGAATCTGAAATTAATAAGAAATGATTTGATGGAGGATCAGATTTTTCTGGTAACATTTCTGGGGTACATACTTACTTACTTACTTACTTACTTGCTTACTGGCTTTTAAGGAACCCGAAGGTTCCTGTCCCACTTTAGCATTGAAATTTCCCAATAAAATTTTCATGTGATATCTAGGTAACTGATCAAAAGTCTGTTCCAATTCCTCATACAAGCTATCCTTTATATGGTCGTCTTTCTCTTTTGTCGGGGCATGAGCATTTATAACTACTATTAAATCTATTAATGGATAATATTAAAAATTAAATATTAAAATGAATATTAAAATTCTATTAAAAATTCTCCTCTGGGGTACACAGGAGAATTTTTTATAGACTTGGAGTAGATGTATTTACTTTAAACATTGCGGGGCTCATGTTTGATCACTAGCAGCGACAAGTGCAAGAAATCAATTTCCTCAGGTGAAAAGATTTTTTTTTGTTATCAGAGACATTTACAAATTGTTCCATCAGTCTCCTAAACAAGAAACTGTTCTTCATGAAATACAAACATTTTAGAAGACACTGTACTTAAAATTCCAGAACCTACACATATACACTAGCTCCGTCAACATGATTGAGAAATGTTATGAGCAGGGAAAGGATTTATATGTAAATACATATTTACTTATAAAGCTAATATAATTTATATTTTGCATTATCTTTATGTTTCACAATGTGTAGGGTTGAAAAATCCTACTTTTATTTTCCATATTTTTCCATATTTTAGAGTTTAGTACATATTTTCGTTAATTTCCATATATTTTCCATATTTCATATAAAACAGTCCATATTATATTAGGTTTAACAATAAAACAAAACAAAATTCCATTAACTTTTAAAAATACATTTCAACAATAGAGATTTAAACACATGTTCAGTAATCCCTTTAACATCAGAGTTATTTGAAAATTAGCAGTCCTATCAACAATGGGAAAGTAAGTTACAAAACTGTATTAATTTAATTTAAAATTTTTTAACAGACTTCAGTTGTGCAGCTCAACAGTTAAATGCCAGTCAGAGTACACATAGGTTCAGTTTTGTAAATCATACTATAAAGACGGTAAATATGCCAAAAGTACGTCATTCAGTCAATTTAAAATCAAAACTAACAAGTTACATTTCAGAATTTAAAGAAGATGGTTTATCAACTGACAATAAAATATTATTTTGTAATTTGTGTCAGTGTGCAGTATCATCTACACAAAAGTTCCTGGTGCAACAACACATTACAACTAGTAAACATCAGGCCAACAAACAACTAAATTCCAAGCAGAGACAATTGTTTTTAACACAACCAACAACATCGAATGTAAGATCTGAGTTTAACATCGACCTGTGCCGTTCTCTCATCTCTGCTGATATTCCTCTCTACAAACTAAAGAATAAGGTCTTCAGGGAATTCCTTGAAAAATATACTCAACATACAATCCCGGATGATATACAGGTAATTTCTGCAGTAACTCAACACTTAGGAAGACGTATGCTCCATCCATCTACGATGAGACAATACAGAAGATAAGAGATGAAATTAAAGATAGTTCAATTTGGGTTTCCATTGATGAGACTCCCGACAAAGAAGGTAGACTTGTTGGTAATGTAGTTATCGGTTTGTTAAGTGAACAATATTCTGAACGATTCTTTTACATTGTGATGTTCTAGAAAAGTGCAATAACAAAACTATAGTTAAACTGTTCAACGAAGCTATGGGTATCCTGTGGCCAAAGGGTATTATGTACGATAATGTGTTATTCTTTATTAGCGATGCTGCCCCTTATATGGTCAAAGCTGGACAAGCATTATCTGTTGTATATCCTAAATTGACTCATTTTACTTGTGTGGCGCATGCATTTCATCGTGTGGCAGAAGTGGTCAGAGACAATTTCCCTAAAGTAGATTTGTTGATTTCATCAGTGAAAAAGTATTTCTCAAAGCTCCCAGTAGAGTTAACGTGTTGAAAGAAATGTACCCTGAAATTCCATTGCCACCAAAGCCAATTTTAACTAGATGGGGTATTGGCTAGAAGCAGTTGAATATTATGCCGAACATATAGACTCTATTAACAATGTTCTCCTTGCATTGGACTCTGAAGATGCAGTCTCAATTGATACTGCAAAACAGTTACCTGTGACATAAGTGTGAAGAATGACTTAGCTCACATTCAGCATACATTTTCATGCATCATAAAAACGCTCAAAAGTCTCCAAAATAGGCACCTTTCACTATCTGAAAGTTTTGAAATTATAAATAGTACTGTGGAACAACTGAATCGTGGTAGAGGTAAAGTTGCAGATGCAGTAAGAGCTAAGGTGGACACTGTACTTTCAAAAAACCCTGGATATGAAGAACTACAAAAGGTTGTTGCTGTGATGAGTGGTGAATCAACAGTGAAGATTAACTTGGACTTATCCCCAGCAGACATTGTGAAATTGAATTATGTACCAGTTACTTCTTGTGACGTGAAATGAACGCTCTTTTAGTCAGTATAAATCTATCCTCAGAGACAATAGAAGAAGATTCACTTTTCAGCACTTGAAAGAAATGTTTGTAACCTATTGTTATGGTAACAGACAATAAAATTGTGTTTTGTTGAAACTACATTGGAAGATAAGGTACGTCCATTATATTTTTTGTTTAGTTTGATTAAAATGTACCAATATTTAACGTACATAGTCATTTTTTTATAATTTTAAGTCCATATTTAATTCCATATTTTGGTAAAAATCCATATTTAATTCCATATTTTGGTAAAAATAACTACATATATATTTACATATTTCATATATTTTTAGTCCATATAAATCCGTTCCCTGGTTATGAGTCAATAATGATGACTTGTGAGCATTTACATAAGGAAGGGGCTGATTTAGCTTCCTTAGTAGGACGGGTTCTACTTGAAATGTAAAAATATAGTTTGATTTTAGCACTTTGCCTGCTACTGGAAGCATTGGGGCGTGTCTAATTGAAGCAGATATCTGCAGAAAAATGATCTACAGTTATGTTTTGCCAACACTAATTACAAGTGTAACATCTCACATAAATTCAGTTCGTGAATACCTGAAGAGAATAACATGATAAGAAACAAATGACTTTTATAGAAAGTATGAAGAATTTTTAATTAAACATCGATAAAGTAAAATTCTATTGAAGACAAAAAAAAATTCTGCAATTATTATGTTCACAGGTACTGTTGCTACAGATATTTCTGAAAGATTCAATGAACAAGCTGTGGAGTTCATTGCAGAATGCTCATTCTTCTTAAATTTTGAGCGCATTTAGCAGATTAAAGAGTCAAATATGAGAAGTCTGTCAGTACAGTACTTACGATACAAATGAAGATCATTTACAAGTTGACATTAAATCATTTAAGTTTGCTGCAAGCTTGAAAGATAGTGACATGCATTGTTAATTCTTATTTTGATTATGATGAGCTAAACAATTTTTGGTGTTAAACAATTCACAACAGCTACTGTTCATCATTCATCGGACAATGACTGCATTAAGGAACCGGTTGCGAGATGTTTCATGAGGATATCTGTAAAAGATGAAAATGTACCAAGTGAAGAGTTTCTCAACAAGACTGTGGAGAGATATTTTTGCAAGAAACAAAGAAGAATTCGACTGTTATAAAGACTGCAATTCTATAACAATTTACTAACGAATGTGTACATGTGTGAGAGAGGGATAGAGACTGTCATTATAGTTAATATATAATGATAATAATAATAATAATAATAATAATAATAATAACAATAATAATAATAATAATAATAATAATAATAATGATTTATTGAACCTGGCAGAGTTCAGGCCATACGGCCTTCTCTAACACTCAACCAGGAGTAAAAACTGCGTTACAGAAACACTACAAATTTACAAAGTACACACAAAACTGAATAAGATAATAATAATAATAATAATAATAAAATGTAAACAACAAGTAAGAAGAAATCAGACATAATATATAACATAGAGAAGGAAAAAAAAGCATAATAAAATGTGAACAGCAGGTCAAAAATAAACGAGGCCTACAAAGTATAAAAAAAAAATAAGACAATTATTGATAATAATAATAATAATAATAATAATAATAATAATAATGATTTATTTAACCTGGCAGAGTTCAGGCCATACGGCCTTCTCTAACACTCAACCAGGAGTAAAAACTGCGTTACAGAAACACTACAAATTTACAAAGTACACAAAAACTGAATAAGATAATAATAATAATAATAAAATGTAAACAACAAGTAAGAAGAAATCAGACATAATATATAACATAGAGAAGGAAAGAAAAAGCATAATAAAATGTGAACAGCAGGTCAAAAATAAATGAGGCCTACAAAGTATAAAAAAATAAGACAATTATTGATAATAATAATAATAATAATAATAATAATAATAATAATAATAATAATAATAATAATGATTTATTTAACCTGGCAGAGTTCAGGCCATACGGCCTTCTCTAACACTCAACCAGGAGTAAACTGCGTTACAGAAACACTACAAATTTACAAAGTACACACAAAACTGAATAAGATAATAATAATAATAATAAAATGTAAACAACAAGTAAGAAGAAATCAGACATAATATATAACATAGAGAAGGAAATAAAAATTCGTAATAAAATGTGAACAGCAGGTCAAAAATAAATGAGGCCTACAAAGTATAAAAAAATAAGACAATTATTGATAATAATAATAATAATAATAATGATTTATTTAACCTGGCAGAGTTCAGGCCATAGGCCTTCTCTAACACTCAACCAGGAGTAAAAACTGCGTTACAGAAACACTACAAATTTACAAAGTACACAAAAACTGAATAAGATAATAATAATAATAAAATGTAAACAACAAGTAAGAAGAAATCAGACATAATATATAACATAGAGAAGGAAAGAAAAAGCATAATAAAATGTCAGCAGGTCAAAAATAAATGAGGCCTACAAAGTATAAAAAAATAAGACAATTATTGATAATAATAATATAATGATTTATTTAACCTGGCAGAGTTCAGGCCATACGGCCTTCTCTAACACTCAACCAGGAGTAAAAACTGCGTTACAGAAACACTACAAATTTACAAAGTACACACAAAACTGAATAAGATAATAATAATAAAATAAAACAACAAGTAAGAAGAAATCAGACATAATATATAACACAGAGAAGGAAAGAAAAAAGCATAATAAAATGTGAACAGCAGGTCAAAAATAAATGAGGCCTACAAAGTATAAAAAAATAAGACAATTATTGATAATAATAATAATAATAATAATAATAATAATAATAATAATAATAATAATAATGATTTATTTAACCTGGCAGAGTTCAGGCCATACGGCCTTCTCTAACACTCAACCAGGAGTAAAAACTGCGTTACAGAAACACTACAAATTTACAAAGTACACACAAAACTGAATAAGATAATAATAATAAAACGTAAACAACAAGTAAGAAGAAATCAGACATAATATATAACACAGAGAAGGAAAGAAAAAGCATAATAAAATGTGAACAGCAGGTCAAAAATAAATGAGGCCTACAAAGTATAAAAAATAAGACAATTATTGATAATAATAATAATAATAATAATAATAATAATAATAATAATAATAATAATAATAAATAAGAATAGTAATGATAATAATGATAATAATAATAATAATAGTAATAATAATAAATAATAACAAAATAATAATAACAGGCCTAATAGTAATAATAATACTAATAGAGTAATAATAATAGTAATAATATGGAAGGATGTAGTTAAATGGATGGAGTTGCAGCGTTGAATGATCTTTCATATTCAGGAGGTCTTGTAACATTCCTTAAATTTAATGTCCACATAACGTAATTTTATCTGTTCTCTCTCTCCGACTCTTCCCCCTCCCCCAAAGATATATATTACCCTACAAGAACATTTTTTCTGAAAGAAACATTGCTTTGGCTAGGCACACTAGGACTTCATAGGAAAATAAAACAGATAAGCTATGGAGAGAGTTCATAGCCTGGGAAATTTCGGATTATATTGGGTTACTGTTACTTCATGAAGCACTTTCCATTTCATTTATATGCATTGTTTTCTTCAGCCGATTTTGGAATTCTCAGCATTGACCGTGACAAATATCCTACTCTAGGTGTAAAATGGAAATATTATGCTATTGATGCATTATGGAAGATAGATCTATGTTGTACTTGGGTGTGTTTGTTGTTAACTAAATCTGAGTTCTTGGCAATAAAGTCTTTAACTCTCTTGCTCTCCAATATTTCTCACACACAGTTGCTTCGGAGGAAAAGGCTGAACATCAATGAAGGTGATTGTGATCCATTTTTCCTGGAGACTGCACAATGGACGAAAAATTATGCGTCATTTTTATTATAAAATTAGAAAAGTGATGGAATTCTTGCAAGAGATATGGGAGTGCATACGGAAATATTATCTTCCACTAAGACTTAAATTTGCAATTGGTGTTGTTTGAATCCAGCACTCTTTGATGAATTGTATTGCTTCTGCAGAGAACTTAATGATGCGCCAAATCTAGACTTGTTTGTATGTATGGTAAGACTTTCCTGTATTAAATTTCAACGTACCTCGTTTACATTTTTCGACCTATTTATGGGTCATCTTCAGAACTGGCTATTTCACATACAATAACAAATATTACACACAAACCGAAGGCCTACCCATGGGATCACCCATTTCCAGCATACTAACAGAAATATTCTTACACCACATAGAACAGACATACATACTAAACAAAGACAACAACAAACATGCAGACAACATCATATATTGGCACAGATACGTAGATGACATACTAATACTATACAAAGGAAACAAAAGACAGATCCAAAACCTACATCAACACATAAACAAAATACACCCAAAGCTACACTACACATTAGAAATTGAAAACAACAAATCTATAAATTTTCTAGATATCACAATAACAAAAGTAGACAACAAACACACATTCAAAGTATACAGAAAACCCACAACAACAACACACATACACAACACATCCAACCACCCCACACAACACAAACAAGCTGCATTCTGAACAATGGTACACAGACTACTCAACATACCAATGAACCAACAGGATTACAGCAAAGAGCTAAACACAATCAAATACATGGCACAAGAAAACGGATACAATCCTAACATAATAGACAACATAATACGTAAGACAAAACATAATCACAAAAAACATAAGAATACAACACAAACACAAGAACACAAAAAATACATCACACTAACACACGAAAACAAAAACACACACAAAATTGCAACCTCATTGAAGAAATTAAATTCCAATATCGCATACAGAACAAATAACACTCTACAAAAACATCTCAACACACAAACACAAACAAATACAACCACACAGGCATATACAAACTCAAATGTAACACCTGCAACAACTTCTACATAGGACAGACAGGCAGATCGTTTCAAACACGTTACAAAGAACACATCACAGCCATAACAAAATTACAAAACACCTCCACATATGCAAAACACATGACAAATGCGAACCACACCCACAGAGACATCAACACAGACATGGAAATACTGAACATCCAACCAAAAAGCCAGAAACTAAACACACTAGAACAATATGAAATATACAGACACACAAAAACACACCCCAACGAAATTCTCAACACACAACTTAACTTCAAAAGACACACACTCTTTGACTCTACACTATACCACAGGAACACACCCTCACAGGAAACAGAACAAGTCGCGCCAAGACCAACAACGACCAGTTCTGAAGATGACCCATAAATAGGTCGAAACATGTAAACGAGGTACATTGAAATTTTGTGCGGAGAATTTTGTAAAACTGGGAGTATTATACAAAAAGATACAAAACTTCAAAACCGAGTTTGAAATCTCAATATTTGGAAAACTACAGAAGCGCAACATAATACTCACATGGAAAAATATTAGTTTTCAAGGAAGCATTTTTGTGTCATGATTTAGTGGCAGCACCATGCGTTCTATTTCAGTGCGTGAGAACACTCAGTAATATCTACGATCCTACCATTCCATATTACCTCCAAAAGTACCAGCTAGAAGAGCTTGACGTAATTGGACTTCCGGTTAGAGCAAGAGCTACCGTTACTCTCTTCATGAACGATGTGTTTAAGAGGCTTGGAATACCTACATCTATTATTCCGATTGTAACTTTAGCTGCATTGAAAGGATCAATTGCTCTCCTGAAGCATCACCTATATTCGAAATGAAACCAAGTTCATTAGCATTCTTTACTTTTTTGTAACACTTGCCTCTCTGAAACTAGGTATATTTCCACCAGTCACAAAATGTATTTGCAGCTATGTAATTGCAGGAGTTTTATTGTCAAAACAAAATTAATGGTTCACTGAACTTGTAAACATTTATATGGTTAAGTAGTCTTTGTCCCTTGTGGCAGCTCACGAATAGTGAGAAGATTTCTAAATTAATAAATTGCAGTGGCAATAAGTTCAATTCGCATAGCTTTGGCAAGTACTCTTTATTTCAGTGGTGCTGAACTTTACTACCTGCCTCCATCTGTCTATCTTCTCTGTTCTATTTAATATTTTCAGGAAGAGACAATAGGCATGGTCACTGCGAAAGAAGAGAAGGAACTGGAATTAGTGTCAGGGGAATTTGAGAGGTGAGTGTTATTTATTTATTTATTTATTTATTTATTTATTTATTTATTTATTTATTTATTTACTTTCCTTTCTTACTTACTTACTTATTTATTCATTTATTTAACAGGGCAAAGCCCCAATTACAATAGACAGTACAGATATTTGTGTACAGAAAAAAAACATAGATAACATGAAAATATAAAGAAAGAGATGAAACAGATACAAGTGTAAATACAAATTAAAATGAAAAATGAGGAAAGGAAAGAAAAAAAAACAGACAAATAGATACTACCTAAATAAGAGATACGGATATAGATATAAATGAAAAATACAAAATAAAATAAATGAAAAATAGTTAAATGTAGATATCATAGCCATAAATGTAAAATGTAGCTATAATTGGCAAATTACAGAGTAATAAATAGCAATATTATATAAAATCTGACAAGAGACATTAAATTAAATTCAGCAAGTGGATTGTTGTACGAAATTTTGTTATGGAGGGCTGAACAATGATATCTTCTAAAATACAGATATCTAGAGAATCGTTTTTGAATTTTTTCAATTTGATTACTATGTGATTTGCAAGTGGGTGACCAAATTACAGAGGCATATTCCAATTTACCGCGAACATGACAATTAAAATGGAGTGTCAAAATCGAAGTGTTCTGTAAAAGTTTTGAATTTCTAATAATAAAACCCAGATTTTTGAAAGCATTATTTGTTATATTAAATATGTCATTATGAAAAGTCAAATTACGATTAATAGTTACCCCAAGATCTTTTACACAATATATTCGTTGTAATGGTTTATCGTTCAATGTATAATTACCTCTTAAATAAGATGTAGTCCTTGTATAAGTCATATAACAACATATTATTTATTAAAGTTTAACACATTATTTAAAAGCCATTGATAAATATTATTGATATCAATTTGTAGTAATTCTAGATCGGACATATTTTGTATTGATTTAAATATCTTTAGATCATCAGCATAAAGTAAACATTTTCCGAATATTTAATTACTTTAGGCAAATTTCATTAATATAAATCAAGAATTTCTAGATGGTACGCAAGATTTGAAGTTGATGAAGACTCAGAACTAGCAATGTGAATATATGACTCGCATTGATGGTATTTAACATATTGCTGTGTATTTCTTAAATATGATGTCATTAATTTTAAATTTGTTTTGTGGTAATTATTTAATCTAGACAAAAGAAGATTATGATTAATCTTGTCAAATGCTTTAGTCATTTTCAAATAAATTGTATCATTTTTTAATTTACAACTAAACTATTTGATACAAACTGCACAAAGTTGGTTAAATTTCTTACAGTAGATCTACCTGTAACAAAACCTTGTTTCAGTGGTGCTGAAATAAATAACATTTGACATGATTAAAATTCTTCTGTTGTATTTAATATTTCTTCAAAGACTTTAGCAGGTGCAGAAATTATCGAAATAGGTCTGTAATTTTCAACTTTAGTGTTGTTACCTGATTTATAAACTGGACATACGCTGCATATTTTATCTGGTATAGTTAAATGATTAGTAGAACAGGAATAGATGATTTTTACCAGAATGTATGAGAGGAAAGCGTGATCTCCCAGGTATTAGTCCTTCACAGATGCCTTCAGTAGGAATAGTGATGGATCAGATACATCCAGGGCTGTTGAGATATACAAAACACAAGGTCGAATTAACCCTGGCAGTTAGGCTGTGATGAATATTTACTAGTTGACTTCGCTTTTCCTGAGAAGCTTAACCCTACTTTACTTGCTTATGACTGTCCAAGAATTGGCACATAAAATTGCATAAAAGTAGTTTAAGTATGACATGATGAGCCTATGTTGTTCTGAAAGCATTCCACTGAGATATCTAAAATGTAGGGTAGGGCTGGGGATGGAGCTGTTCGGTTTGGAGCAGATACTGTGACGTCATTATTTGGTTGATCTGGGTACAGTACTGAGTACAAATTTGTGGCAGCAGATTTAAAATTTGGATAGATTGAGTCGATTTTAGAGGGTGTACATTTAAAGCGAAACCAAGCGTGTTTTAAAAGCATTGTAGTAAAGTGCTTTCGCTTTGGCAATTGACGAGAAAAAAGTGCTTCTCTTCATTGCAAAATGGCGCGCCTTGGTGGTTGCAAATTTTATTTGCGTGGTTACAACTATTTTCTGACTTATTTCATATGAAAGGCCTATTTAACCTTCAGTGTTGTAATATATGACAGACGAAATAAAATTGATAATAGTACATTATGCAACGAGCCTATAATGGTAGTAATTAAAATGCAAGTATGTTTGTTTACGAAACGAGCGCAAGCGAGTTTCATAATTTTCATACGAGCGTCTTAATTACCATTATAGGCAAGTTTTATACGACTTTTTATGCTCGACCATATTTCTAACTTGAAATGATCAAAAATTAGGTCTTCTTATGGTTATGTGCGAACTGACCTGAATTGTGAGATGTGCGCAGACGCGAAAGTATTGATTTTTTCCGAGGCCGAATGTCATTGACCTTGGCAGAGAATAAGATGAAAATTACTCTGATATAACCTGGAAATTGATTTAGAATTGAAAAACGAGATGACAAATTGAATTTGTTTGAATATTATTTACAATTAACGCTAATTTTTATAGTACCAGAACATAACTTTCTGCGACAGTATTGGATTTCCAGCCTCCGTGACTTTTCGTTAATTGTCTTTCGAGTGCATATCCGAGAATAATCGATATAACGGTACAAAGCTGACTTGTCATTGGCTGAACACCTGAACTTTAATGAGTAGCTGTACTTTAATGACATGCATTAAAGGACTGCTACCTGGTGTATAATTACTACATTTCGGCATGGTCGAGCATAAAATAATTTATAATACTAATGGCTAATAAATTAACAACATTAAACGCTGCAGCTAAGTAAAAAGGAAGATAGAAAGAAATGGGCTCCATGAAGCACTTAAAAAAATAAGACACAGAATTATTTACTATTACGGATAGTGGACAAGATAATCAATAAAACGTGGAACCTTGAACTGAAGAACATAATCTTTATTTATTTTATAACATGACCAGCCTCCCATACAACCATGTTCTCTTTGGTGAAGAGTAATATTATTGATAAATTAAAGTAATTAGGTAAAATAATTCGTAGAAATGAATACAAATACAATTATGACTGATGAGGATTGGCCTTGTTTTGGAAGAAAAGAAGCTTAAAATATAATAATATAAATCTAAAAAAAAATCATATATCATATATGTATAAATAATAAAAATAACCAAATGGACTGATGAGTTTTGGGATCATCATCGTCATCATTGGCGTGATGTACCTTTTAGTTTGACTTTAGCCTCCCTCTCAACAGCCATCCATTCACTTCCGTTTATGGCCCTTGCTTTCCATCTTTCGTAAGTCTGTACATTATCCAGCTATGTAACCTGGGTCTGCCGACTTTCCTCTTGCCATCTAGTTTAGCATTTAATATCTTTTGGTCATTCTCCATACATGGTCAAACCATTCAGTACATTAGCTTTAATGTGTATAACTATATCATTATCTTTATATAGATCGTATATGTTCTGGGAACACATTCTTCAATTTGAAAATAGGTTTGCATACATTCCGATTTCTCGTCTTCTATATTAAAAGTTCTGTTCTTAACTGTGAAACTCTTCTCAACACGTTACCCCAAGAAAGCCGTCTTCCGTGTGATAAAAAGTATTTTCATATTACGAACCCATACCTTCACAAATTTTGCTGAAAATACGACTTTTCAAAGTCCTTCCTTTGATGGAATTTACCATTTTGTATTGGAATATTACCGCAGCACCACGGTGATAATGGTTTGAAATACTAGAAATGATGTTTATCTAATATTGTTGCACCATATAGAATTCAATTTGGTCATACTGTGGGTGGTATCCACTGATTTTGAGTAAAATTATCATTATTTTAGATTATATTCTTCGAATGGGGTTTAGTACTGGTACAGCAGTGGGTCGCGCCTTCAGAAAGTTTGGGAACCACTTTATATGTTTAGACCGCGAAGTTAATTAAAACACAACCTGTTATACCCTTGCGAAAACTTAATGGAATACACGAAAAAGAAATACGATATATGATGCAGTTCAAAATCAAAGTGAGATTGTGAAGAAAGAATGTAATTTATATGCGTAGCCAGGACGGACCACTGTTGGAAATTAGGCATGACAAGATGACATGCAGCTGCATCACGTCTCACAGTGTGACCCAAACATAGGAGATTGGAAGGATGGTGTTTCAGTTAGTTTCTACGAGGGAGGATTGAAAAGTAATGAACAACAACTTTTTGTGGCAACGTATTTAATCACTAAGCAAAACGAAATAATGTAGTAAAAAAGCTACAGGCTTTACCTATTTTTTGACACATTTCCCCTGTCGTGATACCAGATTCAGTACATCTCATTCATAAAACTCCGTTTTCTGAGTGTATAACCACCTGTGCACGACTGATTTCACTTCTTCATCGAAATCAAAGCGTTTGCATCCTAGGAATTTTTTCATTGATCCAAAGAGGTAAAAGTCAGACGGTGCGAAGTCTGGGTTGTAGGGTGGGTAACTGACGCCTCAATGCCTCTGAAGTTGGGTGGAGTTGCAGCAATCACTGTTCGGCCGGAACGTGGTTCATTGGTAAGATTTATTCGACCCTCTTTGAAGAACTTGCACTACCTGGAGATGTTGCTACGGTTCAAACAATCAGCACCATACACCTCCAGCATTTCCCTGTGGATTTCACTCGGACTTTTTTGTTTTGCTCAGAGAAAATGGACTACACCTCGCTGCTCTTCACAAGTAGACGATGTTAGCACACATTCCATCTTTACTCGTTCTACCAGGGTATTGTATTGTATTGTATTTATTAACATTCCATGGTATTCATACATGCTTACAGCTAAAATATGGAACAAGTCAAAAACTTAATACTATTATAAAATCTTAATTTATAGTCACAGTCTAGATCAAATATATACAGACGAGATTTACAATATAGTCTACTAGTACAACACATAGTTTTAGTATCAATTTCATGAAGTGTTATTGAATGTCATGAATTCACCTACAGAATAGAAGGCGTGAGAAATTAGGTACTTCTTTAATTTGGCCCTAAATAATTTTATGTTCTGAGTTTCATTTTTTATATCGATAGGGAGGCTATTAAAAATTTTTACTGCCATATAACGCACTCCTTTTTGATAGCACGATAGACTTGCCGATGGAGTATGAAAGTCATTTTTTTGACGTGTATTTATGCTATGAACTGTTGAATTAATTACAAAGTTTTCACGATTACATTCGAGGAAGATTATTAATGAAAAGATATACTGACAAGCCATGGGCATTATTTGTAGTTTTTTGAAAATAGTCCTACAAGATTCCCTAGATTTGGCACCTACTATTATTCTAATTACTCACCTTAGGTGACACCTAATCGAGCCATTGCTGTCTGTAGCGCAAGATTCAAACTATCTGCCAACTTTGAACGTACTAGCGAAATAATATACCATGAAGAAATTGTTGTGGATTACTTTCCGATCCTCCCCAGTATGTGCTCCTTGTACTCTGCATAATACTGTACCGGTTTTGCTCTCTTTTAAAATTGCGTATTGTTAACATCCTGCGACATACATGATAGTGTATGTAGCATGTAATGGTGAGCCAGTTATCGGTACTTCAGAGCTCAGCCATCGTAAGAGGAGACCCTTCACAAGCAGTGACAAAGAAATATTGTTTTTACATGTGTTTGACGTAGTTTCAAAGAAACGTCAAACATTACTAGTGAGGCAAGTTCAAGAGCTGACAAAGGGCGTCAGAAGTGTCGGAAATCTCGGACTGAATTTAGAAAAAGACAGCTCGCACTTCCTGCAAAATGCGGAAGGCATAAAGCCGTGTATTGATGAATTTCTTAAAGTTCTATTCATCGTCACATACATAATTTCTTTTATAGAAACGAATTAGCAACTACAAACAAAGTTATAACTGCTGTTAATAACGATTCAGAACTTCCACACTTCAGTAGGAAGGAACTTATACTACCGATTAAATAAGACGTAAGGTTTTATGTACTACAAAATAGACGAAAAGTCTGTGATGCTTGACAGGGACGATGTAGCATTGAGGCAGAGATGGTATCACGATCGGTGTGACAGTACAAGGAAAGAGAACGCAACATATACGGCCTCAAGAAAATGTAGTTAGACACAGCTGTGAAGAGCAAGAGACAGGCTTTCTTGAGGCTATGGAGTTATCCACTGGCATAAAATCTTCAGTGAAGGATTAAAGGTTAACCTTCTGAGGACTGGATACATTTTGTAACATAGACGACTGTGTGGGGTCTTTCTTCACCCCAACTGATTATTTGTGATAATAAGTATTTGTGTTCCTTTTTATGTATATTTATTCACAAAAGAATTATAGGACAGTAAATAAGCCTCAATAATGAAGATTGTTGTAAAAATAGACCACCAACAATGGTAACTAGCAACAATGTTTATAAACAGTTTTATTTCTTATTACATAAAATAAGGAGAAAAACCATTTTACAGCTTATTCTTTCTGTGCACTCTCAGTAACTGAGGCTCATCAATGAACCATTTTCATTTAGTGTTCTGCCCAAGGGCAGGCCTTTCACTGCAAACCCAGCTTTCTCCAGTCTTTCCTATTTTCTGCCTTCCTCTTTGTTTCCGCATATGATCCATATATCTTATGTCATCTATAATCTGATAGCTTCTTCTACTCCGAACTCTTCTCCCGTTCACCATTCCTTCCAGTGCATCCGTCAGTAGGCAGTTCCTTCTCAGCCAGAGACCCAACCAATTTCTTTTCCTCTTCCTAACCAGTCTCAGCATCATTCTTTCTTCACTCACTTTTTCCAACACAGCTTCATATCTAATTCTATCTGTCCACTTCACACATTCCATTCTTCACCATATCCACATTTCAAATGCTTCTATTCGCTTCCCTTCAGTTCGTCGTAATGTCCATGTTTCTGCCCCATACAATGCCACACTCCATACAAAGCACTCTACTAGTAACTTCCTTAGTTCTTAGTTTACGTCCGGAATCTTTTACCGTGGAAAGACTCATTATGCCATGTTTGCAGTTTTTCTTGGAAAAGATAAATGACGTAGCTTCGCGTTGCTTTCCACAGACCACTCTCTCTTTCGCACCTTAAAAAGGTCCTAGGGTCCCAGCGTGGAGATGAGGAGAGTGAATCTGACTAAATAGACCCTCCGGACTTCACCGAAATTCACCGCAAGGGTCAAATGTCAGTTCTATCAGGGTTTTTGACTCGATCAGAGACTGGGAAATCCCATTAGCCTTTGCCCCAATGTTGACTTATGAATAACATTATAATTATCTTGATTTCATACTTTGCCAGCTTTGACTTCATAAACCCTAAACCCATAGATTGAACCAACTTTTCATCAATGTCAAGTGTGAAGACTGATTATAGTTTTCTTGGCAGTGCCGAACAAAGATAGTGAAAATTTCTCGGAAAGCAGCCATTTTGTCTGTGGATTTCCCTTCTGTCCCAGTATTATAATCGTCAAATCTGAAGTCTTAAAGACCTATCCCTGACCAGAGATCCTGAGAAGAAAGACCTTTGAAAGAGGGTGTTGGTGGTTTAGAGGATGCTTACTGGTTCATGGTTAGCAATCATTGCACCAGCTACAAGCACAATTCCGAAGAAGGCATGTATTTCCTCACGAACTGTAGGAACCCAATGTCTTTTTTCCTTATTCGGATTTTCAAGGTTCCATTTTCCGAACACTAATTCTCCTTTTTGATTTGAATATAAGGCTATTTTGTCCACTATTTCATTATCAAGGAATAGCTTGAAAATTGTTTCAATATTTTCTGTACATTTGTAGTTGGGACACTTTTTACACTCACAATATTTGGTGCGGGTTCTTCGTGTTGGTGTGTAGGAACATTTTTTCCACTTTTCTCCACTTCTACTAAAAACATAAGAAGAATCGTCTTCTCCAGAATCTCCTGTAGATGAATCCACTTCATCATGAGGTACAGGTTCACGTGTGATTACAACGTCAAATTCCTCTATAATTTCTAAATTATCATGTACTTCTGAATCAGAAGAAGAGGAAGGAGAAGAAGAATAACTATCATTTACCAACATCCCTAGGTCTACATTATCAGTTATAATCTTCTACGTTTAGTACTTTTCGACATATTGCAGAAAATGCCATACTTCAAAACAGTAAGAGAGTAAGTGACCCTCGGCAATGAACAAATGAGTTAAACTGTGGAACTTATTTAACTTACATGTTGTAAGACCGGTAGGCTACTATCAACATAAATAATCTACAAAACATTTCAAAATAAAAAAATAATAATAAAATTATTAAGTGACAGTAAAGACTATGTGAACTACTAGTTATGTGTTTTCTAAGAAAATTAATAAATTGTCTTACTTTTAACAGTTGGCATATTAAAACATAAAGCAACTTTGACACAATAATAAAAAAATATCGTTACATAAGACAAGCTTTTAATGTGTTTTCAATTAAAAAAAACTGCGACTGGGATGTCAAACAGTCCTTAGAAGGTTAATAATTGTGACGCACATTGGTAGTTTTATGGAGGGTGACTGTTTCTATTCAAATCCAAAAGAAGGATGACTTCATGAATACTTAAACGGGGAATTGTTAAAAGTGTGTTTTGAAATTGCGCTATCAAAACTGTTACCAAACAGTGTTATAGTGATGGATAACGCTCCGTATTACAGTATGAGAACCGATAACGCTGTTGAACAAATCGTCGTCAACACTGCAATCGATTCTTGCAGCAATAAACACGATTGAGCACAGTTTTATTTACACTTATTGTTGGAAGGAATCACTCTGTTGACTGATGTGGCGCGTCATAATGTAAGTGCATTCTTGTAAAAGTCTCGCATGCATTCGATGTTTCAGCTACGTTGGTTTGTTAGTATAAAATAATTTGGCATATCATTGTATCTTCTATTTCACGTCATCTGCCATTGCTCTACATTTGCCGGTGCATACCTCATTTTTCCAGCATGAGCATAGGAACCATTCAGCAGTCTGGACACAAGGATTTTGCATTATGTTGATATGCGGGGTCGTCTTGAATGGAATTAATATTATTTTCGCAGCCTCTATAATGAGTGTTCTCAAGTGGTGGACATACTGCCATCCAATGTCGAAGCAATGATTTTGATATTTCTCGAATGAGAATATTTTATACAGAGAGTTCTAATCCAGACAGGTCCAACTCAACTCTACCTAATAAAATCTGTTGCGAATGGTGAGTGCTCTTAAGACAGCTTGCGGACAGGTCCGTGCATGCTGCTCCCAGCAGAAGGTGTTCCACTCCTCTCCTTATCCCTTAGCATACTCTGGACGTGCATTACATTAAGTCGACAGAACATTATTACTACCTGGGACCACTCTGCATAGGAACATTACTACCTGGGACCACTCTGCATAGGAACATTACTACCTGGGACCACTCTGCATAGGAACATTACTACCTGGGACCACTCTGCATAGGAACATTACTACCTGGGACCACTCTGCATAGGAACATTACTACCTGGGACCACTCTGCATAGGAACATTACTACCTGGGACCACTCTGCATAGGAACATTACTACCTGGGACCACTCTGCATAGGAACATTTACCTGGGACCACTCTGCATAGGATCATTACTACCTGGGACCACTCTGCATAGGAACATTTATCTGGGACCACTCTGCATAGGAACATTTACCTGGGACCACTCTGCATAGGAACATTACTACCTGGGACCACTCTGCATAGGAACATTACTACCTGGGACCGCTCTGCATAGGATCATTTACCTGGGACCACTCTGCATAGGATCATTTACCTGGGACCACTCTGCATAGGAACATTACTACCTGGGACCACTCTGCATAGGAACATTACTACCTGGGACCACTCTGCATAGGAACTTTACTACCTGGGACCACTCTGCATAGGAACATTATTACCTGGGACCACTCTGCATAGGAACATTACTACCTGGGACCACTCTGCATAGGAACATTACTACCTGGGACCACTCTGCATAGGAACTTTACTACATGGGACCGCTCTGCATAGGAACATTACTACCTGGGACCACTCTGCATAGGAACTTTATTACCTGATACCACTCTGCATAGGAACTTCACTACCTGGTACCACTCTGCATAGGAACTTTACTACCTGGGACCACTCTGCATAGAAACTTTATTACCTGGGACCACTCTGCATAGGAACTTTACTACCTGGGACCACTCTGCATAGGAACTTTACTACCTGGGACCACTCAGTACAGGAACATTACTACCTGGGACCACTCTGCATAGGAACTTTACTACCTGGGACCACTCAGTACAGGAACATTACTACCTGGGACCACTCTGCATAGGAACATTACTACCTGGGACCACTATGCATAGGAACTTTACTACATGGGACCGCTCTGCATAGGAACATTACTACCTGGGACCACTCTGCATAGGAACTTTATTACCTGATACCACTCTGCATAGGAACTTCACTACCTGGTACCACTCTGCATAGGAACTTTACTACCTGGGACCACTCTGCATAGAAACTTTATTACCTGGGACCACTCTGCATAGGAACTTTACTACCTGGGACCACTCTGCATAGGAACTTTACTACCTGGGACCACTCAGTACAGGAACATTACTACCTGGGACCACTCTGCATAGGAACTTTACTACCTGGGACCACTCTGCATAGGAACTTTACTACCTGGGACCACTCAGTACAGGAACATTACTACCTGGGACCACTCTGCATAGGAACTTTACTACCTGGGACCACTCTGCATAGGAACTTTACTACCTGGTACCACTCTGCATAGGAACTTTACTACTTGGGACCACTCTGTACAGGAACATTACTACCTGGGACCACTCTGCATAGGAACTTTACTACCTAGGACCACTCTGCATAGGAACTTTACTACCTGGGACCACTCTGCATAGGAACATTACTACCTGGGACCACTCTGCTTAGGAACATTACTGCCTGGGACCAGTCAGAATAGGAACTTTACTACCTGGGACCACTCTGGATAGGAACTTTACAACCTGGGACCACTCTGCATAGGAACATTACTACCTGGGACCACTCTGCATAGGAACATTACTACCTGGGACTGCTCTGCATAGGTATGTTACTGTCTGGGACCAGTCGAAATATGAACCTTATTACCTGGGACCAGTCTGCATAGGACTCTCTGTGTAACACCATTATGTGTGAAATTTTTGGAAATATTTGTGGATTATGCAAATCTAACTTTCAGGTAAAGCTGCCTGTATAGCAAATTTGAATAATTTTTATGGATTGACCTTAAGTGTTCCAAAGAAGAAGACTCATAATTAGACTTCGGTGAACTGCCACACGCAGCATGCTATCAGGTTGCCGATGTACAGTAGTATAGAGGAGGTGAGCGACCACCCTGTCTCGTAGTATAAGCAGTTCATGTTAAGAGTTGTGACCGGTCCAAATAGATAGAGCAGCTACAGTTAATGTATACCTATGTAAGCACTTGTTTTTGCATTACAGTGGTTGAAATAGTCAAAACTTAACATTTGTTCAGTGCAGACAAGAATTATGCAGAACATTACAGTAAAATAATGGAGGTAATTGATGCATTGGTAGCACAGACAGTTCCGCTGTTGCAGCTGTAAAATAATTGCCTTTTGAATATTGGAAGATATTGTGTTCACTGACTCTAATTTTAAAATCGTGTGCAAAAGCATCACCCTGTTAGAATCGTCTAAACTGCAACTCTCAGAAGCCCTTATATAGTGGATAAAGTATCACAAACCGTTATTCAAAATAAAAATTCACTAATTTCAGAAAAAGTGAAATGTAAGTTGATAAACATTATTGCTAAAAATTCTGCCTATTTACTACATCGTATTATAAATGATGTGGTATCAGGTCACGACAAGACATCTGAAGTTGGTGTACTAAAAAGTAGTAACTTTCCGTTCTTCAAATATGCACGTATTACATCGTGTGATGTTGAACGTACATTTCTCAATATAAAAACTGTTTAAGTGACCATCGGAGGAGATTACTTTGCAGTCGCTCAAAATGTACGTAACTCTTCACTGCAATGCACATATTCAAGAATGATGTGAGTATCTTACATTAAATTTTAAGAGTTAATATATCTCGCTATAAAATAATTGTGTATTTACATGTTTAGATATTTCCTACTTCAATGATCATTCATTATATTTTTGAATGCAGGATACAGGTTTTATTGTAACCGCAGTATACTGCTCAGTGTTTACATCAGAGGCATACTCCATCCTTTGCACGCCCCTTTCTCATACAGTCTATACCACGTGCGTAGTAAACCTTGCGATTCTCGTGGCAATTCCACGAAGTCTACTCATAATGAATGGTACCTATTATCATTTAAGTGGCTTTGACTACAGTCCAAAATATATTTTTCTAATGGCGGGTTTTTCATATTTGTGTCATTCACCCACTATCCCCTCTAGGACGAACTGGCGTACTAGTATTCTATATTCTGCAGAGGATTCCCTGGGTGGTCCATGTAAGCTCGTCTACAGCCTGTCATTATGGTAGTGTTAGGAAGGTGTCTCTTTTAATTGTATGTACACCATTTGACATGGAAAATGGTCGCTCTCTTGTACTGTGAATTCATCTAATTCGAATTAACGCGGGATTCACCCTGGGAAAATTAAGCATCCTGGATGAAGTCAATTCGTGGCAGTGACGTTTTGTATATTGTGGCTTAGCGGTAGTGCTCTTTCTTCTCATTGCAAAGACCGGGGTTTAGTATGTTTAAGATTTTATGATGTGTTCAATGTATTGGCATGCAGTGTTATTGATTTAAATTAAATTTTCAACTCTTTAATTTAGCTTGTATAAATGAATAATACAGTACTTAAACAAAATAATTTTATAGGATCGTCCTTATTTTAAAATATCAGATGGTACCAAGTAAAAACAGAAACGAATTTACATGAATTACTTTACTTTATTCGACACTTGAACACATTAGCTTGGCCAATGTCCAATTTCTGAGGAAGGAAATTGTTTAGAAGAACGAATTTCTTCTTTCTTCGCATGTTTTAGGTTTAAATGTTATACAGGGCTACTACAAAGGCTTTACCCGATTCCATAGCCTTGTATTATGAAAAGTATGAGACATACATTATTGAAAGTTATACCAATACAAAGAGAAACTCGTCAAGTTTTTGGTCCATCAACTGCTACAAATGCTCGATGTGACCTCCTCGACAAACATCCACTCGGTAGTCGAACTCCTGCCACACCCGCTGGAGCATATCACGATCAACTCTAGCCACTGCCGCACGGATCCGGTTATTAAGTTCTTCAAGATTAACTGGCAAAGGAGGTACTTACGCTTGATCTTTGACAAACCCCATAGAAAAAAATCACAGGGAGTCAGATCTGGCGACTGAGGAGGCCAACGGAGAACACACCAATCGTTGTTAGAAGCCCGTCCACACCAACGTTGTGGTAGATGCTCATTAAGATATTCACGCACTTCCAGATGGAAATGTGGTGGAGCCCCATCTTATTGAAATAAAAACCCTGGTTTATCTTCATGTAACTGAGGCATCAACCACTGCGTTAGCATGTCCAGATAAATTCGACCAGTAACCGTGTTTTCAGCAAAAAAGAAGGGTCCATACACTTTAGCACATGACATCGCACAAAACACATTGACCTTGCGTGAATCGCGTACATGTTGTAAAACTACACGACGTTTTTCCGTCCCCCACACTCGAACAGTGCGGCAGTGGCTAGAGTTATCGTGATATGCTCCAGCAGGTGTGGCAGGAGTTAGACTACCGAGTGGATGTTTGTCGAGGAGGTCACATCGAGCACTTGTAGCAGTTGATGGACCAAAAACTTGATGAGTTTCTCTTTGTATTGGTATAACTTTCAAATAATGTATGTCTCATACTTTTCATAATACAAGGCTATGGAATTGGGTAAAGCCTTTGTAGTAGCCCTGTATATTGTGTTCATTTTACCAAAATGAATTTATTTATTTCATAAATTAATGTAGGCTAGTAAATATTATTCATTTTGTATTTTGTACTGGTGCGCTCAGATAAGATCTGGATACAGCCGCCATGTTTCTTCTCATCCAGGATGAGTGATCGTGCGCACAGAACTCCGGCCTGCAGACAAGCTCTTATTGCGCTTGTAAGACATGATGGCTATTCGGCAGCAGCGGCGGCTAGGAGACTAAGAATTCCTGCGACCACAGCTCGAAGATGGGTGAAAGATTTTAGGGAAGAAGGAATTGTGCAACGGCGTCCTGGTTCAGGTGGACATTTTGTTTCAACTCCTGCACAGAATGCTGCTCTAGTAGCCGAGGCAGTAAGCGATCCTTTCCAGACTGCTTCCTCCATTAAAGCACGTTCTGGCTTCCCTGCGTCATCTCGCACAGCTCTCAGGCGTTTGAGGGATGCGGGACTCTATCCTAGTCCCCATTTCAGTTTGATTGATAGGCCTTTCCCCTCTAGCCACACTCCGTACCATGAGTAAAGGGGAAAATGCTACTGTTCTCTCACTAATCGACTTTCAACACACGTGACAAGTGTTATTGTTGAAAATATGTACCCATAATCTGTACTAAGCATTTGTATTTAATTGTCATTGATCTTTATATCAATTGGCATTTTAAAAGGCTACCGATAGCACAAGATAAATTATGAGTTCGTAGGAAAAACGATGAATGTCACATTTCTGTTAAGGATTATACAGAGTGTATCAAAAATACGTGTACAAACTTCAGGCATGGGTTCCTTACACCAAAAGAAGGAAAAAAGTTCATATGAACATATGTCCCATAATCCTTTGTTTCCCCGTTAGGAACTGTTCAACACATTGGTACACTCATAATGTGCCAACACACAAAACTCATAACCAATGCTGAAATGCCCTCCTTTTCTAGACATTTTGCACTCGTCGAATCATGGACTGTCGCACCCTTTCAAATACTCCGGGATGATGTTGAATGGTTTCACAGGCTTCCGTGACACGTCGATGAAGAGTTTCTTGATCCGGGATGTATGCTCCATAAACCAATTGTTTAAGGTGCCCCCAAAGATAAAAATCCAAAGGATTGAGATCGGGAGAACGTGCTGGCCACTGAACTGGTCCTCCTCTGCCTATCCATCTGTCATGGTAGACACCAGTCAGTGTATCTCGAACAAGGCGACTAAAATGTGCTGGAGCCCCATCATGTATGAACCACATGTTTTGTCTTATGTTCAGAGGCACATCTTCGTACAGTAATTCTGGAAGAGTGTTTTGGATAAAGTCCCTGTAGATAGCACCTGTAAGACGTGCTGGTAGAACGTATGGACCTACCAGACAGTCACCTACAATTCCAGCCCACACATTAATCCTAAATTGTTGCTGATGTCTAGCCTGAAATACAGCACGAGGATTACGATCTGCCCATACGTATTCATTGTGGAAATTGGTAATTCCATCTCTCCCAAACGTTGCCTCGTCTGTAAACAAAACTGATGACACAAACAATGGATTGGCTATTTGTGCTAGAAACCATCGGCAAAAGTTCTCCCGTGGTGGATAATCGAAAATATTGCACACGTTGCGGATACAAGAGCTGCCTGTAAGTACCCTCCATGCTGTACTGTGTGATGTACCAGTTGCCACAGCCAATTGTCTTGTACTGATACCTGGATCGTCTTCGGCACAGTGTAAAATGTCTTCTTCGAGGTTCGGCGTATGGCAACTCTTTTTCTTCCTCGATCACCAGTCTGTGGTGCAACGGTTCCTGTCTCAGCAACGCGACGATACACAGCAACAAAGGTTTGATGATTCGGTTGTCTTCGGTCTGGAAACGCCATCTGATACAGCCGTTTTCCATTACCATTCGCGCGACCATACATAAAAATGATGTCAGCCTGCTCACGAAATGAATATCGTCCTGCCATGGTTGAACGAAACACGTTAACTCACTCCACGTTCACAATTGCAACGTTGAAGACAGACTAATGACAAATGACACATGTAAACAAGTCTCCATGGCAACACTTTATTCTTATTTCTGATACAACGAGTCACAGCCTTTGAATGAGTGCATAAAGAAATGAAGTTTTGAGGTTGGACCTCGAAGGCCGTTGAACACAAACTTTTAGTAATAAATGAATAACAAAGGATTATGGGACATATGTTCATATGAACTTTTTTCCTTCTTTTGGTGTAAGGAACCCATGCCTGAAGTTTGTACACGTATTTTTGATACACCCTGTATAATGATCTAATTGAGTCCATAACTGCAAGATGTAGTGCTGTTTCTATAGAAAATAAAGGAAAAGATTACTGTATTCGTGGTGATAATTCTCCTTTTTACCATTTTTCATAAGAACAACATTAAATTTCGTAGCTATCCATTGAATTAGATAATGACATCAACCTTAACAAAACTGTGACATTCATCGTTTTTCCCGCAAACTATTCAAATGTTTTCCTCACTGCTAGTACCTACATTACATCAAACACAATGGAGAAATCTGCACTGTGTCGCACCCCCTGGCTTCCTAATAAAAGACCAACATTCCTTATTTAATTAGTAATCAAATGAAAATATTGTAACAACGCCACTAAAATATACTGAAACTTCTTTTCAGACATCTGTATGGCTGTATTTTATATTACCTTATGTACTTGATTTATTATTCTATTATTTTCTTGTGTGTATAAGATGGGGAGTGCAGGTATAAGAAGTAACAGCTACTGCTCAATTGTTGACGGACTCAGGGCAAGAAGGAGGGAAAGAAATGCCTTCGCATCCTCTCAACTTCTGTGACATGTTGTTTAGGGTTGCTGCAGTGAGGGATCACGAGTGACGTCACGGACTATTTCGACTGACTTTTGCGGAGTTAAATGCTGACCAGATCTGAGATGATGTATTATTTTCAGACGAAGTCACATTTTCCTCTGAAAAGACCTGTCTGCAAATAGTGTTTCGTTCTCTTGAGTCACGTGACAAACGAAAATACGTGACCCTATGCCTTCGCAGCGGCCGCAATAGTATTTCCTGCTGGGGCTGGATGTCAGTCAAGGGTTAGGTTATTGTGAAAAGTTGAAAACAAGCTGAATGGATCTCACATATGAGGGTTTCACAACCAGAGTGGACCAAGTCCGTCTGGAATAGTTCTGAGATATTGAGTCTTAAAGTTCCTGGCTCACGCTTAGCAACCTCACTTTCCATAGGAAATGCTGTCCTCTGTGGAGTAACAAATGAGTTATGGACTTTGTTCCTCATGGCAATGAATAAATGTAAGTTTTCTTCATCCGAGATTGCATTAATCCACAAACTGATCACTGGTGGACTTCATCCACTCTGGTTGTGAGCCCCTCATATATAGAATAATATAATGCTCCCTTCTAACATATTTCACTTCTGTCTAAATTGTCAGTAACAATTAACATCTGATAAAGAATTGAGAACTAATTTCTAACACGTACGTTAACACCAGCCAATAGGAGAACACACATGATTTGGTACGATGGTATGGCATGTGGTAAAACTCCACCCTTTTGTTTAACTCTGTATTTTTATTTCATGGAATTCAGTCTGATAATGATCGAGAGATTGAATTTAAAAACTAGGAAAGTTTTGCATTCTGAGAAATTATTTCAAAACATTGAGACAAGCATTCAAAACTGGGACTGACCAGGTAGAAACCGTGGGTGGCACTGTCCCTTTTACGAGTATTTAATTTCTTTCCACATTTGGAGTTACATTATGAAATATCTCTTTAAAGATGTGTTATGATTGCCATTATTGTAATGGAATGATAGTCAACCTGGATGCAATCAGGAAAAAAAGCAGATTCTGTGAATTAATAAATATCTGATAAGACTACATAATAAGCAACTGATCGAAGGCATCGACACGTGCATCTTGTTCAAAATATTTTAATTATTGACTCTGTTTTAGTCTAGACACTTATTGCTAGTGTTTTGTTTAGTGTATGTTCGCACATTGGAATTAGAATACGCCTGTTAGTAACATCATGGAATCAATACATGATAACACGGATATTTCTGCATGGGTCAATTTTTTTTACCTGGTTCCAAAAGAAAAGTTTCGGGATGATAGACATTCTCTCTAAATGTATTCGGCATTTCAGTAACCCTTATTAATCCATGATCCGTAGGCATATAGTAGATATTATGGTTTGTGTTTATTTTATTCCCTATAGTGAGGTGTGATACTTTAAAGACTCTGTGAACATGAAACAAATTTGCAATAAACAAGTTAGTACCCGTAAATGATTTTAATTACTGCAACACATTTATTAAAGAACTGCGCAACTCTTTGCATAACGTAAGTTAATGACACAACTGTCTGTGGCAATATTAAGTTCACACATTCTATTTAAAAACGCTCCATTAAACAGAGCTAAAATATTTCAGGGGAAGCAGAACACTGATTACGGAAAAAAAATATTTTTCAAATGGAAACAAAAATACAGGGTTTATCTTTATTGGTGTCAAATATTTCGGGGACGTGTTCCTTACATCAAAACTGTAAAATAAGTTCCTATGTACATAGGTCTGAAAATCATTTATTTCAGAGTTACAACACTAAATGAAATATTACAAAAATTGCTCGAAGTGTATTCCCTATTAATTACATCAATCTTTTGTTTGTTTGTTTGTTGTACAGCAAAGAACATGTATTGTACGAGTGAACAGACCGATATGCATGGCCGTGCAGCACGAGCACGAACTGTATGCAGCAAGGTATCCCGACAGGCAAGAACATTCGCAAGAATTCACCAACGCTTGAGGGAGACTGACGCATTTGAGAGGAGTACTACGGATGTTGGGAGACCAAGAGAGGTACGAAGCATTGCGCTTGAAGAACGAGTTCTTCATGCTGTGGATAGAAAGCACAAGACATATTGCAGGAAGGGAACGCGTTGGTCATATGACTGTCTGGAGAATTCTGCATGAAACTCTTCTGTACCCGTATCACTTTCAATGTGTGCAAGGATTAACTGTGGCGGACTTTGAGCCAAGAACAATGTTCTGCCAATGCATGTTACAGCAGTGCGCTGTGTTCATCAATTTCCTATCATGCATCTTATTCACGGATGAGGCTGGTTTTACTTGCGACGGCATCTTCAATTTTCACAGCAGTCATACCTGGGCATTTGAAAACCCTCATGAAGTACGACATCAACACAGGTTCTATCTCAACATTTGGGGTGGAATCATTCATGATCACCTTATTGGTCCCTACTTCTTCCCTCCGCGTCTGAATGGAGAAACTTATCTACATTTTCTCAGAAATGATTTACATCACTTAACTGATGCTGTGCCTCTGGACGTCATCCACCGAATGTGGTTTTTACACGATGCTGCTCCATCTCATTTCAGTCTCATTGTTCGTAATTTTTTTAATGATCGATTTCCGCAAAGATGGATTGGTCGAGGAGGACCCATGGAATGGCCTACTCGATCGCCTGATTTGAATCCAATGGATTTCTTCATCTGGGGTTATTTGAAGTCCTTGGTTTATACGACTCCTGTACCTGATGTTTACATTCTGAGAGAGCGTATCCAAACTGGATTCGACCAAATACGAAACACAGCAGGAATTTTCAACAGAGAACGCCAGAGCATGGAACGCAGGCTGAGGGGATGCATCGAAGCAAGAGGAAACCACTTCGAGCAATTTTTGTAACATTTCATTTAGTGTTGTAACTCTGAAATAAATGATTTTCAGACCCATGTACATAGGAACTTTTTTTACTGTTTTGATGTAAGGAACAAGTCCCCGAAATATTTGACACCAATAAAGATACACCCTGTACGTATATGTACAGGTAAGTCTATTATTATGAAGTTGTTGAAATGAGAGATCTGTATTTTGATTGTTTGGGGATATATTAAAACGGCGGACTTGGAATGTTTCTGAAACAGCTGATTATGCATACAGGTAGCATTTATTCTAGACGTATGAAAATTTGCAGTGGAAGCTAAGATGCGAGTTACTCACCACCATCGTGGGCACGGGCGGGACATCATACTTCATAATCAGTGCAGTGTGAGGGAGTTAGCAGGGTCAGATGTCATCGATAAAACACACACTATTTTATCTAGGCTACTGAAAGTACAGTCACTACTTGACTAAATATAATGCAGGCATTCTGTTCTTTTTTTTTTTGTAAATCCCACGCTATTAGCTATCGATATTAATCGATATTTAAAAGCAGTTGCACTCCGTATGTTGATGCACGGACAAAGTGTACTCATTACTAAATATAATACTGTTTATTTTAAAGACCACATAATATCACAGACTTTACGAACTCAAAAACTAATGTCCTTCATTTCTTCCAGACCTGACATGTCTTCGTCTTCATTTTCCATCCAGTCATTTTTACATCCGTTGTGTTGTGCCGCATTGTTTCTCTGACACCAAATTGTTCTGATGTACTTCTGAATACCAATTCTGTTATGTGCGACATCTTTGGTTGGATGCCTTGCAGAATGGACGACTGCTGCATTCGACTCCCACAAAATACAATACTCAGACTTACCAGGATTTCTGACACACCATTAATGGAAAAAGAGTGATTGTACTTTGTTAGCATTCTACTTGTTCAGCTAATTTCACTCGTTATACTTAATTTAGTTAATACCACTTGTTTTACTTATTATGCTACTTTGAATCAGGACATACGGTAAGATACTCTTCTCCACCTGTGATTTTCACTTCGTCTTTCAATGGTACATTATAATGGAATGTGTCATAATCACACTCTGTTACTTTTCTAGTTCTTGATATATGATCTGAAGGAGCATTAATGAGTGGTTTAGAGACGTTCAAGAACTGAATGAACATTATCAACCTCCATCATCTGTGATCGTGCTCTAAAAATAACTTCAATTTTCATTGACCTATGCTGAGAATGTTCAACCACTCAGTACTCTGACCAGGACCTAGCCTATTTCTATTCTGGTAATGGCAGCCATAGGACATTAATACGATAATTTTATTCTTTTATATTTGTAAGTTGTTACAATTTAATTTTTACAGAATTCTCTATTTGCAAAACAAATGAAGGAAAGCAGAAGGGAGCACACACCGTCACTCATACAGGTGCTAGAAGATTAGTTGATGGCACAGTCAAATGGTACTATGTCTGCCATCGTACAGGGACATTTCAAAGTAGAGGAAAAGGTTTACGAGAACTGAAATCTCAGGGGAGCTGCAAAATCAGACATTCTTGTTGGCAACAATGGAGGTGACAGAAAATCTCAAAGCAGAAATTCACGTTACATATTTCAGTGCACATTGTGATGTGGCTCACACTTTACTAAGTGTTGAGGAAAAATCATCAATATCAGGCAAACTTGCTGAGAGTGCCATTGCAGACGGTACTTGACCACATTCGGAATTGTGCAACTGGGTTCCTGGCACGCAGATCTTCATAACATTGTGGCTGATTTTAATATTAATCATTCTAAAGGACATCAAAATGACAAAATCAGTGTCCAGTATTGCGTAGAAGAGATGACAAAGTGAACAACTCTGGAGTACATTTCAAACGGCAGGGTTTACCTGACGAATTAAGTGAAATTAGGGAAGAAGACTTCATGATTATATTGATGACTGAACTTCAGAGAAGACTTTTGAAAAGATTAGGCACAGAAATAATATGCATTGATTCCACACACGGAACTAATCTTTATGATTTTCATCTTACAACTGTTGTAATTGATTAACTTGGCAGCTCATTTCCTTGTGCTTAATCCATTAGCAATAAAGTTGATACCATGTTTATGTCCTCCTTTTTCAGAGCTCTTAAGAATGTTATTGGCTCATTAGAAAGTAAACTCTGACGACGTGTCATCTTACTACAATGCTTGGGAATGTGGAGAAACGTCTTCTGTGTCTCTGTGGACAAAAACTGGAGGAACTGGTTGCAGGTAAAGAGTTAAAGGCACATGCATACCGGTACCAAGCTGCCCGCACTATTCTTGAAGTTTGCGAAACAGCTCAGTGCATTTTTGGAAGAAGTGAATCAGCCTGATACGTTATTATTCAGAAATTACTTTCACAGTCATTGTGCTCAAAGATCGGAAGTTTGGGCATACTGGCATCGTACGAGTGTTTACATAGGGATTAACACTAACATGTGAGTCAGGGTCATTTTTCCGAATTCACTATTCTCAATGTACTTTTTCTCGAAATGCAAAAATCCGAATCCAAGTTTCAGAATTCTGTTTAACGAATGTAATTATTTCGAAACCAAATTTTATCTCGTGCAAAGGCTGAGTATAACAAACAAATAATAAATATGTGGAACTCACAGTGGAAGAATAGTAATAATGGCTCAACCACAAGAGATTTATTCTTCCCCGATGTACATAGCCGCTTAAAGTGCACATTATTTATACCAGATTTCATTCTCACACAATTTGTATCGGGCCATGGTAAAATTCTTTCATATTTCAGGAGATTTCGTATTAATGTAGAGAACGGAAATGAATGCGTTTGTGGAAGTGAACAAACAGTAGAACATTTGTTATTTGATTGCCCACTTTATGGATATAGAAGATACAGCATTGAAATGCACCTAAATAAATGTAATATGACCTACAATAGCCATTGTACTACATTTTCAGTAGAAATTGTTGTCGCAAAATATTCATTAATTTTATTAACCATATCAATAAAAAATTGTAAGTGTCAGTATTGTTCTTGTATTATTTAAAAATTATAACCTTAAGTAATATGAATTGTCCATCTATGCTGTGTTATAAAAGGATGTGTGTAAATTATAAATTTACTTGTGTATGAAATATTTGTTTGTATGATTATGTCTGTTTATTCCACATTGCTGTAGTCTGTATCATAATATTTGTTGACTTTTGGACGATATATGTATTATTTCATGTCAAATTCTATGTTATTGCTATTCAATTATGTTTTGTATTTACAGATATCTTTTTTTTTACGTATTTCGTATAATTAAGCGCTTTCTTTATGATTGATGTAGACTTCTCATGTGTTTGTGTTGATAGTTGTAACTGTCGTAAAATTAAGTTTACATTTCTCTTATTCATAACATCGACAGAAAAAAAAATGTTAAAAATGTATTTATATTATATTATCTCAAGTATATAGAAAACTTTAACCCCAATATACTCATGTAAAATAGGGGTTTTTATGTGGGGATGGGGAAACAAATTTTCGAATAGCTGGTTGATAGTTATTAGGATTTATCTCTCACCCAAGGAGGATAATTTTTTTTAAATAAAATCGGTTTTCAACAATAAACATTTGCGATTATTAGAAATGAAAATGTTGCTATGAAACACATGTGTAACAACATCCACACACGTCCGAAGTTTCTTGTTTATGCGCGTCATCATGGATGTACGATCCTTGATAGTGGAGTCGTCAAGAGAGGGAAAGAAATTGTTATTGGATTGCTTTGTTATTATAAGAACAAATCTACGCTGCCAGACAAAAATTATTGGAATTGTATAAAGGTCCGTACTAAAGACTGTACTGCTGGCGCGATTACCACTGGTCCAAATGATAACATTCTGGTGTTAAAAGGTGTGGCCAAGTCTCTACATACACAGAAACAGCAGAAGCAGAACGAGTGCTGCAGACTTTCAAGCATAAAGCTCGAGAACATCCTGACAAACCAGCCCAAATCCTACTTAATGAGTTGCTATCAGTTCCTTCTGGTCTACTGACCTTTCTGCCAGAGCGGCAGAATATTCGTAAGGCCATGAGAAGAGACAGACGCCAGCAACAACCTCGAAATTCAAGATTGCTGGATAAATTACATTCCAGAAACATATACGGTCACTCAGTCAGGTGATTACTGGTAAACACCATCCCAATTTCTACACAGTTTTGTCAGAATCCAGGAGGAGGAAAGAGACCATGATCCAAGAATTTCTTATCGGTCGTCCTGTACAAAGGGAGCCAGAAAAAAAGACAGTGGAAGAATTTGCAAGCGAGGATTTCAGGAATTGTAGCACAATACCAAACATACAAAGATTAGGAGAGGCTTATGCACTACTTTCGGATACATGGACATCAGTTCACCCTGTAAAGACACTTGTGCAATTACATATGTGAAATATATCTTTTGCATTCTGTAAAATGTGTCATATTTTCCGAAACAATTTTTTTTTTTTTGTATTCTGTAAAATTTGTCATATTTTCGAAATTGTATTGGAAACTGAAAAAAAATAAAGTTAAAAAAATTGACTTCCGAAAATCGTATTCGGAACTTTGGCATTCGAAAAATTGTTTTCAGAAAAAAGGGCCCATTTCAAACATGTACCGTACCTTGAAGGTTTACACAAGTTATTAAATATTGCTATTTGGAGGGAAGGGCTAATAAAAAGCTAGATAAACTAATAACTACTCTGTTTAAACTAACAAGAGATGAACTGTTTGATTAGTTGATCAGGAAAAGTTCCTCAAAAGATAATTCATAAGCAACATCAGTTGCACAAACTTATTCCAGCCATTGATGTATGTAGGACTGAAGCTAGAAGAATGTGGAGAGTAAAATCACAGTCGCTGAAAAACATGTGGTATCATGTTCTAAAAAACGAGATCTCCAACGTGTCTGTGAACTACTTGTATTCATACATATGCATGTAGTTGTACTGACCATGTTTTAAACTCTATTATGTGCCAAAATATACATGCAATAATATCCGCAATTGAAGATGCAAGAATAATTCAGGGTCAAGATATAGTGACAGAAAAACATGAGCCAGAACCTTCTGTTGATGAGCCACTAGAGCTTCTGCAAGACATACAGGATTTTACATCTTCAGTTGCTCACGAGGTTAGTCGTAATCCAATGCAGACAACTGTAATTCAGATGACAGAAGCCGAGTAAAAACAACTGAGTTCGATGTCACAGAGTTTATGAATGTCTCGCATGCAAAGAGAATAACATTGCTGCAGTCAAATGGAAAGACAATGCTGTGATCACAGTGTTATCCAATCAAAGTACAGTTGTACCTATTCAGAAGGCAAGTATTTCCTTCAACGAGAAGAAAAGGATAGCAGTACCTCAGCCTAATATTATTTGCAACTGCAACCAAAATATTCAGGGAGTAAATCTAATGGACAACAACATTTCTAATTAATTATAGAATTGGAATCCGGAGGAACAGATGGTACATGCCAATATTTTGGTGAAGCAGTGTTCCAGCACCACAACAGGAGTATGGCACAGCTCCCCAGCGATGTACAGACCAAATGAAGTAACATATTTCTCTATCTGTGAGAGATGATCGTGGAGCATGTATGATTGGCAAGCCAACTTCGTCACCGATGTGCAATATGTCACAATAAAACAACCAAGGCATGCATTTGATGTGAAATACCTCTACATGAAAGTGTTTTTTCTAAATTCCACGTGGTTAAGAAATAAGTTACACGCTCTTTTTCTTTTTATAACGTACGCAGTAGGCCTGTACTGCATTATTCATTATATTGCATGAATTATAATGACCGTTATGTGGCTGTGAAAATAAATAGATTGAGCATTATATGCCATTACTGCACCTGATTTGCCCACTGAGTCGTTTTCGACCTAATCTGTATTGTGTCCACACACTGAAAATTTCTAAAACAGTATTTGGCATTAATTTTGGTATAAGAGCTTACAAATATTCGGTTTTCGTCAAATTTTTACCAAAGAAAAGTTCTGGGCATAAATGGGTTAAAGATAATATAAGACTCATGTAGGGGTATTTCACATTAAACGCATGCCTTGATTGTTTTATTGCGACATACTGCATCGGTGACGAAGTTGCCTTGCCAATCATACATGCTCCACAATCATCTCTCACAGATTGAGAAATATGAAATATGTTACTTCATTTGGTCTGTACATCACTGGGGAGCTGTGCCCTACTCTTGTTGTGGTGCTCGAACACTGCTGCTCCAAAATATTGGCATGTACCATTTGTTCCTCCAGATTCCAATTCTATAATTAATTAGAAATGTTGTTGTCCATTAGATTTACTCCCTGAATATTTCTGTTGCAGTTGCAAATAATATTAGGCTGAGGTACTGCTATCCTTTTTTTCTCGTTGAAGCTGTTTGTTAAAAACAAGTCTATTTTGCAATATCAAATTGTAAAAAAGAGTAAAGATGCTTATAGCAAAGGAGAGAAAAAAAGGCTATCTAACAACACTTCGAAATAGAATTAGATTAGCAAACGTTTTGTATTTTTTTTTTTTTTTTTTGTAAAATTTAAAACAAATCTCTTTATTGAGGTCCTTATAACTTAATTGTTTAGTTAACTATCCGTAGACAGATTGGACCCTCATAAGTGACACTCATGAGGAACTAAGTCAAGATATAGAGTGGCCAGTTTCTTTTCCCCTCGCTGACGAGTAACATATTTCACTAATCAGACTTCAGATGTATACAAACAATTATTGTTCTGACACATGCTGTCAAGTGAGGTGCACTGTCTGATAATAAATGTACATATCAGACAACTTCAATCAAAAGGGTGCAACTTAATATCGTATACTTTCGGAGCACTGTATGACTGCATATCTTTGCTTATAGTATGATTAATTCCGTTTTTTTTTTTTTGGGTGGCCTCTGATAAGTTTGTGAATATGGAGTGATTTCTTATTTCCTGTAACTGCCATGAACACAGTAAATTAAGTAGTATCAGAGCTGCTTGAGTATTAATGTTTTTTCCTTGCAGACTCAAAAGTACATGCTGAAAATATTCCAGCACTGCACACATGGCATGGCTGCATATCTCATTAAGCAATCAAAATGCTTATAATTTTTGAGTCCCAAAATTATCATACTGTGCTGGTGACTAAGAGACTGAGAAGAGTAAAAAAACCTGGTATTTCCTGCACTTTATAACTGAAAGTGATTGTGGTGACCTCTCCATGATTATGTCATTGACCTTTTGAAAGATTTTCGTTCATAAATTTCAGGAAGGTCTTTCTTGAACACACAGTTGTTCACAAATATCAAGGAAGAGGTAGACTTCAGGGATTGCTGCAATTGTATGAACAATAACTAAATGAAGCTTGTGACAAGCAATGAAGAAATACGTAGGGATTGGCGATTGATCTTTTGAAATTAAAACTTACACACCCCCAGAGTTACCTTTCATCACTAATGCTTCGAATTCCTAAACTCTGTTTTGACAAATGCTGAGTGAGAGTTTCTATATGCAAAGCTATATGCAGCATTATTTATAACAGAATACTCAAGACAGTTCCATGTCCTTTTTTTTTTTCTCCCTTGTCATGAAGGAAAGACCCAAAGGCTTACGCTGCAGCCTGAGAATTATTGTGCTTACCACTCCTATTCTGTAAATGATTGGGTAGTCGAACAGCCATGCTCTTGTACAAGTACGACCATTCATATAAATTGAGGGAAAGAAGACAGAGGACGGACACTGGAACGTTTTCTTTTCTCAATCATACTATCAGAGACTGGAATGCTTTACCTGCAGACTTATTAAAGGCTTTACCAATAACTAAAAATGTATTTAAAAATAGACTTAAGAACTTTTCTAATAGACGGTAGTATATTATACACACTACTTAAAGGGTGTAATTGATATCTTGTTATTTGAAGTGTTCTATCAGTGAGGACGTGTGTTGTGTCAGTGAAGTCTATTGCGTAAGTGAAGTGTGTTTGTGTCAGTGAAGTGGCTGTGCAAAGTATTTGAACAGTGAAATGGTTTTGAAGTGTTAGCGAAATCAGGATAAAATCAGTGCAGTGAGTGAGTTGACAGCGAAATAAGTGTAGTGCCAAAAGGTACTTGTGCAGGTATGAACTTGTCACACTCGTGGATCTTAGTTTGAACTTAGGGTTAATTTACAAATTAGATTTACTTTAAATGTTATTATAAGTGACCATGCTTCATTTAATTTAGGATGTTCCTTATTATTATTATTCTTATAAAGGTAAAGGTAAAGGTAAAGGTATCCCCGTAACATGCCATGAAGGCACTTGGGGGGCATGGAGGTAGAGCCCCATGCTTTCCATGACCTCGGCACTAGAATGAGGTGGTGTGGTCGGCACCACGCTCTGACCCCTTTACCCCGGGAAAGACCCGGTACTCAATTTTATAGGAGGCTGAGTGAACCTCGGGCCGTTCTGAAAGTTTGGCAACGAGAAAAAATCCTGTCACCACCTGGGATCGAACCCCGGACCTTCCAGTCCATAGCCAGCTGCTCTACCAACTGAGCTACCCGGCCACCCATTATTATTCTTATTCTTATTATTATTATTATTATTATTATTATTATTATTATTATTATTACTATTATTATTTATCATTATTATTAATTATTGTGTTTTATTAGTTGTGTTTATTATTAATTGTCATTATTATTGAGTGTAATTAGTTACCACTGCCACCGGGTATATATCCATTTGCAGTGTGAATAAATACATACATACATACAGCACGCATCGTGAACTTAACCTGGACTATAGTATGAATAATGATGATGATGATGATGATGATGATGATGTGTGAATTAATGAGGCGAAATGAGTCCGAGGTTCAACTCCGAAAGTTATTCAGCAATGCTGTTCCAATTGGTTGAGGGAACCAACCAGGATTTGAAACCAAAAAACTCATTTTCGTTGTCAGGTGGACAAGAGAGGTTTTTAAAATGAGTTCCTCAAGTAATAACAGAATGGCGAAGTGGACAAATATGACTCATCCTATACAATGTGTTTCCATATCTCTCTAGCTCACACAAGGATGTTAACAAAAATCGACAATATTTGATATAACTGACATTTCGCTTACTGTGTAGTTTCAGAATTCATAGCTAATGAATGTTTATTTTTTTCATTGTGTGTGTATTCTGCACTGTTGTGGAGGAGTAACAGCATATTTGACTCTGTGAAATGAATGGGCCCAGATTAAAATCTCTATTGCGACAAATTATCTAATTGGAGTTTTCCCCCAGGTTTTCCCTCAACTATAGTTAAAGTTGAATTGCTGGCAAGTTTTCGGCGTTAGATCTCGGACTTCTTTCACGTCACTTATCAAATGCCGTTGTCATCACCACCACAGCTCGGGTACCGTACAGCGTGCTGTATTTGTACAAGAGCACGATTGTGTGGCGGCAGAATAATTAACAGAATGGCAGTGGTAAGTTTCAGGCTGCAGTGTAAGTCTTCAATCCCATCTTCCTTAAAAAGAGGCATTTGTCTTTTTTATGCGTGTGGGCGCATTTATATGCAGTTGATAAGAATATGTAACCATCTAATAATTAGCTTATTTTATTATCCTATTGTGCCCCCAAGGAAATCGTTCTTCTTTTATGGTTCTAACACCCGAGTTATTCCTACACTTTAAGTTGACAAAATTCGAATCTTGGAAATTAATGGAGAAGCATTTTTAACGAAGTGAATATTTAATGACGTTTTACAGTACCAGCACTGTATGCTGGTAGGGCTACCTCTGTGTGTACTTGCTTAAGGAAATAGTGACTCCAGAACCCTATGTAAATCTTTTCAGAGTTGGTCCAGTGACCACACCAAAGGTTTCCTGTACCTATTTCATTGTGTTGGTGCGTAGCACGCTCGTGAGTAATTTGACCCTTTTTGTGGTACCTCTATGCGTACTTGTGTAAGGGAATAGTGACTCAAATTCTATCAACTTTACTCTCTGAAAATCTTTTGAGGTCTTGTGTGCTGTCTGTAATGCATTAAAAGCATCTTCCGTTCCCATTGCAGTTCAAAAAAGTTTTAAGCTTTTGTTGAAATAAGTTGCGTAAGGACGAAGGCAGGAGATTTGTCTTTGTTTCGATTATCAGCTGTAGATCTGTAGATTCCTTAAAAAAAAAACAAAAAAAAAAACAAGAGCTCTACTGCAAACCATTAGACCTGGCAAGAACCAGGGCTGCAACCTGTCGTTTGTAGCGTAATCTAATTGAAAGTTATTGACAAGTGTTGCGTATCGAATTAAGAAGTAGCTCAAAATCAAATATAGCCTTAGTACCAAATTATTAAACAATAAAATCAATGTTGAATGATTAAAATATAAAATTAAATTTAAGTTAATGAAACCCACATGTTAATCCAGTGATCGAGATTCTGTAAATTCTCTGTAACATTTAGGACTATTATTATTATTATTATTATTATTATTATTATTATTATTATTATTATTATTATTATTATTATTATTATTATTATTGGTTCCGTAATAATTTTTCTACAAGTTACCGTGGTCACGGCTCGCTTGATCATAGTGGGAGCTATTCAGTAAGTGTTGCAAACGTATATTTTACATTCAGAACGACAAAGATGTAAGGAATACTATGAAGTCTGGTTTGTTTTCATATTAATACGTCTAGAGGTAAGTCTTTGCCTGTGAATGTTATCAGTTTTTGCCTTCGATGTAGCTGTTCTGGGAAATTACCTAATTATGAATTTTACAAGGCGGATTTAGGCTAAATTATTTGTGCGTTATAGGCTATCTTACACTGTTTATCGGCACTTGCAGAAATGACATCCATTATGCGGATCGATGTGAATGTAGAGTATCCAACGCCCACTGAACGAATATTTCACTTTTATCACTGCCAGTGTTGCGCTATAATCGTATATGCAAAATAGGCTATAACAAAAACCTAAACTAATCAAACCTAACCTGTCAAAGAAGCAACAAGTTATACTAAATATGTGTAAAATTGGCCTATATCTCTATAGTGGGCGGGACATAAGTAACATTGACCCGTATATGTGCCTCATGACAATCGGAACGCTGATTTAAATTGACCACGGAGTAGGTTACGTGTCGGCACCGGGTTTCCCCTTCTTTCTTCCTCTTCATCATCATCACTCATTCCATACATTCACTCTAGTACACGACTTATTAGTTGGTTATTTTACGACGCTTTATCAATTGTTGTAGTTATCTAGCGTCTGAATGAGTTGAAGGTGATAATCCTAGCGAAATGAGTCCAAGGTACAGCGCCGAAAGTTACGCAGCATTTGCTCTCATTGGGTTGAGGGAAAATCCCGGAAAAAACCTGAGCCGGATAACGTGACCCAACCAGGATTTGGACCCGCGCCCGCTCGTTCACGGTCAGGCATGTTAACCGTTACCTCACAGCAGTGGACGAATACACGACTTAACTCTCAACAAATACACATCATGCCAGCGTGGCCCGCCGAAGTGGTGTGCGATTTAAAAATGGGTCACAATTCTGCCATCATTCTGCAATATGCGAAACCCGAATCACGCAAGGGAAGTGGGTGGGCATTTGATACACACACTTTGAGTATGTACACTTCAGGTGTATGATTAACTGCACTTCGGTCAAAATCGGTGTCTAGTCTCTAAGAAGTCCGGTCATGTAGAGCGTTCAATCAGCCTATGTTTGAGTGAGCTAACTGTTCACAGTCATGAATTATGTTTTTTTTTTTTTTTTATTCAATGCAGTGATTGGCACTTGACTAGAGTCATTGGCCGTACAATGGCGATAAAAACTAAAAGGGAAGAAAACGAAACAAAGTGAACAATGTGCAAGTGAAACTACGAAGGAGAGGATGTCAGCACTGTTGCATTCTTTCTCTGGCCTCCCAGTACCTATCCACAAAGCTGACAGATGAAAGTGCTGGACAAGTCTTAATGTGGTTTGAGTCCATGGTGTCTGAACATCCACAGAGCATGCAGTGGGGGCTGGATAATACACCCAGGCGGTGGAGGTGATTAACCAGACAGTCATGACCGACTGCGGTGCGGAACGTCGTAACAGCTTCTCTTCTGGGCCATTCGGGGAGAGTGGAGTTTAGTGCGTCCTTCCAGTTTTTATCTTTAAGTTGTTCCTCCAAACTGTATCTTCCGGTGAAAAACACACGTGTAAAAGGTGATAGAAGTGACAAGATCTTTTCCGTTGTAATTTAAAAGAGTGAATGAATACGAAAATTATTATTAGACACTATACTTCAATTTTAAAATGATCGTATTTATTTTAGATGTTGTAATAAAGAATAGACACTAGGAACGGAACAATGTCAAGAATGTAGGAGACTGTAACTGGTGTAAGAAAATGCCCCACTTGTATATTTCAAGTTGTCTTCAAATGTCTTTAATTTTTTTTTTTTATTGATTAGATTTAGTAGAGGCTGTGGAGGAAGTTCTCGGGATCTCTTTCGAAACTTGGAGTGAATGTTCTACGTCGGTCGGTCTTAGAATGTTCTAGATTTTGCGCCGACGTGTTTGTTTATATTTAACCGCTGTTACCGTGACACTTAGAGGCCATCTGCACCATTTTCCCAAAGCAACCCTCCTGTTGTATCCGCCGCTGCATAATTAAAACGCAAGTTTATATATTTATTGAAACTTCGATCTAGCTACACACCACACACGGGACTGACGTCGGTTTTGTGTTCGTTATTTCATGATGGAATGATCTTGACACGTGCTGTAACTTCACAAATATACATGTATGTCAAAATGTATTAAGCCAGTTTTCGTAATGTCGATGGTCAGTGACAGGTTTGGTTTGTTGAGGCTTTTAGTGTCTTGTATATAATTTATTTGTTAGATAGGTAGAAAGCGAAGGTAAATGCGTAGGAGAGGAGAAGCCTATGTTGTTTTTCCACTAACAACATCGCTGGAAGGACAACTTCTTACCTTTGTGTATTTCTTTGTTTTAATGCTATTATTATTATTATTATTATTATTATTATTATTATTATTATTATTATTATTCTTATTCTTATTATCGTCATCATCATCCAATGTGTGTGTAGTGGCGACGTCTTGGAAGTGGGCTGTGTGGAATAAGGTCTGCAAGGGCCGAAATTCTTAGGCCCGACCTGGCCTGATATGAACCTGACCCCAACGCGAACTAAAACCAAGATTAGCTTATACACCCGATCCCGACTCGAAACCCGAAGACTAGCAGATAAAGCAGAGGTCAAAGGATACAGGGATCAGGAACAACTGCGATAGATTGTCACTTGAGTAGCAGCGTGAGAAGGAGTAATTTCCCAGTCCCCAGGTGTCTTTTTCTTTCGCCCCACCGGTGGGGGGCTGACGCCGACGGTTCCTTAGGGGGGGGGCAGTTTAAATGTCCTCGCGCTCTTATCCCCTTCCCCAGAAAAAAAATGACAAAAAACAAAAGACAGGATTAGACACGACTGGTGGTCATATGACGAACATTGCAATGGAATTGGACCCTGAGAAAGTAACTGTTAAAGTGCCGCTTCCAAAGTTTATTAGTATCACCTTGGACAGAACAGAAAAGACAATGAAGCACATCAGTCCATTTTACGTGAGACGCGCACTCGACGGACTCGTTGGAAAGGTCAAAAATGCACCTCGACTACGCAGCGGTAGTCTCCTCGTCGAGACGGTATCTCCAAAACAGAGTGAGACGCTGTTGAAGGCCAAGTTGCTGGGGTCTTACCCTATTAAAGTCAAACATCACTACTCGCTGAACACCACGCGGGGAGTAGTGCATACGGATTCTCTGGATGGTATGTCTGATGAAGAGATCCAACTAGAACTGGTGGAGCAGTCTGTGTCCAAGGCTTACCGTTTATTACGTAAGCAGGACGGACAGACTGTTCCCTTCTCAAACGTCTGGATTTAATGTTCTTATTTATGTCAGGTGAAGAATAAAATACATGCAATTCTGCATTATGTAACTTTCTCCATTCTCCTTTCACTTCATTCCTCTTAGCCCTAAACATTTTCCTAAACACCTTATTCTCATACACACTTAACCTCTGTTGTTCCTCCCTCAAAGTAAATTTCGTAAAATGTATACTGCGAAATAATTGGAGGAGTGTATAATTTGTGTCACTAAATTTAAAACTATTACAGGAAATTATATTCTGAAGGTAGATTGAAAGTTGCGGAATTTTCATGATAAAGGAAGAAATTGTCATATTATTACACCTCTTTTGTAGTTAACCTGAAAATCTTTTAACTCAACTCTGTCCAAAGTTGTTTGAAAAAATATTTCTCTTGGCAATTGAGTTTCTGTTTCTAGGCAGTCATTATTACTTTCCCAACGGCATAATAATTGGAGATTTTCACACATTACATCGTACTGAAGTTTGCCGCATTAGATATGTCTTTATGGGAGTGATGGTACTTTCAGTAGGTACTATATAGTTGTTTCTTACCAGTATAACTTAACATAATTCGAAATTTTCTCGGGCTTCTAGCCAGGTCATAAGTTGGTGATCCACCGACATTTCATGGATGTTCATCTTCCTCATTTAACCCTGAAGATGAGGAAGATGAACATCCTCGAAATGTCGATGGATCACCAACTTATAACCTGGCTGGAAGCCCGAGAAAATTTCGAATTATCATGTCGCCAGGAAAGTTTCAGTAGTTATACCTCAACATATTCATAAACTCAAGTAAGATTATATTTTTACTCACGATATAATGTTAAATCTAAACACGTCTCCAGGTACATTGACTGTATGTGCATCAACCTGATAAATAGAAGAAAACAAATTATATATAGCCTAATTTAGGTATATATTATTTTAATGTACTACATATGATATTTCCATGCAGATATATTATATTTTTACTAAATCACTTCGATTTAAGACGGCGCTATTCCGTCGGATGTTCAAATCTGCAAACATGTGTGGACTTTGGTCCTGCGTTCATAGACATCTATGACGTAGTGCAGAGGGCAGCCACTAGAGGGAACCCAAGAGTTGGAGCTTAATCTGAGACGATTTTAACCGGCGTCGGAGTTGTATCTGGTGTGGCTTAGTGGATAAAGCATCAGCACGTAGAGCTGAAAACCCGGGTTCAAATCCCGGCGCCGGAGAGAATTTTTCTCCGTTCCATCACTCCTTCATCCTATTTTAGGTACTTACACAACTGTATTAAATAAAAATGTGATTTAATATGCAATTGATTTTTAAATGTAGCCTAATATAATATATATGACAAAACTAATGTTGTAACAAAAACGATTTGAATGTAACTACCATAATGGTCTAAACATTTTCTTTTAACAATATAGCCTATCTGTGTTGTGAATCACAGGGAACAATGTTTGGGCTTATTAGTGACTCATAGTAAAATCATTGTTGTGGTAATATCACAGTTCAATTGTCTCCTATTGCTTTTAACTCTTATGCAATTCAAAGCATGCGAATATTGTGTTTAATTTGTGTAGATGTGTATTAAAATATTAACTGTAATGCAAGGGCGAAAGAAACTGATATCAGCAGATTGTGTCTCGTTTGGAATGGATCACGCTTTCCTACGTAGAGTTTACAATGTTGAGCATGTGTTTATCATTGTGGAAATAACGATAAGATTTGAAATAGATAAAATTTGTAGCTAATTTCTTCATTTGACAAATATGATTACAATTCAAAATGAATTTATGTATAGCCTAATGAACTTTTCTGTATTGCACAGATTTCTGTTGATGGTCAGCAGGTCACACGTGTAACTGTATTAACAGCAAACAGGTAATTTTCTGTCACTGTTCTTTCAGTGGTAATGGATGCTATCAAGGCGGAACCCGAGGTCGACCCTCTGGCAGTACAGCCATGTGATGATGCTATTAAAGAAGAGGAAAGTCCTTCAACAGATGTAAGACAATTTTTCTACCCCTTGTCTACTATGTCATTGCTGTATTATTATTTTTATATATTTGGCTGCATTGCTTTACAGTGTTGAGTGACAGCATTGACCTCCGGTCAATCATTCACTGATGAACACCATTTTGGTATGTACATACAGTAGCGCTCAGAAGTATTTTGTAGAAAGTAGATGTCACAATTACATAAAGATAAGTATTAAATAGAAAAAAATGCCAGTGGGTACGTTGAAAAGTATATATTTCTAATCCATTTAGTGCGAAAATACATTTAGTTTAAACAGAGTAATCTTGTGTAAAAAAAAAAATTGAAAATTCTTCTGGATCAAAAGTAATTCGTAAGTTGAAGTATATAAAAATAAAACAAAAATATTCTAGACTCTGAGAAAAAAATCAGTATTTCGTTGCATACACTCGAACTTTGATCACAGCAGCACATCTGTTAGGCATTGAATCCACAAGATTTTTCAATCACTCGTGTGGAAGTTGTGACCATTCTTCCCCCAGATGTTTAATAAGATTAAGATCTGGACTCTGGCTTGGCCAGTCCAAAACTTTGATTTTTTATCTGCAAAGAATTTTTTTAAATGGCTGGAAGTGTGTTTTGGTCATTGTCCTGCTGAAAAATCCATTTACGTGGCATATTCTTCCTCCCATTTGGGACCATATTCTTTTCTAAATGTCACTATACAAAAAACGATCAATATTCCTTCTGTTTGGACTAGAAGAACAACTCCACTTCTAGAAAAACATCCCCACACCATGATGCTACCACCATCAATGCTTAATGGTCGGTACCTGGTATTTTTTGTTGTCTCTCTGGTTTTTTCGTCGACGTACATTCTGCACACCAACAGAAGAAAATAAATTAAATATACTCTTCATCCTCCATAACACCTTTATATCAGTCTGTCAGTCTGTAGTGTTCCATGTTTGATACATTTTTACAAAGTCTTGCCTGGCATTCCTTTTTTTTTCTTTTTATTTATTTTTATTTTTTTTTTATTTGTGAGTTGTTTTCGTGATGGTCGTCTACCATTTAAATCATCAGCTACTGGCGATGATTCACAGTAGAGACATGTAGGTTCAGTCCATGGTGCTGCTCTAGAACATCCCTAATTTGTCGAGCCGATTTTTGTGGATCAGCAACCGACTACTTACAAATGATTCTGTCCTCCCTCACTGTTGTCTTTCGAGGATGACCAGACGTTGGTTTATTGTCCACTGACCCTTCTTGTTTTTGCCGCCGACTCCACACACTTATGAGTTGTTGTGATATACAAAAAATTTATCAATGCTAGACTGCGATTTTCCCTTCTTCAAGTGTTTAAAACAGCTTGTCTCACATCCACAGAGCATTCCTTTTGTTTTGGCATGCTTGCAATGGTATGTACTAGAGTTGGGTCGATTCGTGAATGAATCGTTCATTCAAACGACTAATAATAAAGAATCGTAAGAATCGATTTGTGGTATCAACGAATCATCGTTCAAAAGAATAGTAAGAAATCGGCATGATATCGTAATCCACGATTCTATTAGTTGTTTGATGTAACCTGTCAACGGACATTTCCTAACCTGTCGAATGCTCCCGAGCGAGAGTGAAATGAAAATATGTACTGCATTTGTTAAGTATGGAAAATAATGAACACAAACCTGAAATTTGCATAGTTAAATAGAGATGTAATGCAAAAAAATGTACTTCATAATAAGGTTCAGTTGATAAATTATAATTTAGAGACATTATCTTGGATAATTTTGTAGACTAATAGAGGTCATACTGAATGGTTCCAGCCAATGAGAAAGAGACAATCCAATGTCTCGCCTCTTATGCCATCTATGCGAGAGATGTAGAACGTTTTTGTTCTACGCGTGGTTTGCAAAGGAAAGTGTCTTGCGAATAGTTGGAATCGATTCAAAATTCAAAAGAATAGTTGGAATCGCAGACTGAGAAGAATCTGAACGAATCGTTAGAATCGATTTGTAATATGTGATTGAATCGTTGGAATCGACTTCTGAAAAAGAATCGTGTTGCCCAACTCTAGTATGTATAAATGCACAATCACTGTATAAATACCTAAACACCAATATTTAATATATACCATGCCACCAAATCAAACCAAAAAATACTTATGATCTAATGGAATATACATTTATATTGTTATTCTATGAACTTGCCTGATTCCTAGATATGTAACTACAGCAACATGATGCTACTCATAGAATGTCACAGCTGTGTGCTTTGCGTTGTTGTAACTGCATGCAAACAATACTGACAACATAAAACCTTTACTACAAAATATTTTTGAGCGCTACTGTAGGTAAGTCTACTCAAGGTTATGAAACCTTACCCAGCTGTTTGTATAGTGTTGTCAACATAAGTGCACAGTGGCAAGTTCGCGCATTTAATTGTCATGAAATGCACTGTGCCTTGATGAAATGTTGCGATAATGTGCCACAAATTAGTCGCATTGCAGTTGAGCGGCAGTCACATCTGTTTTGAATGTCCTTTTGGTCGAGATGTTCTTTATAAATTTACTTTTTTGGTAATCTTGAGTGCAAAAATAAAATATCCAGATTGAATAATAACATTACAGTCACTGCAAATCTAGCCTTTCAGGTGAAGCTCCTGTAAAGCAGATTTGAATAATTTCAAGGGAAAAATTGTTCCAGGGCCGGGAAATTATTCAAATCTGCTTTACAGGGAGCTTCACCTGAAAGACTAGATTTGCATAATATATACGTCACTATGTACGTTAACAGAAAACGACAATTCCAAGTCACACAGAGATTTTGTGCACTCGATGTGGGTCTCTGGTGTTTCATCAGCCCACGCGAGTTGTGTGGATATAAAGGGAAAAGTTGAGACAGTGTCGGGTGGAGTTCCCGGGTAGCTCAGTTGGTAAGAGCACTGGTACATTTAACCAGAGATCCTGGGATCGATACCCGGCCCTGGAACAATTTTCCCCTTGAAATTATTCATTACTGTCACTGTAATGAAAATATTTTATCTTATGTTACATAGGCGTAATGTGAACTGTACCCCATTTCAGATTTGGCTCCATTTTGTTCACGCTCATAGTGAAGTACCGTATTTACTGAATATTTCACGCACTTTTTTCCCGCAATTTCGATCTATGAATTAAGGGTGCGTGAATTAAGCGAGGAATTTCACAAGCTGGTATTTTTAAGGGTAAAAATGACAAAACTACAATTTTTTTAAGAGCTTGTTTTTGTTTCCTCCAGTAGCGAATATTAAATTCTGGAACTGTGAATTCACGTCCAGCTGCCCTGTTGCCATGTGTTTCTGCATATGCAATAACTTTTAATTTGAAGGACGCAGTATGACTCGAATATCGGGATTTACCATTCATTGTTAAAACTTATAACAGATGGCTTTTGACAGGTTTCCCTTTTCGAGTCTCAAACTCAACTGATGCGATCCAACACAAAGCTTTCAAACCACCCCCATTCAAATGGTAGGGGGAGGTCAATACCCTATAACGGTATTTTTAAAGGACTTTCATAGACGAGAAGGGTGCGCCTGTAACAGGTAGCTGTCCGGTCCCAAATACCGCTATGCACTCTCTTGTTACGGCATTTAAGATACCGTACATTCAAGGCTCCTCAACATAACACACTCATTACTTCAAGTTGCAGCATTTACTTGTTACAGTATTTCACGAATATTAAATGCGTGAAATACACGAGGAAATTAATTTATTAAATTATATAGTAAATAATTTGGGTGCGTGAAATATGCGATGGCGTGAATTACGCGAGTAAATACGGTATTTCCTTCTCTCTGACATATCCTGCTTTTAAAATCTGTTATCCATTTTTCCTTCAATTATTTCCATAATTTCTGTCTGTGCTACAAGCAGTACCCTATTGAAGCATTAATATGCAGACCCAGAGTGCAACCTGTGATCAGCTTCTGTCACATTGTAATATATTACTAGTCAGAATGTCTCTGTGTTCTGCAGGAAGGGAATTTACTGGATCTGCACGTGACTAGGATAAAGGAGGAATGCGTGGAAAAGAGCTGCGAGATAAAGTTTGAAGAAATTACATTGCCCAATAATTTCCCCGTGGTGAAGTGTGAAGCCAAGGTGAGTGGAGCTCATTGGTGTGCTGGATCTTCTTTCCAGTGTTTAGCTTGTATTCTGTTCTTCACAGAAACCTCCTCAGTACAACTATTTTGGTACGCACTGGGGACAGTTTCAATACTGTCTGTATGTTATTATTGCTTATTTCTTTGTTGCGGAATAGCCTGAATTTCAAATGCAACATGACTGTTTTATTTAAGTTTTGAAGAAAATTCTTTCAATGATAAAGTTATTTTTGACAAGGTACGCGATCTTGCTATATAGAATGAGGCACCTAATATTGCCATCTTGAATATCGCTTAATGATTGATGTTATCTATATCCTTTGTCTCTTATATTAAAATCTTTAACAGTAATGTGAAATCAGTCTTATTATATGACTGTGAGACATGGAAAACAAGTAAAATTATACAAAATAAACTGCAAACATTTGTTAATAGATGTTTACGAAGAATTTTAAAAATTAGATGGCTAGATATAGTCACAAACTCAGAACTACGGAAGATAACAAATCAGAAAGAAATCACAATAGAAATCAAAAGACGAAAGTGGAATTGGATAGGGCACACAATCAGGAAAGAAGATGGAGCAGTAGAAAGAATGGCTTTGGATTGGAACCCCCAGGGTAGTAGAACAAGAGGAAGGCCAAAAAATACATGGAGGAGAACAGTTTTGGAGGAAATTGCTAGGGAGGGGAAAACATGGAGCGAAGTGAAGACGTTGGCTACAAATAGGGTCCGATGGAGGCACTTTGTAAATGCCCTATGCTCCTCATGAGGAGATACAGGAGTTTGATTGATTGATATTGATATGCTTTGTCTACAAAATTAAAGGGTGGATTTAAGCTCACACATTTAGCATACACAAGGTTTGTGACAATTATAGGAAGATGTGCTTTAATTGCAATAGTTATTTACGATAAAAATGTAGGAAGTGTCCTTTTATTTTGTGAGTAGAGATGTTTGCTAAACGATACAGCAGTTTTAGATATGTTCTAACTGTCATTTACGGTGCATCTGTACAGTACAACTTTTCTTTCAACTTGACGCATTCAAGCAATGAAAGCAAGATTGATATTTAATATTAATAATTGTCCACCATTGTGGAGTATCAGTTACGATGCCTGACCGTGAAATGAGCAGGCCTGGGTTCAAATCCTGGTTGAGACAAGTTAACCTTGTTGAGATTTTTTCCGGGTTTTTCCTCAACTCAATAAAAGCAAATGCTGGGTAACTTTCGGCATTGGATCCTGGACACATTTCGCTGGCAATTCTGTGGTGTTTGGGTAAAGGGAGATAAGTCATAAAAATGAGTTCGGAGATAAATGAAAATTGAACTTGGAACCCTTATTACAAATAATTTTCTACACAAATAAAACACATCAACTGCTAGTATTCTTTGATTTTTGCACACCCACTTGTATAATTTAACTTGTGTGTTCATCTGGGGAACAAAATTCCACCTGCACAAAAAAATGACTTATACCCCTTTACACGAATACCACAGAATTATCACCTTCATCTCATTCAGACCTGCATAATCATAGCAGTTGAAAAAGCGTCATAAAATAACCAACTGAAAAAAAAATGTATATATTAATAATTGATATACATACGTAGTGAAGATGACATTCAAAGCAATGCACCATGTAGACAGAAAATCTTCATGCATCTCAATTGAACGCGGGCTTTAATCTTAATTCTTTCAATATTCTTCCCAGATTACATGATCCATGTAGACAGCCATTCATCGATGCTGGTAGGCTATAGAGATAATTCCGCCCACTTCTCCAGTGCCATTTTCTCCCTCATTGTATAATTGAAACATTGGCACATTAAAAGCAACAGTGGCATAGCTCAGTTGTGGGGCATTGAACTATAGACTGAGAAGTTCCTGGTTCAAACCTTGGTGTCCCCTAAATTTTATAATTACATTTAATTTTAATGGTTTCATATAGTTAGTCAGTAAATTAGTTCTTGACGCAATTTATTTCTTAACAAAAAACAGTTTAAACATGCATGCATAGAATTGAAATATATAGGGACATCATTTTAGTTTTACTAACATTAATGTTAACCTGGCTATACCTTTGGATTAATGTTTGAGAACCGGAAATAACGTTTGCACGACTGGAGTTCAATGATACTGGCGTAAAATACAAACAAATCACTTTACTAGGTATAGGGTGTAAGGAAAGTAGTTCACCCATTTACGTAAACTAGGAAATATCGCAATTTTGAGTTTGATCATTTTCATTAGGCTTTTGTTTAATCAAAATACAGTACAGTATTAACAATAAGTGTTTTTACTCACGAACTGAGTTATCCATGCGAACGTACTCATTATGCAGTGTATATTATACTGTCTACAGCACATAGAGAATGAAGTTAAATTGAAAAATAATCATAATATGGATATTTAAACAAATTTTTTTAAATGGTGACCGTTCATTTCGATACAGGCTTCAGTTCTTTTGTGCATATTATCGCACTATAGACTATTGCATTTAATTCCAATTACCAGTTTCGTCCTTCACACTTGTAACTCATGTTGAAATAATTTTGTACCTACTCTATAAAAGAGTATCTTACGTACTGTAAATTCAATCTTCATTTTTTGCCCGACTGCACAGATAAAATTGCTCAAACATGCTATCGACTGTCCGTCCAAGTGATTATGTCGCAGGGTCGTAGAAAGGGAGGAAATCACGTGACAATTACTTAACGAGGCCCTTTTATTTAAGTTATTTTAAATAGTTGTATAATATCACGTACGTATTAGTTGTATAATATTACTAGTCTTTACAGAGAGGCGAGCAGAAGTAGGTGGGGGAAATCGGGATGCAACATAGGCAAATGGACGACAGTACCTGTGAAAAAATATGATTCAATATTGAAAGCTCTTTCGTCACTGGAAAACGCGAACATTTTTCTGGAACGTACTATACTCACTAACTCAATACTGCTTACTATATGCAGCCTTGGTTCTATGAGGACAGTTGGAACTTCATTAGTAGAAGGGGTGGGAGTGAAGTAAATTAAAAATTAAGTAAAAATAAAATGATGTCCCTGTATATCTTCGCATCATTTCATCTATCCTTTTAAATAATTAAAAATGGGATGGGAAGATGTCTTGGATTTAGTACGAATTTCTGATGCTGATAGAAGAACGTCTTGGTACTAAAAATATAAAGATCCAACCCAGTCTGTCCCTCGAGGACCCAAGCTAAGCCAAAATAATCTCCAAATTGTGAATCTGCTTTTTCCCTATAATTACTGTGTTTGATAATTTATTTAGACTCCTGCTAATGTCAGTGTTATCCTTGCTGAAGGATAACATACAGGCATTGAGTCTTGCTATGTAGCATTTCGTAGAAGATGATCATGGAGATGTTATTTTAAAATGATGAAAAATCTTATATGATCCCATTGTGTAGTGAATATAGGAAAAATACAGTGGGCTGTAGTAATTTCTATGCTAAGAAATCTCCCGAGAGACATCTACCCTCTCTACAAACCTTTGTGGACGTCTTCCATCAGAAAGCAAACCGAATGTGTAACACTTTATAACCATTTTTAAAATTAAACAGTGACTGATTTAGAGGTGAAATGAAGTTCTAGCTGCTTTTTATGTAAATCCGTTCATTACTTCTGTACAGGAAGTGGTTTTATTCAGGGAGGTGTGCCACATTTTTCATATCACAACTTTCTTCTGTGTCATGGACACCATTTTATTCTGGTGGGCATTAAGACAAAATATGTTGTATGTATCTGTTTAGTGATGACTTAACGTAGTGATGTCAAAGCAAGCGCATTTTTCTGACCTTGACGTCGTGCGCGGGCAGCAAGCGCTAAGTACGGAAAGAGGAAGGGTTGTGTATAATGTGATAGCTGCAACGGGGTTTGAACACGCGTCCGACAGGGCGCGCGGCAGACGAAACGCTGGTACGGGGAGCATCTGCATGCTGAAGGGCAGAGGGGGTGTATTACATCAACGCGGCGAGGGGAGGTTGCGCGCGCAGCTGCTACTTGCGGAGTGAAGGGGGGACGGACCCTCCCGACTCTTCCAGAAGTCCGTCTAAGTGGAGATATCCAGATAATTCGAGAGGACACCCGTAGAAATTTCTCGTAACTATGATTTTGCTATAAAAGAAGAAACGCCAGCGAACTTGGGCAGTTTTCAGTTTATTCAGCCATTCAGTGAGTAAGCCAGAGCAAGCAAGCCAGTCTTGTGTACCGGAGTTCGACTCGAGTGTGCGTCCGCAACTGTGTCAGCATCCGAAGGCCTGAGTTCGAGTGCAGTGGACCGCAGTTGGAGGGACCTGAGTTCGAGTGCAGTGGACCGCAGTTGGAGGGACCTGAGTTCGAGTACAGTGGACTGTCTCTGAAGGTCTGTGGTTCGAGATACTGTGAACTCGAGTGACTGAGCTAGAAGAACTGTGAACTGAGAACTGACAGTTCTGATTTGTAAATAGTGCTTTGTAAATATTAGTTAAGATTAACAGTTCATTGTTGTTGGTAATAGTCCAAGTAAATTGTCATTGTCGTCGGTGGAGTGCACTAACGAATACTGTGTTACTGTGTGGAGAGCAAATCCTATTGTTGAGATAATAAAGTTACATTGTTACCTAGTTTAAAAGTTACAATATGTATAAGCAACCTGTTGGATTAAGAAAACAGTGGTGCACAAGCTTCAAACGGAACGTGAAATTTTATGTCGTTATTTTTATATGGCTTCTTTCTGTTTAATATTATCTATATTGTCTGTAAAACAAAAGTACTAACACTGATTTCTTAATATTGCACTTGTGTTTTAAATCTTAATAACATAATAGAGAGTAAAGAAGGAATATTCACTTAAATTCCATAGTAGTATAATATTATACTGTATTAAGTGGATGAAACACATCATTCATAAAGAAAGTGATATTCCAAAGAAAGAGATTGAGTATGATATGATAAGTTGAAATTTATATTGATGGTATCTTTAGCCTTACAAAAGTAATCAATAAACTAATCAAAACAATATTACAGTACAAAGCAAAGTTACCTAGGTACTGTATCTGTTTTAAGTGTAACTAATATTACATAACAAAACTCTTATCGCATTATGCTTTTAAAGTGATATTTGTGAGCAACTTCCTATCATCAAAATATTAAATTATTTTCTCGAAATCTGCTGAAGCTATAGAGCTGACGTACTTACAACATATGGGCACGTATCTTTTGCTTATGATGTAACAGTAGTTGCTTTGTTAATTCATTTCCTTACAAACAATTTCCATGCGAATAGTTTCAAAATTTCAATACACTATCTTCAGTAATACGTATATACAGTATATTAGATTTACGAAAACATTCTGTAAGGCTACTAAATAAATAGGCCTATACCTGAAAATTTCACTTTTCTATACGAAAGGTTGAGAAAATATTTCTTTTGAATAAAAAAATCAAACTTGTGAAAAATGAGCATTAAAATTAAAACTTACATTCTTATAATGCACTTATACTTCTCAGGCAAATCTAAAAATTAACATGGATACAGTTTTAATAAGTTCTCTTCCCTTTATCTATTGATTCAGTGCTGGCCATCCCTGAATATAGCTCGACCAAGCGGCATATACCACCTCTTTCATCTGTCTCTTTCCTTTCCGCTGTAAAGCGCTCAGGCTCTCATGGGCTCTAATGTGCATGTTTGCTCCTGTGGGCATCAATTGACATGCCTGACTTAACGTGTCGGCCCTCCTTGACTAATATTATATACTTCTTTAGTTCATTGTCCATTGTTCTTCTGACTCCTGTATTTGCACTCACTTCTCTTACTTATTATTTTCTGCTCTGTGCTTATTCTGTCACCTTTATCATTCTGACCTGTTTTTTTCTCACTTTTTTTCGCTCTTTTTCAATTATGTTTTTGCAAACAGTTTGTATTAAGTTCACAGTATCACTGACTTCACTTCAGTTAATTTTCCTACTTCTCCCTACCCTAGTTTATTTATTTCCTCTTCTCCTTTTCTCTCACTTACTATCCCCCACTTTCACTCATTGCTCCTTCCGTCTCACTTTCTTTGTTATCTTTCCCTGGCCCTGTGTCTACATTCGTTACGTTGTTCTTATTTTTGTCATCTTCCTGTTTTCTTCTTGCTCCTCTCATTTCGGTCTCTATGTTCTGCATCCTCGGCTTGCTTATTATTTGCTCCAATTCTTCACTTTCCAATCCATTTCTTCCCTCACGTTCTGAGTCTAGCAGTCACTTCGTTCCTTTGTCCATTGTTACGATGTCTTCTAATCTATTCCAGTCATTGATCTTATATACATTCCTGACCTCGGTCTTATCCTGTTCCTTTGCTTTATTGATCTTGCGTCACCACCCAACTTCCATCGTGTTCTGGCTGTTGCTTGTCTTGTTTGTGTAGACTTCCTTACTTTTCAGCTTTGCCCTACATTACTGCTGTTGTACTTTAATGTCGTCTGGATTTCCTTATTTTCCCCTTTGTACATTTGTCTTCATAACGCGTGCATCTGCTTCATTTGTAATGTTCGATACTATGATCATATCTCACCTTCTTTCGAGAAGTTATCATGGCTTAGGTTACATGAGAGGAGAAATCTGCACTCACTTTCTCTCTTATATCGAATTATGCACACTTCATCCCCCTATTATTTATTCGCTCGTTTTCATACTCTCTCTCGCTATCATAATATTAATACTCGATCACAACGCGATAACACGCTAGAAATTCCACTTCACACATCATCTCTGTATTCCTCATCTTTCACTGTTGCTACCTCTCGTCACTGGAACTCTCTGCCGCCTGAAGTCAAGGGCTGCCGAACATTGAAATGTTTCAAATCCAAGTTAGAAAATTATCTTATGACGAGTTGCCAAACTAACTTACTATTATGACAAGTGTTGTATTGCATGCTTCCACGTATTCACATTTATGTTCTAGTGATATTTAACTTATTTTATATTTTTGTTTTCATATTTTCCGATAATGGTGTATCTGTAATGTGATAAGTTGAGCTATATATAATCATAATTTTCCTTACTGTGTGTACTTAAAAATATTGTATTCATTGTATGCTTTGTACTGCAGAATTTTATTACTACCATTAGTATTATTATTATTATTATCTTATTTATTATTATTATTATTATTATTATTATTATTATTATTATTATCAAAAATTGTCTTACTTTTTTATATGTTGTATGTCTCATTTATTTTGACTTGCTGTTCACATTTTATTATGCTTTTTTCTTTCTTTCTCTATGTTATATATTATGTCTGATTTCTACTTACTTGTTGTTTACATTTTATTATTATTATCTTATTCAGTTTTGTGTGTAAAATTGTAGTGTACTTTGTAAAGTTGTAGTGTTTTTTGTAACGCAATTTTACTCCTGGTTGAGTGTTAGAGAAGGCCATTTGGCCTAAACTCTGCCAGGTTAAATAAATCATTATTATTATTATTATTATTATTATTATTATTATTATTATTTTTACTTACTTACTTACTTACTTACAAATGGCTTTTAAGGAACCCGAAGGTTCATTGCCGCCCTCACATAAGCCCGCCAGCGGTCCCTATCCTGTGCAAGATTAATCCAGTCTCTATCATCATACCCCACCTCCCTCAGATCCATTTTAATATTATCCTCCCATCTACGTCTCGGCCTCCCTAAAGGTCTTTTTCCTCCGGTCTCCCAACTAACACTCTATATGCATTTCTGGATTCGCCCATACGTGCTACATGCCCTGCCCATCTCAAACGTCTGGATTTAATGTTCCTAATTATGTCAGGTGAAGAATACAATGCGTGCAGTTCTGTGTTGTGTAACTTTCTCCATTCTCCTGTAACTTCATCCCGCTTAGCCCCAAATATTTTCCTTAGCACCTTATTCTCAAACACCCTGAACCTATGTTCCTCTCTCAGAGTGAGAGTCCAAGTTTCACAACCATACAGAAGAACCGGTAATATAACTGTTTTATAAATTCTATCTTTCAGATTTTTCGACAGCAGACTGGATGATAAGAGCTTCTCAACCGAATAATAACACGCATTTCCCATATTTATTCTGCGTTTAATTTCCTCCCGAGTGTCATTTATATTTGTTACTGTTGCTCCAAGATATTTGAATTTTTCCACCTCTTCGAAGGATAAATCTCCAATTTTTATATTTCCATTTCGTACAATATTCTGGTCACGAGACATAATCATATACTTTGTCTTTTCTATTATTATTATTATTATTATTATTATTATTATTATTATTATTATTATTATTATTCTTATATTGTTTTCACATTGCCTGTTGTTCTCTGCTGTTCCCTTTATGTCTTTTGCTGCATCGTGTTCGTTTCCTCTTGCAAGGTGTTGACCTCTCTTTGTCACTTCACTCCGAAAATCTGGGCGCTTGATGCTCCATATCTAAATCTAGGTCCTAGACTTTCCTGTTGATTTTTCATTTACTCCCGTACAGCTTTGCAAAGCTCCGCTCATTTCTTGCTGCTTTTATAAAGGAAGTTAGCTTCTTTCTCTCATTTCATATGGCATGTCTCTTTCTGCACTCAACTTGCTTCCTTTTAATTTCTTAAATTATTCATGATTTTTTCCACAATTCTTACATTCATAAATCTCACTAGTATTAGCCTATTGGAGTCTTTCCCTAGCCTACATGTTTGTTCGACGTGATCTTTTCTCACTTCTAAATTAAAAATTCTGTGGCTCACATTATTCACTTTTTCAAAGGTTCCTAATTCCTGTCTTTGCCCTTTTTCTTCAACTCCGAAGATTGTCATATTTCTGTTTCTAAGCTTGTTTTCGTAGCAGTTGGTTCTCTTCTTCATTTGATTCTTTTCACTTATTATCAGGGTCCACACCTGTGGAGTAACGGTCAGTGCGTCTGGCCGCGAAACCAGGTGGCCCAGGTTCGAATCCCGGTTGGGGCAAGTTACCTGGTTGAGGTTTTTTCCGGGGTTTTCCCTCAACCCAATACGAGCAAATGCTGGGTAACTTTCAGTGCTGGACCCCGGACTCATTTCACCGGCATTATCACCTTCATTTCATTCAGACGCTAAATAACCTAGATCTTGATACAGCGTCGTAAAATAACCCAATAAAATAAAAAAAAAAACTTATTATCAGCATCTTAATCTTCTCACTGTTGTTTTTCTCACTCATCCTCAAGTTCTCTGTTACGTGTTTATTTTCTGTTCATTTAGATTTGCTGTTTTTCTATTCCTCCATCTTTCACTTAAGTTTTCTTTCTGTTATTCTACCCAGGATTTACCATTTGTAAACACCTTTACATTTTCAAGTTTTGGTACTTGATATTTTTAAACATTCTCTGTAGGGCATTGCCCCCTATGCTTGACTCCACAGAGCTCACTTGCTCACGTCTACACACTCCAACTTACTGCTGTAGACTCTGGAAGGATGCAAATAGCCAGAAGTCATGGCGCTTCCTTTAAACACAACACTATTTCCTTGTACCTAGAGTCGACGCCAATTCGGAAGGTGGTTGTCTGCTAGCGTTTGCGTCGAGAGAGACAGATAGCGAGAGCAAGGCAGCGTACAACATTGCCACATCATACTTCACGCGCACGTGCAATACAAATAGCGCAGGAGAGAATTTAAATTATCAAAAGACAATAATGACCTTAGTCGTTGATTACTGTAAGCATGACACGAAATAAACCCTCTTTCCTTCACTAACAATATTCTTTGCACGGTTCTTAATCCCACACCACATGCTTCTGCAGTCGTTTCTTGCATGTTGGCAACATTGCTTCCAGCATCAAGATGGCCGGCAGCATTCTGCTCGTTAACGTTTTTAAAATAATTATACATCTTAAACGCTATTTTCCGCGCTTGCTTGTGTAATACAGTGAATCCTGTTCAAATCGGAACCTGAATAACCCGGAATCCTGTATATTTCGGAACAATTTATTGGTCCCGGCAAAATTCATATGTATTATGTGTAATTTTTCCTGAATAAAACAGAAACTATCCAACGCGGAAACGGAAACTGTCTGGTACTGTTCAAAGCGGAAATAATATTTTGGACACACTACTGTAATGTAAACTATATCTTGAAGCAGTATGTGCTTTCAAGGAATGTACAAAATACGTAGGTGACTAAGATAAAAAATAAATTTTCTTTGTAAAATTTTTGAGGGTGCGACGGTGTGTTGGCCTCGTGGTCATAAATTTTATTACGCTATTGACTAGGCAGACGGGTCCCTTCAAAGATGTTCAATGCTTCACTCCTGTATACTGTCGTAGCTGGGTAGAACGCAAGTGTATAGCGATTTCGTGATAAAAAATAGTTGCGTAAAAATGTTGCTCTGTCATTAATTGATGAAGTAAAAGTTATCAAGGAAAATTAGAAACGAAGAGTATGGAAACAGTGTTGAAATTTATGAATGGAAAACTCAGGTGTAACTTAACACTTTAAAAATTAAAGGCTGTATCATGAGTGAGTGGCTTGCCGTCAATAATGGTGACATAAAAAGGAAAGAGAAAACAACTGGTTACATAGAAATAAATGAACTGTTGTGGGAGTGGATTGTTCTTGCCCTTTCATAGATCATGCAAATTTCTGGACCTATTCTGCAAAGAAAACTCTTGAACTGGCAAAGAAAATAGATAATCCAGAATTCAAGGCTTCTAGGCTCCTAGTCCAATTAAATAATGTGCTATGATATACAGTACAGTATTATATTATAGTGTTAGATATTAAATTTAGTGTAATTAATAAACTTTATAGTGTTTAATGAGTGAGTTACGATACAATTTATACAGGAAATGAGATTTTCGTCAAGATCATTTACCAATTAAATAAGGGACAGGAAGCTGATTTAATGTCAGTAGTGTTAAACGGAATATTTTGTAATTCCTAAAATTTGCGGCATGCCGTTTTGTTTTTAATTTATGAAAATTATAAAATATTCCATTTTAACTTCACACCTGAATAACACGGAAACCTGTCCACAACGGAAAAAAAAAATTAGGACCATGTCACTTCCGTCTTGAACAGGTTTCACTGTACTTGTCTTTTTACAGTCTCTTCTTCCATTTATTTACCTTACATATACACAGTAAATGTTAGTTTTACTTATCCAATGTATTGAAACACTCGCACGTGAACAAACGAACTCGGGAAGTGCTTGTTATAGAATGATTCTGACTGGTTCTACTATTCAAGCTTGTGACGTGACATGCCAGAAATGCTATGGTGCATATAGAAGCTAATCGCCTTCCAAAATGCCATTTAGTCTAGTGATATATGAAATATGTTACAACGCTTATCTCAACGTACAAGAACAAAATAAATCATTACAGGGAACCTTTGATCTGGGAGATAAAGCTGTTATTAACAGTTATATATTATAGAAGCTTGTTAATGTTTCCAGCCATTCAATTTCGCTATTAATTTACGTCAAGTGTTATACCAAGTTCTGTTCGAATGATGTTTATTTAGTCCGTACATATTTCCTTTCGAGGAGATTAATGAAAAATACACGCATATCGTATAAGTAAAACCTCTTTTATGGAGTCAATTTGATACATTACTGGATATTGGAAGTAATTCTCGATTATTAAAATTATGTATATTTAAATGTCTACATCTTATTCTTCAGGTGAATTTGGGACACGTGACTCATATTACATAAAATATAGAATTTAGAGCAACAAATGTCGTATCATTGTTGACACACGAGAGATCATATTATAAAATATATTCCTGTTCATAATCTTTACTAACAGAAAGCATAGGAATAAATTGAGATTTTTTATTTACTATTCACATCTTAGCAAAATATCTGCAAGAATGAAATATTATATGTAACACTCTCGTTAGGTTGAAAAATATAAAATTTTTAGATTAAATCTACCAAAAATTGCTACAAAATGTGATATATATATATATATATATATATATATATATATATATATTGTTTACTGGAAAGCATGGTTTAATGTTAACTTTTATGGGCACATAATAAATATCCTTGGACTAGACATTTTGGAGATTAGATTTTGCTAAGTTAATAACTGGGTAAAGACTAATTTCCTTTCATTTCTTTCTTACAATAGTACAGTGATGTCAAAGCAAGCGCATTTTTCTGACCTTGACGTCGTGCACGGGCATCAAGCGCTAGTTATGCTAGGAGGAATAAGCAGCCTGTTGGATTAAGAAAACAGTGGTGCACAAACTTCAAATGGAACGTGAAATTTTATGCCGTTATTTTTATATGGCTTCTTTCTGTTTGTTATTTTCTATATTGTCTGTAAAACAAAAGTACTAACACCTATTTCTTAGCCTAATATTGCAGTTGTGTTTTAAACGTTGATAACATAATAAAGAGTAAAGAAGGAATATTCACACAAATTCCATAATAACTACAACTATACTATACTAAGTGAATTAAACACATCATTCATAAAGAAAGTGTTATCCCAAAGAAAGACACTGAATATGACATGATAAGTTGAAATTGATATTGATGGTATCTTTAGCCTTATAAAAGTACTGTAAACTGGTGTTACTTTGAACACAGACGAAACTTTGAACATTTTTTCGGAAAATCAATTTTAGGTTTCTAGATGCTACACTTGTTAGATGGAGGTAAATTTCGTATGAGAATGATTTTTATGATAATTTACCTCAATCTATAACAAGTGCAGCACGTAGAAACCTAAATATGATTTTCTGAAAAAATGTTCAAAGTTTCCTCTGTGTTCAAAGCAACCCCAGTTTACGGTAATCAAAACAATATTATAGTACAAAGCAAAGTTGCTAGGTATATGTTTTAACTGTAACTAATATTACATAATACAATTCTTATCGCATTATGCTTTTAGGTGATATTGGTGCGCAACTTTCTGTTATCGGAATATTAAATTATCTCGAAATCTGCTGAAGCTATAGAGCTGACGTTTTACCAACATATGCGCACATATCTTTTGTTTGTGATGTAACAGTGTTTGCTTTGTTAATTCTTTTCCTTACAAACATTTTCCATGCGAATATTTTCAAACATTTTAATACACTATCTTCAGTAATACGTATTTACGATATATTTGATTTATAAAAAAACATTGTTTTAGTACCTGTAAGGCTACTAAACAAACATATCTGAAAATTTCACTTTTCTGTAAAAAAGTTCAGAAAATATTCCTTTTGAATAAAAAAGCAAACTTGTGAAAAATGAGCATTAAAATTAAAACTTACATTCTTATAATGCACTTATACTTCTCAGACAAATCTAAAAATGAACATGGATACAGTTTTAATAAGTTCTCTTCCCTTTATTTATTGAATCAGTGCTGGCCATCCCTGTATATAGCTCGACCAAGCGGCATATACCACCTCTTTCGTCTGTCTCTTTCCTTTTCGCTGTAAAGCGCTCAGGCTCTCCTGGGTTCTAAAGCATGCGCTTGCTCCTATGGGCATCAGTTGACATCACTGCAATCGGAGTTCAAATCTTAGTGTATTGTAAATGGTAAATGTAAGAAACATTTGAAATAAGAACTCCAAAGAGTGCTTTATGGCCTCAGTACAATTTAAATACAGGCCTATGTCATGAAGATTCGATACATTCTTCATGTAAACTTGCACCATCTTTTTGTTCAATTGTGTCTTTATTTTTAGGAAGAGTTGTGTGATTTGGACATAGTAAAGGACGAGTTGGACCTGGAAGTTGCTGCAAAAACAAATGAGATTTTGCCTGATAGGTGAGTGTGGTGTGCTAGTCTTCAGATGGTAATATCTTTCATTGCTTCATTTAAATTGTGGTATATGATATTAATTAACAATCTGTTACGGCCTGGAATGATTTGTCCTTATAATAAGAATGACCTCGGAAATCATGGAAGGAGTTACGACGGTAGTAAATGCTAGAGAGTTTATTTTATTTCATTCATAATATGTAGACAAATGAAAAGAACACAATCTTGCAAGTGTACAAATCATCATATTTTGTAATATAATTTAGGATTTATTCCCCCTACTTCTGTGTATTAATATCTCTTGTCCACATAGCTTCCATCCAGAAAAAGAGATACAGTAAATTATATAATCATTGATACCTGCACAGTGATTGGTACGGTTTTGCTTCCTAGACTTATAATAAGGATTTGATTATAATGTAGTGTCACTGATCAGTGACATGTGCAGAGTCAATCATTTGTTTATGGTTTGATATCCGAATCACTCACCTGCCACTCTCTGTTTCCTGTCATGGTGGCTTCATTGCCTTCAATGATGATTTGATATGCTGTTTTTAGGATGCGTGTTAAGGAATTGGTTTGACTTTTCATTTTCTGGATTCTATTAAAAACAACATACAAGATTTTAATACACACCAATGAATGTGTATCTCACGATTTATATTATAGAATCATGCCATTTGATCATTGTTGTTACGAATAGCAGAGGTGCCAGTAACTGTAATCTAAAAGTAATAATTTTAATTTGTTGGCACCTCATGCCAATAACTGCTTACTTACTTACTTACTTACAAATGGCTTTTAAGGAACCCGAAGGTTCATTGCCGCCCTCACATAAGCCCGCCAGCGGTCCCTATCCTGTGCAAGATTAATCCAGTCTCTATTATCATACCCCACCTCCCTCAAATCCATTTTAATATTATCCTCCCATCTACGTCTCGGCCTCCCTAAAAGTCCTTTTCCCTCCGGTCTCCCAACTAACACTCTATATGCATTTCTGGATTCGCCCATACGTGCTACATGCCCTGACCATCTCAAACGTCTGGATTTAATGTTCCTAATTATGTCAGGTGAAGAATACAATGCGTGCAGTTCTGTGTTGTGTGACTTTCTCCATTCTCCTGTAACTTCATCCCGCTTAGCCCCATTGAAAAGAATTTTGAAATATAATCTTTTCAATGCCATGTAACCATTATTGTTCCTTATACACTTAATTTTTCCCCATGAATTTTTATTCAAAATTAACAGTAATTGTCATGGGTGCCAATGTTACTTCTGTGAGTGCCTATGATAGAATAAGATAGTTATTGGCACATTAATTTGTAATTGATTTCAATCCAGATCACTCAACAATGAATAGAAACAGAGGAAGTGAAAATAAAAGGAAAACTCGTGGAAATGATTTTAATGTTACAAATGCAGTTCTGAGATTTTGGATAAGGTGATTCAGTTTTTTATTGACATGTTTTACTTATCCTCCAGACTCTTATTCATCCGGAGGTTACATTAGTTGTTTTATATTTGATTTTACATTGTTGACATTTCGGACTTTATACATCCGAACATTTTATAAAATGTTATCCTTTTTGAAATGTGATACACAGCTTATCTCTGGTGGCCTTAGTTTTATTATTCTATTTGTTCATCTTGATTGTCACCTAGGGTCCTAGAATTGCTCACTTTTATGATTCTGTACAAATCACCTTGTATATATACTGCATTTGTGTGCCTCGTTTTACCGTGACAACGTTTTTTAGTTTCTTTAGCACTCTGATTATTATATTATTTATGTCTTTGTTTTATGAGAAGTTTTAGATAAGGACGCAAATAGCCATAGTAGCTGACGCGCCCTTTTTAAACCCTACTACTAATACTACTAAAAGGAAAATGGGAAAGACACGAGAGGGTAGAATCCAGTCGACTTTGAGGCAGCTTCAAGAATTATGGTATTATGCTTATAGCTGAATATCCACCAGTAGCCCTATATCCTAATGCCACAAGAACTATTCAGACAGTCTCTGTAACTGTATTTAAGTCACTGAAAATGGCCTGGAGAACTGCAGTATTAAAATGGCCCAGGGATAATCCTGAGAAGGTATTGGCAAAATAATTTTTTGCTTCTGTCGAGTGGTTCAAAGCCATCTGTAGGGTTAAAATTTTAATGACATTGATTTTTCAAAGAGTCTTGGTAGAAAAAACCGCCTCCTAAACCATAAGAATCAATAAAGTATCTTTCATATCAAATATTTGAGGCAACAGTGTGAGTTCCTTACATAGAATATCTAAAATTCAGGGAATGAATGAATGATGAGGAAACAATACAATTTTAAAAGCCCTTATTGGTGTGTATAAGGGAAGCGCTGCTCAGAGTCAATAAAGTATAAAAATGAATAAGTGCAAAATAAAAATAATGAAAATTTAGACGATATTCATATTTCACCACTGAAAAATATTCCCTTAAGCATAAAAGTGGTAAATGGCGGCACAACAATAGAAAACTGCACTTCAGGGTTCCAAGAAGCACATGGAGAGGACCAAAATACAAGTAGTAATACATCAAATATTCATTATATGAGGTCTCGCCATCCTCATTGAATATTACACGACTACTATGAAGTAGTCAATGTGTATTATCACCATTAAATCCAGAAAAATTCGTTCTGGCACCGGGAATCGAACCCGGGACCTCTCACCTTTGCGCGCTGAGGGCTCTTTCCAACTGAGCTATGCCGGGACACGATCCACGGTTCCGGTCGAACTCTTCTCATTGTACTGTTCGATTCCCAGTGCCGGAACGAATTTTTCTCGATTTAATGGTTATAATACACATTGACTACTTCATACTATAAAGTGTTAATATTCAATGAGGAGGGAGATTGCCGAAGAGGTTGGAGTGAGTAAAGATTCTGCACATGCAATTTTGCGTGATGATTTGAACATGAACCGAGTGGCTGCGAAATTCGTGCCCAAGTTGTTGTCCCCGGAACAAAAAGACCTCCGTCGTGACGTTGCACAAGACCTTCTGGACACCGCCAACACTGATCCTGGGTTCCTAACACCGTGATAACTGGAGATGAGTCATGGGTGTACGGGTACGACCCAGAAACAAAAAGACAGTCGTCGCAATGGAAGCATCCCGAGTCTCCAAGGCCGAAAAAAGCGCGGCAGGTGCGAAGCAAAATCAAGGTGATGCTGACTGTTTTCTTTGATGTCCGTGGAATTGTGCATCACGAATACGCACCGGAAGGACAAACGGTGACAAAGGAGTACTATCACGATGTTCTCCGGCGACTCCGTGATGCAGTTCGGCGCAAAAGACCAGACATGTGGACGGCGAACAACTGGCACTTGCATCACGACAACGCCCCCGCACATTCATCCCAATTGATCCACACTTTCTTGGCCAAACATGGAATTACAACCGTTCGCCAACCTCCTTACTCTCCAGACCTGGCTCCTTGCGACTTCTGGTTGTTTCCAAAATTGAAGACACCACTGAAAGGATCCCGTTTTGAGAGTAGAGAAGAGATAATGCGGAACGCGACGACGGAGCTGAACACCATTCCAAAAGAAGACTTCCAGAGGTGTTTCCGGCAGTGGAAGGATCGGTGGGCTAAGTGTGTGCAAGCACAAGGGGCCTACTTTGAAGGGGATTAGGGTCCCAACCCCGTCAGGTATTTGAAATATTTTTTCTGGCTAAAGGTCGGATACTTTTTAGACAGGCCTCGTATAAATAAAGTCAGATGGCTTTACATTTCAAGTACCCTTTATGTCTTTCTGCTTGTCTTGCAGTCTTTTTTGTTGCCTTTTTTTTCTCCTTCCTCTCTATTCTTTTTTTATTATCTATTAATAAATATTTCATATGAATTTTCAAGTTTTGTGTCCTGTGGGGGAGTTGATGCATATAGAATACCAATTATAATGTATGAATGTGGTTATTTAAGTAGACAATAATAGTTATATCTGATGGCATGATAAACTATATATGTATATCATTGATTAAAGTTCACGTTTACACTTTGTTTGTTAAAAACATAAAATTACTTAGTCACACATTAAAAAGTGTTAGAATTTTTAAAAAAGGTATATACCTTCGACAGACGGCCCGTTTCGACGTGATGTTACGTCTTCATCAGTGTCTCCTATATATATATATATATATATATATATTTTGCAAGGTTGAAGTATACACTGACTGACAAATATCCAGGCTACCTATTATATTTTCTTTAAAATGTTCGTCCTATTTAATTTTGTGAAAATTGTATTAGGTCTGCTGCAATTCCGTTTATTTCGTGATATGTAATAATAATAATAATAATAATAATAATAATAACAACAACAACAACAATAACGTAACACTGAATACGTAATAACTAGCAGTGACCTGAAAATATTCTTTCTTCCTGCAATATTGTATCTAAATTCTCAGGCTCATTTCAATTGATGAATCATTTTATTTTACAGTCTGGTTAGCTGTTAGTAATGAATATGAATCTGTAATCTGCTAGTTGTAGTTTTTTACGTGTGATTTCCTGTACATATTATGTTTGTATCAATGTTTAGTTATTGTGAATTTTATTGACTGATGGTCTATTTTTGTGACAGGTTTGCCAACACTCATGATAACAGTGTATCATCAGAGTACGAAGGATTTGCACATGAAGAGCACGTGACTATTGATCAAGATGCCAGTCATCCTGTTTCCTCAGCAAAATTATTGTCGACTCATGGAGATACTGAGCGATTCGAATGCGATATTTGTGGAACGTATTTCTCAAAATTTAATATTCTGAAAAGACATATCTTGATGCATATGGTCGAAAGGCCTTTCAGATGCCGTATCTGTGGCAAATTTTTTAGGAAAAAGTGTGACTTAAAAAGGCATGAACGCCAGCATACTGAGAAAGCTTTCGAATGCAAGTTTTGTGGCAAGTGGTTCTCGTATTTTGGTAACTTAAAAGGCCATAAATGCCAGAATTCAGATGAGAAACCATTCAAATGTAATGTATGTGGAAAGTGTTTTAGGAAAAAGTGTGACTTAAAACGGCATGAACGCCAGCATACAGGTGAAAAACCTTTCGAATGCAAATTTTGCGGCAAATTCTTTTCGTATTCTGGTAATTTAAAAAGTCATGAACGCAAGCATACAGGTGAGAAAGCATTCAAGTGCGATGACTGTGGAAAGTGTTTTTGGAAATCGTGTGAACTGAAGAGACACGAACGCCGACATACTGGTGAGAAACCATTCAGTTGCAATTTGTGTGGAAAGTCGTTTTCGTGTCGTAGTAGTATAAGGAGTCATAAGCTTCAGCATGCTGGTGAGAAACCATTCAAATGCGATATTTGTGGTGAGTCCTTTTTGTATCGCGTTACTATAATGAGACATATTCTCCAACATATTGGTGAGAAAGCATTTAAGTGTGATGTATGTGGAAAGTCCTTTTTTGATAATGGTCACCTAAAAGTACATTTACGTAAGCATACTGGTGAAAAACCGTTCAAATGTAATGTCTGTGGGAAGTGCTTTTCACATTCCAATAGCCTAAAAGGACACGAACGAAAGCATACTGGTAAGGAACCATTTAAATGCGAAGTTCGAGAAGAGTGCTGCCCCCTTAGGTTAAGTGTAATAACTAATTTATTGAACCATAGTACATAGAAATCATGGAAGTAGTATGCTCTTGTATACGGTTTTTTTTTTTTTTTTGCAGTTTACGAGCCTGAAATGTCATGATCGCCAGCCTCATGTTGTGATAACACAGTCTAGTATATACAATCACGAAGCTCGAGTTGATGAGGTTACTAGGAACATCAGACTGTGCTGATACTGTTTCACATTGTATGTGATGAGGCGACAGTAGTGATCCTAGTGGTTAGCAACTATCTACGGATGCATATTCCCTATGTATTGAGCTCCGTGCATGTATAGACTAGACTCTGGTGATAGTATTGTGACGACATGTTTGTGTGGTAGAGTTTTTCGTAGCCGAGTAACCTAAGAAGTCGTTAGCTATCCTGTAGTGTGAAACCAATAAATGTGGTCTTTGTTGAAAGTTTTACTGCATATTGTGTGGTTTAGGAGCACATATTCTCCAACATAGAGAAATTATTGGAATTGGATATGCGTGTAAACTATTTCTTATTGCCTGGTTACCTAAAGACGTTGTTCAAATGAGATGTGTGTTGGAAGTGTTTCTCACAGTCTAGTTACCTTGACTTCTATGAAAGAGTGTACAAGTTACAAACTATTCAATATGTTACCTGTGCAAGAACTTTCCTACTTAAGGGTAATTTGAAAGGTTATATATACTAGAATATGTCCAAAAATTTATGTTTGAGATGTATTTTTTGGGATGTCTTAAGATTGATGTGCGCGTACAGTTTGACAAGGTATTAAATTGCGAAGTGTGCGGAAAATGTTCCTTTTAATCGGGAAAGTGACCTCCAGTTATTTCATGTCAAACTTCGCAAATGGAGAAAGGAGATTTAACCTTCATGTTTTGGATTTCTGCTATTTTTTTATTCCATTGACTGAATTAAAAGAAAATATACGTGTAGGTAATTTTTATTTTCGTAAAACTTGATTATTTTAGAACTTATTCATAATCAGGTTTCTCATAATAGCGCGATCAGTGTTGTATGTAATGAGAAATATCTCCATTTGTGACTAAGGAAATTAATCCCGATTCCGCTCATGTTAAAGGTTATGAGATGAATTGTTATATTTATTTTATGATTTCGTAAATATTAATATGCGGTTTATCTTTGATAATATATTTTTAAAATGCCACTTCTATAAAGCTCGCTGCTATATTTTGTATGCAAAATTCCGGCATGGCTTATACATAAATGTAATTGCATGTAATTAACTTATCCCAGCTGGACCTGGCTCCTATCTGCATGACCGCGCTCTAGTGTGTGGTTGCGTCATAAGAAAATGAACGTCGATACAAAAAATCAACTGGAGAAGCAAAGTGTGTTTAAGGAACTAAAATTCACGTTTATTTTTGAGAAACAAAGAATAGTTTTTTGACTAACTTTTGCTACAGAGACTGACACTCATATGAAAGCATGCCGTGTTCTGGTGCAACTGATTGGTTTTGTCTTCTCATACAAAGACTGCAGGATGCCACATTTGTTTTTTTGTTCATCATTTGTCAGAAACTGAAAATTAATTGCAGTAATATCTCTTATCTCACTGAACTGTATTGGGATCCTGAGGATGCTGATGGCTTGCTTTTGTAGTCAAAATTTGGTGGTAAAGTGAATTCCATCACAAGATAGCACTCCGTGGAAAGAGTTAAAAAAGCGTCGTTGAGAACATAGTCCGAAATTCTTTTCGTAAAAACGTAGGTTTACTTTTGATTTTCAATTCTTTTATTGTAAAATATATATCAGTGTGTGCGCGTGCGTGCGTGTGTGTTTTTTTTCGCGTTGCCTCTTTTTTTCGTTAGAAAACATTAATTATTTGAAAATTTGGACAACTTTTCTACCGTATTCAAGACATTCCGAAATTGGTACCATGTTTTCATGATTCACTAATCCGGTTCTTTCTTTGAAAGGGGTAGATTATTCCAATCAACACCCTCCGCTGAATCTCGAAACACAGACGCATAATTACCTGAAAATCGCAAATCATATGTCATTCTTCTTTATTTCTTATATTAAAGTCTTACCCTTTATCATTGGGAACTAAGTGCAGATTTGTAATTGTTGAGCCACTTTTAATTACTGCAGTAGGGCTACGATTCTGTCGCCGCTGTTGAGCGTCATTGAACGGAAGATATCGTGATATTTCCGTAAAAATGTTCCTAGCCATAGAGCTATTGAAAACAGGTCGGCCATGCTCTGTGTTCCATAAATTCACTATGCCCTCATTGTGACCTTTGTACACTCCTGCAAGTATAAGCAGGCCAAGAAAGCACTCAAATTCTTCTCTGTCAAGATCTATCCATTTGTTACAGAAAGTAATGTGACCTTCTTTGTTGGTCCACTTCAAAATATTCTGCAAAATGCTGGGCTTCATAAACAATTCAAAAGCTGACACACAGTGTCAACATTCCTCAGACTACGCAGCGTTGGACCTGGAACCATCTTCATTATGTTTCGTGCTGGCTGCCTCGCTTGATGCAATTAACAGGACATTTATTCCATATTTCATTTCCATTACTGGACCTGAAAACAACTATTACTATTTCAGATATTTACTTAGAGATTATATATTATTATTGCTGCTGTTTTTGTTGTAATAAATAATTGGTAATACTTACTTGAAAATATTCAAATTTGAGATATCAGAAACTTTAGGAACAGTAGTTTTCCATTCTCCATCATTATCATCCGAATTTTCTGTCCATTGACTGTCTTTGGTTATAATAGCATCAATCTTTCTATCGATGTCACTGTCATAAGATTTTCCTTCATTATATTCATCTTCCTCATTATTCTTCATTCAAAATTACGCTTATTTCTGAACTAGTCAAATTTCTTGCACTCATCATGTAATTCTACATCACACTGAGGTGGAACACTAATAACAACTGAAGCAACAAAACTTAATAAAAGGTAAGAAATAAGCGGGAAATGTTATTTCATTGTTGCACATGTTTCGTGTAACATATTTTCAAAGTCACAGTCAGCATTTCTACTTTCGTAATGTTACATTCAACGAAAAGAGCCAATTTTGAATGGGGTCACATAGACCCCCAATAGTAACTGCAAAAACAATGAATATTTTTTAATGTGCTCAAATATAAAAATTAGTAAAACATCATTGGATACAGTTGACTCAGAGGGATAGAGTCATAAATTTTGAAAAGTTGTAGTTTTAAAAACGGCGGAGATTTTTCTTTCAAATGTGCTTCTGGGGTCATATAGACACCAATGTTACTAGGAGGGTGAAAGTCACGATAATGTTGAACCCCTGACTGAAAAGTGCGTCAGTATGGCAGGACATCAGTGAGAAGCATCTACAAGAAAATCGAAAATCCTGAAAATATAAAATGTAAATAGTACATTAAATATGGATTTGTGGCGAATATATGTGATCCATCTTTTCTTGTCTACATTATTTTCAAGCACATTCTGTCGAATAACACTGTGAAACCATTCCTAATTCACAGACACTTGGTAACCAATCATGGCGAGTATAAAAACAAGCCAGTTGAAAGTTCGAAAGTAATACACATTCGACAAAGGTGGCATTAGACATCGCATGAGTTAGCATTTCTAGTTGCAAAAAAATAAATCACTGTATACTGCAGTTGAATATCTTATTGTTCCTGGCGCATTCATTATAGCAGATAAAATGTTGTACAAAATTTTAGCTACAGTAACAAAAACATTTCCTAATTCTGACCAAATGTAGGGCGTAGAAATCATGATATGGCACAAGATGATGTTGAGCAAATAAGAAGAAATATTAGGCCCCAAAAAGGACGAAAGATTTGCGATTGAAATGTGAATCAGTGGATGTACAGTATCTAACCATGCCGAGTTACTTTTGTATGCTCGCTATTTTGATATTAAGAAATGTGCTAGTGCTGATGAAATTCTAGAATGTAAACAATTACCAGAACATACTAAGAGACAGGTTATTTCTAAAATTCCTCACAACTCAATAAGTTTAGAATTAAATTTGCCAAGGGATGTGTATGTGTCCACAGATCGAATTGCGTCATTGACAGGTGAGAAAAGTGATCATGGTGCTCATATTTTCGTTATTAACCCCAAGATAATTTGGCAATATTGCTTTATACATAGAGAAAACTTGGTCGTGAAAAAAAAATAACTTCTGATTTTCACGAAATGCTAAACACTGCTTGTAGCTGGTAAATTTAGTCAAGTCGCATGCACTATAAAAAAATGTGCGAGGAGATGGAATCTACATACACCCAATTATTTATCACACTGAAGTGCGATAGTTATCATGAGGATGCATATTGACTCGCCTTTTTGAATAGGGATATCTTATGCGAAGTTTTACCATTAGATGGCAGGAGCGTTCCATGCAGCACAGGGCTATATTATGTCATATGCTACAGTTGATTACGTTCTGCTGCTTGTTGGTTTTCTGTGCGTGTCAAAATTATATTTATAATTATTTTGTATAACCTAGTATGTTTTAATATAATTCAGTATTTTCTTACATCATAATTTAATTTAAATTACAATAAATAATAGCGTAAACTTGCATAATACTGAACGATTCCCCTTAAGAGATGGATGGCGAAATCTGCAGTATGCAGAATATAGATACGAGTGAATTGAATATTCATTAACATAAACCAGAACTTTGAGAACGAGGTGCAGGAATAAAAAATAGGAACTTTGTCAAAGATGAATATTACCTCTTTAATCATTAGAATTGTAAAAACAGGATATGCAGCCACCAATGTGTTTTGTTTATAGGGAAGGGACTATCGAGATTTAATTCCTCTTCTTTTTCTCTAATTGCAGAAAGATCAAATGCAATGTTTGATAAGATGATGTAATATTATCGCAGTAGTATCACGATTATTCCTGCGTTTTGTAGGTTAAAAACATTCAATTATCAATACTATGTAGGATTATTTTGAAAATTTGAAGTAAATACATAGTTTTAATTAGTCTACAGCACATTAAAAACATTATTCACGAAATGGATTTCACTATGGATCGTCCTGGATAATAAACATTCCAGTTAATCGAGAGTTTACTGCAGGCGTAAACTTCGGAGACTTCTAGAAGTGCTGAATATAATCTAAGCTAACACAGCTTGCTGTTGACGTTGCATATGTTTTTATTAATTTTTCTTTTCCCTCTTCCAAAATGAAACTGTAGCCAGCAATTCCTTACTTGAAGTAGTTATTTTTGTTTAATAGCTAGCGCTTTCTAGGCGCAATTTAATTGGTTAAATTTTTTTAAGATTTAAAGCATATATTCAGAATATTTCGGAACATGAATGAAGACAAAAGCTTTCCCTGGTTTTTAAATATAGAAACACAACAAAAATTTGGCATCTTGAGTTCTTTTTAAGAGTATTTATTGTACTAATACACTACGTAAATCCTCAATGTTTATATACCGGAAAACAAATGCACACGCAAAGCGCATCCCTCAAAGTACACGCGCGCTATCTGTTGGTGCTAGTTCAGGATATCCATATTACAAAACTAGGTAAAGCGTTTCCGTACAAAACTTATATCCCGACCTATTGTCGTATTTTGAAGATGAGTGGTTCATTTGACGGCTTATTCACGATAATCTGGCTATGCCATCTTGAACATCAACTCTTGCTAAATATCCGACATCCGTAGATACAACCTCCGCACATACCATTACCACGAAATGAAGAACTACACGCTCCTTCCATCACCAGAACTAATCTCAAAGTGAGAGAAACAAAATGAAAACAATGAAATATCAAATTAATGTGACGTCATTAAACAGCGATTTATGCACGTGCGGCTCGCGACAGGATCTTGCGCGAACTTGGTTAATGAAAACGGAACTAACCGAACTTAACCTTCATATAGGCCTATGTAAGATGTGTAACCGGAACACGAAGATAACTGCTTGATTAGATCTGAAATGTATCATACACACAAAAATAAATTCACGTAAGTTTCACGCTGGCACTGCTGAAGGGTCAGCGCATGCGCCGGAACCAAACGGTTCCTGTCCTATTATAGGCTATACATCTAACATAAAATGACTGACTACCATTTCTAATCGGCCGATATCCGTAAGTACGTAAATATAATAAATCTAATTTGTGCGAGATCGTGCGTATTTGCTTGGTTTCCGCACAAAACCAATCCGCGGAAAGTAAAATTCCACATTCAGTATTCCCAACCTAACACACATAACAATTTCCCTCTTCTTACCGCTTGAGTGACATTGATTTTACTGCTTTAGGCTTTTAACATATTATATTTAGAGACGTTCAAAATAGTAATAATTATAAATTGGAAACTTACCACTGCAATTTCACCTAAATTCCACTGTTAATTATTGTTTTTAAATATTTGCAAAGAATTAAGTAACTCTAAATCATTCCATAACCTTACCGTTTGTTTTAAATTCCCATTTATAGACTGGGGGGAAAAAAAGACAGACGTATATCACGGCCTGCTGGAGTATAGTAAACACAGAAAACATTTTAAAGCAACAATGTTGAAGATAAATATTTTTGTTTTCCAAAATTGCCTTCATTGAACAGAAACCAAGATGGAGATTTCATTGCAACTAATTAGAAATTCCTCTTTCAGGTATGTAATAAACGATCTTCGCACAAAATAATGTACGATACACGAGCGGTATGTTTTCTTTCAATTCTCGGAAATTAAAAAAGCTCAACTACGTTTCGCTTTTTCAAACTTTTCCTCGAACATGAAAACTTCAACATACCGCTCTTGTAACTAATATTACTATTACGATTGCTTTCCGCTCACTTTTTCTAAGTGTTTCCACATTAGGAATAAATAATCAGAAGGTTTTAAAATATTAATTAAAAAAAACAAATTCAGTGCTTAATTTTTTTTTTGTATTCAACTGTGGAAGTGTAATCACCATTGTCCAGATCATTATAATGAGTTCGTGGATTCAGTTATCTGCGCAGGGATCAAAACATTACGTCTTCAATACAGGTAGCGCCGGTTGTGTACAGATATTAGAGACTTTTCGCGCCCTACTGAGACTATTGTGACGTCATTAATCTCACATCCAATCAGAAGACAACACGTGTCAGAGCCTTGATAACGTTGCGCTTATCCGAGCGACCTGTGCACAAATAACATGATCAATAACGCGAGTGTGTTAATGAAATAAAATTTGCAATAATGGCTACACGACTGAGATTTACAATTAGCGATGATATCTGTCTTTTTCGGGAAGTGTTAGCAGTTAATCCTTGCGAAGACAGCAGTAGGTGGAGTGACATTCGTAATAAAATTCGTGAAGGACCAGGGAAGGACTTGTGCCTTCGTACAGTGAAGGACCACGTGCAACATCTCGTGCAGTTGTGGAAGAAAGAAGACAAAGCAAATCTAAGGAAGAAGTATATAATATTCTGTTTATAAGTTAATGAAATGTGAACAGAAAAAAGATTAGTGAAACATGATTGTGCGGAAGTGATGCACTGTTCTCTGCAACAGGGCCAAGCGAAAGCCGGGAAAATTTTAGGCCTACATTACTGTTTTCAAGAGTCTATAAATAAAATCGGAGTGTCTTTCTGTAATTTCAAAATAATAAATCCAACTATATAAACCGGTATCGATTTCTCTGTTTACATGATAACTGAGCTTAAACAACTGTTTTTAAAACCTCCGTTTTAGATCTGGTACCGAAGAGCAGTATGGGGAAAAAGAGCAACTTCTGCAACATATCACAGATATGGTGAGAGATTTTACTAGGAAGTCATCGAAGAGTGATCCAATAATTAATGCTAGACAGAAAGTTGTGGAAGAAAGGGACCTTGCTCTGTCAAATTTTCAGGTTACCATGCCCTCCACTTCCATATCTTCCAGTCCAACAGAAATATCAGAGGCTTCTTCTAATATAGGCCTACCTCTCCAGGAGACATCTGAAAATTCTGTTGAAGTAACAACTCAAAGGTAAATAATTATAATATTCCGTTTGCATATGTAGGATATTTCATGTACAGTATGTATCAGAATCTGTTGCAGTAAATTGCTGTGTTCTGATTGTTGTAATAAGTTTTTTTATGATTCAATTTATTATAATAGTAAGATATTTTGAATAGGCCTGTATTATATTCACTATAATTGTGTGGACTGCATGTGTGTTTGTATATTTACAGAAGCCGAAAGAGGAGGGGAGGTCAGCTTAGTTCAGATATTATGAAATTCATGGAGCAAAAACAAAAGGATGAAGTGGCATGGGGGAAGCAACAACTACAGCTAGAGAAGGAGAAATTTTGAGTTAGAGAAGCAGGAAAGTTTGCATAGGACTGAAATGGAAAGAAAACAACAAGCTATAATGGAGAAAATTATTAATCTTCTAGGAAATACTCGTAAATGCTAAAACTTAAAACCAATACAAATATACCATAGGCCTACATCCTACTTTCACAAAATAAATAGGCGTACTTTTTATTTAACTTGTCTTGTTCTGATATATACATTTAACTTCACACCTAATTACTTACTTTTGCAATAATAATACAATTTATGTTTAGTAATAGATACTGATCAATTCTTGCTGCATTGGCTAAGTATTTGTTTTCAGGTTGAAATTTAATTCTCACTTCCCTTAACAAAATCATTCCGAAATTAACGTCTTCACAATGAAAAGAGTTTAATATTGTGACATATAAAAATAATGATCTCAGAAATTAACATATCCTTTAGTTTACTATGGTCTACTAGTTTTCAAGAGTTCATTTAGTTCAATTCACAAAACCATTACTTAGTTCTTCTTTCATTATGTAGACATAATTTAATTTTCCTAATTTTAAAATAAACATTTCTAAATTCAATTGTAGCATTCAATAGAGGAAACTTAGATCTGAAAAATGTACAATATTTAGTCTCAATTATTATTTTAGCCTACACTTAAACATTTTCTGTAAGTCCAGTTCAATTAACAAGATTGAATTTTTATTTTATTTTTATTTTAGTAGTTATTTTACGACGTTTTATCAACATCTAAGGTTATTTAGCGCCTGAATGATATGAAGGTGATAATGCCGGTGAAATGAGTCCGGGGTCCAACACCGAAAGTTACCCAGCATTTGCTCATATTGGGTTGAGGGAAAACCCCGGAAAAAACCTCAACCAGGTAACTTGTCCCGACCGGGAATCGAACCCGGGCCACCTGGTTTCGCAGCCAGATGTGCTGACCGTTACTCCACAGGTGTGGACAACAAGATTGAATACATGCAAGTTTTCGTATAAAATATTCATTATTTTAATTGTAAACGTTATTGGTTACTACTTTTGTACATTTAATTATTTCAAATATATATTCTTACTGTGACAAAATATTTAATATTCCCTTAATGTAGGTGGAGAAATGTTAAAGTAATGTCCAATTTGGCTGCCATACAGACAAGTGTGACAGTTGGTCATGAGAACAGCTGCGAAGTTCTTGAAGATGATTTTTTTAATTTTTCTTAAAATCAAGAAATGCAAACTCCTTAATTACTTTACCAAATCCCCACTCTACTGCTTGTCTCACAGTACTCATGGCACTATTAAAATGTATTTGTTGTGAAGTTAGATTATTGCCAGTAAAAGGCTTTAAGTGCAGTTCCCTTATAGGATATGCAGAATCCCCATATGAGACAAACTTTTCACATCAGGGAAGGTAACACATTCTCTAAGTTCACTATAGAAGTTAGAGCGTCGAAATATCCCTGCATAAGTCATTCTTCCAGGAATCGGCCTTTTCCAGCTTATTATCATACCATCTGGACAAACTGTGGACTGATATTTCACACAATGCACACGCTTGTGACCAGAAAAATATTCTTCTTGATTCACAGATGGTCTGCATATTGGTCTTGCTGTGCCATCAATAAAACCCCAACAATTTTCTATTGGCACATTATGTGAACCAACAGCATTAGAAGAGAATCTCAATTTTGCCCTGGTAAGTCACCTTACATTCCTTAAATTAGTAAGAAAACTGCCTTCCCATGAATAATGTGCATTACATGCTTGCATACCATTGAAATGTAAGGAGCAGATAAACCAAAAATCCGCTCTAGATCGGTCAGTCTATTAGGGTAGTCAAGGCGCCAGAGAAAAATACAGAGACTTTCCAGTCCTGGAAGAAAAGGTGTAATAATTAAAATCTTGAAATCGTGTTTAAAATTATCATAAGAAAACATATGTATTATGGTATCTGTAATTTCCTGATATGCTGCGATCTGCGGGTTTTAAAGTAGCTGGTATATTCAAAAGATTTGCTAGTTGATGCAAGTCATGTTTCTCAAATCGGAAATGTTGCAGGCATTATTCATTCGAGAAACTGTTTAGGTTAATACCACAGTCTAATACATACAGTCGCGCAACTTCAACACTTTTTTTGCCAACATTCGCGACACTAGCTCCCAAGTGGCAGGCAAGGTACTAGTCATAGGGTTGATACAGTCCCAGCACGTGCTTTAAAGGGATGCGAGATGTTATAATAACGTTTTAATCATGCGCCGGAATAAAGGCAATGTGTGCAATGACGAAAATTGCAGTAACAACAAGTTTAAATCTCCGAATTTGTCGTTCTTCAGATTCCCCAAAGACCAAGAGATAATCATAACTCAGTCATAACCAATAATCCACGTTGTAGGTGGCCTACGTATTGTGTTCTATAAAACATTTATTAGTTATCAGCTACCTATTTCTATGTCAGGAAGGAGAGTTTAAATAAAAACAAAGTAAATACCTGTTACAGTGTATTATTTTTTTGCAGAGATCATATGTGTAAATGTGTAGCCATTCCGATTTTGGATAATGTATCTACAGTTTTTAATGCAAGTAATTCCATGATTTTTGTATTCGTGTTTTTTTTCTTTACACTTTTCAAAAGTTGAATGTTATATTGCATTCAAGTAGAGTTCATGGTGTTAATTTTTCAAGAATTCATGGAGTATTGTAATCCTTTAGCAAAATATTCTCTTCTTGAATAAACCCAGACTGTGTCGATAAATTTCTGATGTGTTGGTGTAGATTCATGTGGCAGACGTATTAAGTTCTCAAGAAATAAAAGAACCTTTTTAAATTTAATATATAAAGCAATCTTTACTGTAATAATTTGCATGACTGTTATTTTGTTGATTTTACTTTCCCAGTGATTATTTGAGCCGTTCAGAGCAGAAGTGGTGTAACTCAGAGTTAGGTAATCATGTTGAAAGTAAAAATTCTGTAAAATACAGCGCAAAGTAGCAATTAATATATCGTTCGTGCTATTCACTGACTGCTAATAGTTTAAATAAATTCAATATTAACTGCTACTTTGCGCTGTATTTTACAGAATGTTTACTTTAGCCCTCTTTACCCATTTTTCTCTGCTCTGAAAATAAAATTAGGCCTACATTCTCTGACTTAATTGAAGTTACAATTTTTTCAACAAAATTGTGTGTTCATTAATTTGTTCTCACCTACGTCATATTAACAGTAAGGGCATGTAAATTACGTATTATATAGGTAGGATAAGTTAAAATTAACCCGTGTGAACACTGGAAATGTAATGTAAAATGCGGTAAACTTGCCATAAAAATTTAAGCCATAATATCAGCACTATTCGTGACTCAAAATAATAAAGAAAATACCGGTTCTTAAGAAATAGAAAAATTATGAACTTCATAAATCAATGTCTGTCATATTAAGGTTTAAATCCTCCCCTTTTTTATTTTCAAGTTTACCTCAGCGGCCGATTTGCGGTATGGAAAATAGTTAATTTCTCAGGAAATAGGGAGAGGAGTTCACCACGCGATGTACCCTACGAGATATGCCCTACAATTTTGAAGCTACTAATTTTGACTCTTCTCACAGGAAATATACAGTTCCAATGATTCTTAAATATATTTAGGAATGAAATTAATTAACCGTCCACGTACGAACAATTATATTATTTCAAACCATGATACGTGATTAAGGACATGATTCAGTTGTAAGGAGGAGAAAGAATTACGTTTATTCCTAGCTTCTGAAACTTGTAGATTAACTGCGTGTGAAATTCTTCTAGGATTCTAAAGTAAAATTAATCAGAACGATATACACTCACTGTATAGCATAAAAAAATATAAAATAAATTACGCAAAACCCGTTTTCTGATGTGTTATCATATGTCGTGTGCACACTTTTAACTTGCCTGCCGCTAGAGGGCTACTGTCGCGCCAGCTGTCAAATGTTGGCATATTGTATAAGTATGAGTAGCGCGACTGTATGTAATAGATTGTGGTTAATACGTGGAAATTGCATCGATCTCAATACTGCAACTTCTCTCTTTTTTCCTAGGACTAATAATATAATATCTTAAAAATCTTTTAGATCATCCTATAAAGCGATGGTTAATAAATCCTCCATGATTTACGTACAGAAGAAGCAACTTGAAATAGATTATATGTAACCGCCAACGAGTTAGAAAGAGAAAGATATAGAGTGGTCATTGCGCCGCCATGTTTGAAGAAAATTGAACGACCGTCGGTAATGAACTTATGCGCCCAAAACAAAGTGGGCGTGGTGATAACTGACATTAGAATCGTCAGCTGTCTTAATTTCGTTTGCATAAATCAGTTAAACTGGAGTGGAAAAACCTAGTATTTCGTCAAATATGTGCTAGGAACTTAATCTAAACTTATGTACGCTAAATTTAAAACACTTGAGCTATTCCTAGAAGGAATGCTTAAAAGAATAACCTAAGCAAAATTGTCATGTAGTATGACAAGAAGTCCTAGCAAATATACTGAAGAAAATGTTAATATTCCTAGGTTCTTTTAAATGCGACCTGCAAGATTGCCTATAAAATGAACGAATATGACTCGGATGATTTAATTAAATTGTTTTCTCAGTCTCTACACGTTGCAAAACTATTTACTATACCATAAGATATAGAATGAAAGTAGGCCCTATCTGTAGTAAACAACCTTTACCTCCAAGCTTGTAACGTGGGTGAAACATGACAAAACACGCTTTCAGTTTTTTTGTTACAGTAAAGTATAATTATTATCGAAATGTGAACGTGAGGCCAACAGCCGGCTGGTCTGTCTGAGCCTTTCAAGGGCTGTGGCACCACAGATAATTATTAGTGTATAATTGAGCACCCACGTACAATAATGGGGTAAGTAGTTACGAAATATATTCATACTTACCCCATTATTGCACGTGGGTGCTCAATTATGTTCTTTCATGTCCTTCCAGTCAAAATACTAACAACAATACGACCTACCCCAGAGTTTTGCGTTACTTTGGATGCGAGTGTCGAAATACAGTTTCAATATTTGATTGCTATTACTAGGTTTGAAACGGAATTGTAGCGGTATTATCCGTATTTAGTTTAACTTTATTACTAGTGAACCATGTATTTGAGTAATCGTTTGTCTTCGAAATAGGCCTACTTATAAGCTACAGCTCATCGTCTTCTTGTATAAGCAGTAAGGACAGAAGGAGCAGAAATATAGGATGCCGGTGTCGAAATACAGTTTTAATATTGTATTGCTATTTGTTTTTCACTGGGTCTGAAACGGAATTGTATTGGTTTTATGCGTATTTAGTGTAAGTACATTACCAGTGAACCATTTATTTTGTTTATGCCGGGCGTTGTTACACATTTATGCATGACAAAAAAATGCTGCTAATTAACAAAACTATGGACTTAACTTCATAAAATTTACATGAAATATGATATATCAGTTGTCTTTTTCGTTTTGACATCGCAGTTATATGCAGCACACACAACAGGCATGTTTTTTCTTCGTTTTTTTGTACTTATTACCTCCGTTATACAACATTGTAAGCAGACGAATTTTTACAAAGGTGGGCGCTTAGCTCAGATCTGCCGTGTTTCGCGGTGGCACCGCAAAGAGCGCTGTACAGAACAACATGACCACTCTATAGTCTTCTCTTTCTAACTCGTTGGTAACAGCTGATTGCAGTGTCGAAAACAACGAGATAGAAAGAGATTCTCTTTCTAACTCGTTGGTCGAAATAACAAATGACGGCCATGCAGAGCGAACGTTTCCGAATATATCCGAAGAAAAAAACACTGCTTACGTGGCGCGAAAACTGTCTCGTGGAGTAATTCCGTTAATCTAACTACGTCATTTACACGTTATCACTTGAAGCAATATAACGTTTATCGTTTAACACAGAAGGGTGGTACGAAAATTCTCTATTGCATAAAGAATCATGCCGTAGCAATGCCCCAAGTCACTCATAGACGTCATAGACTACGCTGGCAATACACCTCCTAGCAAAATAGGAAATAGTGCAACGTTCAGTTATAGATAATTTTCTTTCCCAGTAGTGTCAGTGCAGTACAAAGAAATAGTTGTGTAAAGTTTCGTTTTGTCTTGATCATAATGCGGAAGAATAAAAACGTAAACATTGAAAAATCGAAACATAATTTAAGTAAGTTCGGGGATGATACTTTCAGTTTACTCGGAGAATAGGTTATAATATGTAAATTATGGAATTCAGAGGTACTGTACAAGTTGCGGGTAAATGGCATTTAGAACGGCACTGTAATACTGAAAAAACATAGAAGAATTGCTCGCAGTGAAAAGATTCCACCGGATTTGCAAGGATGCACATTTACAAAGAGACTTTCTGCAGGGATATGCGTGATATAATGATGCGTGCAAATATTCCTTTTAATAAATCAGAGAATATACATTTTCGGTCACTTTTTACGAGAATAAACTGGGCAAGACATTCCTAGGGAGTCGACACTTCCTAAAAACTAGTTCGCTCCTTTGTATGTAGATGTCCTAAACAAAATTAGAGAAAATGTTGGTGAGAACAACATACTGGTACCCATATTTATCAGTATTGACTAAGCAACATGTGTCACTAGGAGGTTCGTAGTAAATGTACTACACTCTATACCAGATGTCTTTGGGGCAGAATAAACAACGCAACGAAATGCAGGAGAGCGCGGTTCACACGATACAAAATGTCTGTGTATGGATTAAGTGACCGACTACGTTCATATAACGAAAAGTGAAAATTAAAGGAATGTGTCTTTGATCGTACCCTCTTCCATCAGTCATTAGTTGTACTGCTACATTCTTATTGAATTTTGTATTCCCAAGAAACTAGTTTGATTAATTAAAATGTGTCTCAGCAGAGTCCGTATAGGTCAGTTTCTGTCAGATGCGTTTCCAATTCACTGTGGGCTAAAGCAAGGAGATGCACTATCACCTTTACTTCTTTACTTTGCTCTAGAGTATGTCATTAGGAAAGTCCAGAATAACAGAAATGGTTTGGAATTGAACGGGTTACATCAGCTGCTTGTCTATGCGGATGACGAGAATGTATTAGTAGAAAATCTACAAACGATTAGGGAAAACACGGGAATTGTACTTGAAGCAAGTAAAGAGATAGATTTGGAAGTAAATTCCGAAAAGACAAAGTATATGATCATGTCTCGTGACGAGAATATAGTACGAAATGGAAATATAAAAATTGGAAAATTATCTTTTGAAGAGGTGCAAAAATTCAAGTACATGGGAGCTACAGTAACAAATATAAATGATACTCGGGAGGAAATTAAACACAAAATAAATATGGGAAATGCCTGTTATTATTCGGTTGAGAAGCTTTTATCATCCAGTCTGCTGTCAAAAAATTTTGAAAGTTAGAATTTATAAAACAGTTATATTTCCGGTTGTTCTTTATGGTTGTGAAACTTGGACTCTTACTTTGCGAGAGGAACATAGGTTAAGGATGTTGAGAATAAACTGCTTAGGAAAATATTTTGGGCTAAGAGAGATGAAGTTACAGGAGAATGGAGAAAGTTATACAACACAGAACTGCACGCATTGTATTCTTCACCTGACTTAATTAGGAACATTAAATCCAAACGTTTGAGATTGGCAGGGCATGTAGCACGTATGGGCGAATGCAGAAATGCATATAGAGTGTTATTTGGGAGGCCGGAGGGAAAAAGATCTTTGAGGAGGCCGAGATGTAGATGGGAAGATAATATTAAAATGGATTTGAGGGAGGTGGGATATGATAGAGACTGGATTAATCTTGCTCAGGATAGGGACCAATGGCGGGCTTATTTGAGGGCAGCATTGGACCTCCGTGGTCCTTAAAAGCCAGTAAGTATGTAGTGAAGTTAGTCTGAATACATGTTTTATAAGTACAGTGGCGTGCAAATTAATCCGAACACGACATATTTTTACATTTTCTGTCATTGTTGGCCTCACAACTGCTCATACCGCTTTAATTGACATCTGTAGTACGTGTAATTCCATTGTTGAAAGTCTGTCGTTATTATTTTTTTTATAATATGTGACATTTTGCCTGTCGTTTTGTACTTATAAGCATTTCAGTTGTGTTGATGACTTAATACTGCAATCCTGTGTACATTCTTTCGTCTTCACAAATGGATACAGCTCCACGAAAACGGTCTAAAATTATAACATTAGCAGAGCATTCTTCTATGACACAGAGGCAAATTGCTGCAGAATGTCACATCGGTTTGGCTACTGTTAATTCGATCATAAAACGATACAGGGAGACTGGATCCATCACACCCCAGAAAAAAGGAAACTGTGGCCGGAAAAGGAAGACTTCACCTGCAAATGATCGTTTGCCAGGAAAAGTAAATTAAATCCTAGAGTAACTGCTGTCGACTTAACCCGCGAGTTAATGGCTACTACTGGGGTGAATATTCACGTCGCAACAGTGCGGCGTAGGCTTTTGGAAGCTGGACAAAGGGCTCGTAAGCCTATTAAGAAGCAACTGCTAACCCCTGTTATGTGCAAAAACGCTTAATGTGGGCAAAATTACATCAACACTGGACAGTGAATGACTGGAAGAATGTACTTTTTCCGATGAGTCTCATTTCGAGGTCCATGGCCACCGTGTTTTTACGTACGGAAAGGATCCGAAAAAGTAACAGCAGCTCATCTCCAACAAGTACCCAAATACCTCCCTAAAGTAATGTTTTGGGGTTGTTTTACACATGAAGGGCCTGGAGCATTAATACCTATCAAGGGAATGATGAATTCTGAGAAATATATTCACTTATTGGAAACCAGAATCGTACCCCAGCTGCAAAAATCATTTCCGGATGGCAGAGGTGTGTTCCAACAAGACCTGGCACCATGCCATACGTCTCGAAAACTACAGAATTCTTCAACAAGAAGAATATTCAGGTACTCCCCTGGCCAGGCAACTCACCCGACATCAATCCCATTGCGAACTTGTGGTCAATTTGCAAAAGAAGAATGCAAAAAATGGATTGTTCTACAAAGGAGAAGATGATTTCTGCCCTCATTGGTGTATGGTTTAGCGATGAAGAAATGAATATTTGTGGGAAATTAGTGGAATCCATGCCAAATCGTCTCAGAGCTGCTATTAGGACAAGGGAGGCCACATAGTAGATTACTGAGGTATGTCTTAGATCCTTTTTGTTTTATCCTGTTTGAGTGTTTTTGCATAAGTAATTACGTTGTTCGGATTAATTTGCACGCTACTGATTTTATGTACTCCCCAACATCTTTACATTTTCATATAACTGTGAATTTATATCAACTTATATGTATTTTCCACTCAATTTGTAAACATTAACAATTTTTTGTCAGTTATATTTTTAATTAGAAGGTGAATAGTTAAAGGAGCTTACAACATTATTTTAATAACTTTGCCTGTAATTCTCTCATTTATGTATGATCCAGTTCTAATGTATAACTCTAGCACGAACAGTGCATGATAATATTAATTAAAATAATTAAACTTAAAATAAGTTTTTTGTAATAAGTTCATTCTGTCGTTTATGGCTATTAACTCTTAGGAAATCGCGCATTGCTTCCTAACATTGGTAATCGTGTGGGGTGTTATTCCACCCCAATTAATAGGACTAATCAATGTTCTAAACTTGATATTAAGTGATATTTGTCTAGGTATTGTTAAAATCATAAACTTGAAAGTAATTTTCAAGTTTTAAATATAATATGAGGTAGTTAGCAAAAATTGGCAATTTTATAAATTCCAAAAGATCTGACATCTATCAGACACTACTCCATCTCTTAAAATAAACTCTGCATCTTATTTACAAGTGACTATTCTAGTGTGTTATGCATTACTGACTGAATTAGCAGTATTAATAGTACGTTCTTTGCTGTGTAATTAAATACATTATATTCTAAGTAACTAGTATTCTATTAAATAAGCATGTGACATGTTACCATAGATTAAGATGACTGTAAAATTATTGAATCATTGTTAGATTAATGTACACTGACGATGCCATGAATAATTGTATTCCAACGGTTAATAAAATATCTGTCTGTCTGTCCGTCCGTCCATCTATCCATCCATATACACATTTCACTGCTCTTCAGTATTTTCTGTTAATTTTTATCAACAGTAATCTCACTAGACGTTTTGATTTATCTAGAGAAAATCAAAACTCGAGTGGGATTTAATTGACTATTACACGATTAGAAGAAAGTATATAAAAATTAGAAGTAACGAAGTACTCCAATACAATAAAATATTAATTGACTTACGAAAATACAACTGTCTTCAAATGTATTATTGTACCATATCAACATTACAAATATTACGCTAGATGTATGCTAGATGGCAGTAGTGTCTTTATTCAGACACTGTAATGATTACTATTCAATAAATCTTAATATCAAACAATCTCTGATACGTGACTATCCATAATAGCATATAGCAGAAGTTCTTTTTATCCTCTCAGAGCAGAAGTTATATCATAACCTAACTAATATACACAAGTGTTAGAAAATTTTTAATTAACGACGATGACATAAAAATAAACATGAATAATTTTAAAAGGAATACTTATTGAATGTACAATTTTCAAATTTGAATGTAGTTGGTGGTTCAATTGATGTTATATTGGACGTGTGCGTAATAGAAGTGGAACTCGTTGATTTAGGCCTACATGGTGTATTCAACTTGTTCAGAATTTCCGAATGAATAATTTTAAAAGGAATAATTATTGAAAGTACAATTTTCAAATTTGAATGTGGTTGGTGGTTCAATTGATGTTATATTGGACGTGTGCATAATAGAAATGGAACTCGTTGATTTAGGCCTACATGGTGTATTCAACTTAATCAGGATTTCCGAATGGTGCTCTTCATTTATTTGTAAATCGGATTTCAGAAGATGCATTGGTATGATCAGTGATTCTTATTAATTCTTGTTCTTGAATGCCAATGCGAGTCATATTTGAAACTGCTATGCATCGACTGGAGTGGTTGGTAATTTTATATATATTTTTGACGTCCAGACCAGCGCAGTTTCAAATGTTGGCAAACAAAGAAACAAATGCTAGGGACGCGATAAAATTAAACAAATGCTAGGGACGCGATAAAATTGTGCGATAAGCAGCCATGTTTAGTTGAAATACGTCCTTTCGTACCGTTTTATTGGTCAAAAGTAGTATGACGTAGTAAGAGTGTAATAGCACAGTCTAATATATACCAACGAGTTAGAAAGAGAAAGATATAAAGTGGTCATTGCGCCGCCATGTTTGAAGAAAATTGAACGACCTTCGGTAATGAACTTATGCGCCCAAAACAAAGTGGGCGTGGTGATAACTGACATTAGAATCGTCAGCTGTCATAATTTCGTTTGCATAAATCAGTTAAACTGAAGTGGAAAAACCTAGTATTTCGTCAAATACTTGCTAGGAACTTAATCTAAACTTATGTACGCTAAATTTAAAACACTTGAGCTATTCCTAGAAGGAATGCTTAAAAGAATAACCTAAGCAATATTGTCATGTAATATGACAAGAAGTCCTAGCAAATATACTGAAGAAAATGTTAATATTCTTAGGTACTTTTAAATGCGACCTGCAAGATTGCCTATAAAATGAACGAGTATAATTCGGATGATTTTATTAAATTGTTTTCCCAGTCTCTACACGTTGCAAAACTATTTACTATGCCATAAGATATAGAATGAAAGTAGGCCCTATCTGTAGTAAACAACCTTTACCTCCAAGCTTGTAACGTGGGTGAAACATGACAAAACACGCTTTCAGTTTTTTTGTTACAGTAAAGTATAATTATTATCGAAATGTGAACGTGAGGCCAACAGCCGGCTGGTCTGTCTGAGCCTTTAAAGGGCTGTGGCACCACAGATAATTATTAGTGTATAATTGAGCACCCACGTACAATAATGGGGTAAGTAGTTACGAAATATATTCATACTTACCCCATTATTGCACGTGGGTGCTCAATTATGTTCTTTCATGTCCTTCCAGTCAAAATACTAACAACAATACGACCTACCCCAGAGTTTTGCGTTACTTTGGATGCGAGTGTCGAAATACAATTTTATTATTTGATTGCTATTACTAGGTTTGAAACGGAATTGTAGCGGTTTTATCCGTATTTAGTTTAACTTTATTACTAGTGAACCATTTATTTGATTAATCGTTTGTCTTCGAAATATTCCTACTTCTTATAAGCTACAGCTCATCGTCTTCTTTTATAAGCAATAAGGACAGAAGGAACAGAAGTAAAGGATGCCGGTGACGAAATACAGTTTTAATATTGTATTGCTATTTGTTTTTCACTGGGTCTGAAACGGAATTGTATTGGTTTTATCCGTATTTAGTTTAAGTACATTACCAGTGAACCATTTATTTTGTTTATGCCGGGCGTTGTTACACATTTATGCATGAAAAAAATGCTGCTAATTAACAAAACTATGGACTTAACTTGATACAATTTACATGAAATATGATATATCAGTTGTCTTTTTCCATTTGACATTGCAGGTATATGCAGCACACACAATAGGCATGTTTTTTCTTCGTTTTTTTGTACTCCTTACCTCCGTTAAACAACATTGTAAGCAGACGAATTTTTACAAAGGTGGGCGCTTAGCTCAGATCTGCCGTGTTTCGCGGTGGCACCGCAAAGAGCGCTGTACAGGACGACATGGCCACTCTATGGTCTTCTCTTTCTATCTCGTTGATATATACAGTCTCGCAACTTCAACACTTTTTTTGCCAACATTCACGACACTAGCGCTCAAGCGGCAGGCAAGGCACTGGTCATAGGTTTGATACACCAGTATGTGCTTTAAAGGTATGCGAGATGTTATAATAACGTTTTAATCATGCGTCGGAATAAAGGCAATGTGTGCAATGACGAAAATTGCAGTAACAACAAGTTTAAATCTCCGAATTTGTCGTTCTTCAGATTCCCTAAAGACTAAGAGTAAATCATAACTCAGTTATAACCTATAATCCATGCTGTAGGTAGCCTACGTATTGTGTTCTATAAAACATTTATTAGTTATCAGTTACCTGTTTATATGTCAGGAAGGAGAGTTTAAATAAAAACAAAGTAAATACCTGTTACAGTATAGCCTATTATTGTTTTGCAGAGATCATGTGTAAATATCTAACCATTCCGATTTTGGATAATGTATCTACAGTTTTTAATGCAAGTAGTTCCATAATTTTTGTATTCGTGTTTTTTTCTGTATATTTTTCAAAAGTTGAATGTTATATTGCATTCAAGTAGGGATTATGGTGTTAATTTTTCAAGAATTCATGGCGTATTATAATCCTTTTGCAAAATATTCACTTCTTGAATAAATCCAGACTGTGTCGATAAATTTCTGATGTGTTGGTGTAGATTCATGTGACAGACGTATTAGGTTCTCAAGAAATAAAAGAGCGTTTTTAAATTTAATATAAAAAGCAATCTTTTCTGTAATAATTTGCATGACTGTTATTGGTGTTGATTTTACATTACCAGTGATTATTTGAGCCGTTCAGAGCAGAAGTGGTATAAGTCAAAATTAGGTAAGCAGGTTTAAACTAAAAATTCTGTAAAATATAACGCAAAGTAGCAATTAATAAATCCTTCGTGCTATTCACTGACTATTAATAGTTTAAATAAATTCAATATTAACTGCTACTTTGCGCTGTATTTTACAGAATGTTTACTTTAACCGTCATTACCCATTTTTGACTTACACCACTTGTGCTCTGAAAATAAAATTAGGCCTACATTTTCAGAGTTAATTGAAGCTACAATTTTTTCAACAAAATTGTGTATTCATTTGTTCTCACCTACGTCATAATAACAGTAAGTGCATGTAAATTACGTGTTATATAGGTAGGGTAAGTTAAAATTAAGTTTATTTGTGAAAACTGGAAATGTAATGTAAAATGCGGCAAACTTTCCGTAAAAATTTAAGCCATAATATCAGCACTATTAGCGTCTCAAAATAATAATAATAAAAAAATGAAAAATAATGAACTTCATAAATCAATGTCTCAAATTAAGGTTTAATTTTTAAGTTTACCTCAGCTGCCGAGTTTACCCCAATTTGCGGTATGGAAAATAGTTAATTTCTCAGGAAATAGGGAGAGGTGTTCACCACGCGATGTACCCTACGAGATATGCCCTACAATTTTGAGTCTTCTCACAGGAAATATAGAGTTTCAATGGTTCATAAATATATTTAGGAATGAATTGAATTAACCGTCCATGTACAAACAAGTATATTATTTCAAACCATGATACGTGATCAGGGCCATGATTCAGTTGGAGCAGAAAGAATTACGTTTATTCCCAGCTTCTGAAACTTGTAGATTAACTGCGTGTGAAATTTTTCTAGGATTCTAAAGTAAAATTAATAAGAACCATATACACTTACTGTATAGCATAAAAATATAAAATAAATTACGCAAAACCCGTTTTCTGATGTGTTATCATATGTCGTGTGCACACTTTTAGCTTGCCTGCCGCTAGAGGGCTACTGTCGCGCCAGCTGTCAAATGTTGGCATATTTTATACGTATGAGTTGCGCGACTGTATGTTTTAGACTGTGGTAATAGTCTGTGTAATTCATGCATACTGTGCTCATCGATATAAATATATCGGTGTGACAAAATAACCGATAAAAGTCAGAGATATTTAATTGTCACAGTCCAAGTTGTCATAGATACTTGAAAAACATCGTTTAAGCTCATCATTAAAGCTGAATAAATGGCATAGTTTCGGCAATATAACAGATAACAGCACCTTCGATCGCCTGCAAAACCATTATTTCTGTAGCGCGTACCTTAAAATAGCCAGTATCCCTGCGAACCCTGTACTCAGGAAAATTTGTTACTTATAACAATAATAATAATAATGATAGTTTATAAACAGTATCATATCACAAAAACATTTTTATAATAAACACGATACGAGTATGATTTCTGCTGTTTAGGTGCGTTACAATGACTGAATACAAGTCGAGGAATGAAGGAGAATCATCTGGTGAGTTGCAGGACTGTATCATTCTGTACGAGGATGACGATTTTGCATAGACATAGAGCCTAAAATTGATAGCATACTTTCCATAATTTAATCTACATTTATATAAAATTCTCCAGTTCCTTAAACTGTATAGTTTGTATTTCAAATTTGAAAGTCAAGTGTCAAGAAAGATCAGGTAGTTTTTAACTATAGTTTAGCGGTTTTTTTTGCTTAGTGCAGCGGTAAATGGAATTCTGCGTTGGCGACATTGGTTCCACAGTCTTCTTGATGCACGAGGCTTATCGTTATGGTGTTGCCTGTTTTGTATTATTTTAAATAGTAGCCTATTTTTTTTTTTATTTCGCACGTTTAATAGTATCTCCATACGTTTTCTGTACTTTTTAACATAGTGCACTTTAAACATATCCAGTATTCAGATATTCGTCCTTCGTCGTCACCGGTATACACTGAAGAGCTAAAATATTGGAAGATTCGACTTCATTGCAACAGGTGTATATGATGAGTGTGGAACATACGCAATTGTTGGGAATGCTCCTTGATCTGCCACTCTTACGCAAGCCAAGAGATACTGATACTATATTGTACAGTAGCGGCCCGCGGTTACAAAGGTTGGCAGTTCTACATGAAAAATAGTGTATTTAGCAAACGCATGCTGTTTATTAAATATAAATCGGATAACGCGTGTAATTACAACCCCTTCTCGAAGTTGACTGTGCACACGAAATTGTACTCCAACCAACCGAGCGCCACATCTCTCCCACCTGGTACAACTAGTCACGTAGTGGAGATGTGCCCCACATGCCTTTCAAGTCAAATTAACTAAATCATTCACTCCGGTGTTTTTCCATGTATTTTCCCCTCTAAACAGAATACAGGGTGGGGAGAAAGCGTTTTCATGAGTGCAGCAAAAGACCAATCGTTTCCATTACACATTTCGGTATTAAAATGACTAGTAGGCTACATGATTTGCTCAACTTTTTCCAGAAATTTCAATATTTACATTTTGTGTAGGACGTCCTAATTTCTTAAGTTAACATGCAATTTCTCTTTTAATTTCGAAAAGGGTTGGTCGATTAGGTGTTCATTTCATTCATTTTAATATAAAATATTTCCTTAGACACACTGACCAATCACATCACACCACCCACAGTACTTAACACACTGGAACTGTAATGATATGCAGTAGTCAGAAGCCTATGTTCTAACGCAGGTCATAAAGAGATGAGAGTGTTGACGGTTTTTTTTTGTATATTCGGAGAGAGCTGCTTCGGTTGCAGCTCTAAGCAGTCTTATGGGACGGTGAAGAAAACTAGTTTTCTGCTGCCGACTACCCTACGTTGAGCTTCAGGAACTGCCGATCACAGATCGAAAAGTACACTACAGCTAAAATTCTCGAGCAGTTCAAGGCTCCTACAGACAGTAAAATCTCGAATCGAAGGAGAATGAATTGGAAAAATAAATGAAACAATGAACTTTATTACATAAAAGCACGTTTTACATTTTTAATTTTTTCAGGCCCATTTAAATGGCGGTTCTGCAGCTCTGCAGTTCTTATTGTAGAGCCGCCTCTGATATTGTGTTTAAGTTTTTGTGCAGATGTATTCAAATGTGGTCAATCTTTATTACTCTACAGCCACTTCCTACGGACTCCTAACGAATATTCACACGTTTATCACTGGGATTGTGGCGCTGGAAATCAATTTATATCACTTTTATCTCAGCCACGACACATTTCAATTTTTATTGTACAATATGAATGTAATTATCACTACAGTTAACACAGAAACAACTTCGGAACACACAAGTCGTCTATCTTGTTGATTGGTTAGAGTTTCAGTTGATATGTAATTATCAGAATAGCAGTTTCACTTCACTTCCACTAGATGACTCTTGAGTTCCAGCAGACTCCAGGCAAAGAGTTTGTAATATATAACTAGAGACACCAACGGCGCTAGTTTCGCGTACAGAATTGAACCGCTGTTAGGCCGCCATTAAAGGGAGTTGATGCTTCGCCGGGAGTGCATGCTTATTGAGGAGTACGAATAAATATAAGTACACTTGAAAGGAAATAATAAGAAAATGGTGAAATACTGCGCCGCAAATATTTGTTCGAACATAGCTACTATTGTAGGATGCCCAGGAAAGCATACATATCTCAATATTTGGAAGAATGTTCCAAATGCAGTTCCTCCTTTGAATGTGTTTACAGAATGTCGGAATATTTCTTGGATAAAGTTTTTCCAGAAACACATTAATCAGGTTTATAAGGTTCATTTCAACAATGTACGTAAGGGTTAGGTGCCATCACATTACAGTAGATTATAATAGCAGAGTGCATAAGAAAATCCGCAGACTATATCTGTCTAAAACTGTTTTGTTTCACAATAAATGAATTAATCATATAATTTCCGTTTTGTACAGCATGTACTTCTAGTTTTTAGTTTGTATTATATGCAAAGAAATTAGTGAAAATATAGCTGATGGCCTAGCTAGGCCAATTATTACCACTGCTACTAGGTCTACTATGACCACTACTACTAGGCCTACTATTACCACTACTACTAGGTCTATTATTACACACTACCACTGACTAGGTCTCACTACTACTAGGCCTACTAATACCACCAAAACTAGGCCCACTATTACCACTACTACTAGGCCTACTATTACCACAAAAACTAAGCCTACTATTACCACTACTACTAGGGCTATTATTACCACTACTACTAGGTCTATTATTACCACTACTACTAGGCCTACTATTACCACAAAACTAGGCCTACTACCACTAATACTAGGCCTATTATTACCACTACTACTAGGTCTACTATTACCACTACTACTAGGCCTACTATTGCCACTACTACTAAGCCTACTATTGCCACAAAAACTAGACCTACTACTACCACTACTACTACACCTACTATTACCACTACTACTAGGCCTACTATTACCATTACTAATAGGCCTACTATTACAACTACTGCTACGCCTATTAATACTACCAAAACTAGCCCTCCTATTATCATTACTACTAGGTCTATTACCACTACTACAAGGCCTATTATTACCACTACTACAAGGCCTATTATTACCACTACTCCTAGGCTACTATTACCGCTACTAATTGTATTAAAAAGTCTGCACTGACCTCTAACTTGGTGGTCATCAACTACACAATAAATAGATTGTTTTATGATAAAATTTATTCTCATTATATTTCAAATCAGTTTCCAGAATTTTTATGATCTCATATTTCACCACTAGATATTTTCTAAGCCCCATATACCTTCCTCTTCCTTTGCATGAAAGGACTGAAATATAGATCATTTTAAATATTACAGTAAATATCCATTATTATGTCCTTAAAACAATACTAGTAATACTGAAAATTAATGTTGACATTGCCATTATTCAATATTTCACATACTTATCCCGAGTGTGTATGTGATTTAATTTATTTTTTAGAATATCGTCAAAGATGAATCATTATCCTCTGCCATTCATGTTTATTTCATCACGACTCATCCTTTGTAAAAGATGTTTCAAACAGTGTCTATCACCAGGCTACATCAATGTTTGTGGTACTGTTTTCGAATTTCGCACCGCAAACACTCCCTTTAATGGCGGATGCTAGCCGATTCAATTTGTGACATTTTTCTTGCCTGCCACTAACGGGTATGTGTCTCTAGTAAGTATTACAAACTCTTTGACTCCAGGCTATAGCGTAGCAGGGATGCCAATATCGGCAAACGAAATGAAACTTTGAGGAATGTTACAACAGGTGTGCTAAACGTTAGGAATGTTACAATAGGTGTGTAGCACGTTGTAAGATAATATGAATGGTTACCACAGTTGGCGACACTGCAATCATTCTCCCACTCCACCTCAAAAACGTCACAGCAACGGAATATGGCCGCCTTCTTCCTTCAAGTACGACGATTTTCCTCCCCCAGTGATCACATCGAGTTTCTACTACTCCACACTACAAAACTAAGGTATTTTCAGTGTTTGGTTTTAATTCCCTATACTGGCTGTAAAGTAGTAAAGATTCACCTAAAATATTGCTGTATTAGTGAGTTGAAACAAAATGATATTGGCAAATTGTGTCTCGTTCTGAATGGCTCATTCTTACCCACTTTTGAGTTCACAATGATATGCGTGTGTTTGTCACTGTGGAAACAACAATGGCAACTTAAATATTCACAAATTACAGACAATTATTGCATTTGAGAATTATGATTACAATTCGTACTTAATCTAGCTGCTATATAATTGTAATCGACTATTGTGTCTCGCATATGTTCCTTATTGAAGTTAAGTACGGCACTCGTATAGCTATATAAACAACTCATAAACAACAAACGTGTAATTTTCTGATATTGTTTTTCAGTCATAATGGATCCTATCAAGACAGAACCCGAGGTAAACCCTTCTACAGTACAGTCACGTGATGACGCAGTTAAAGAAGAGACATTTTCTTCACCAAAAGTAAGATAATTTTCGCGCTCTTGGTCTGTTCCCTTTTTCCTGCTTTACTAATTATAGCAATCTCACACTATACGCTGCTAGATGGCATGGCGCAAGGCTACTACGTGAATCAAATTATGCATGCGTGTAAGGCTGTGTCTCAAAGCTCCAGTCCATACTACACACTAGTGACTAACAACTAGGTGACTTGTAAACTATTTACTAGGGAGCCGGTCGAGGTGGGTTCCGCCAAGTTGGTGACCGGGAGATGCAATGGTGGATCTCGTCCTTTTCTTCGAACATTAATCGCCTTATCACCACCCAGCCCTTTTCGTTCTGTCATCTTTTTCATCGCACTATTTCTCCTTGCTGGCCACCATTCCATGTGGATCGCCCACCACATCATCACAGCCATTTTCACCTCTCCATCCCCGCTGTTTTGTTCTTGCCACGTCCGCCTACATGACGGGATTTGTTACGAATGCCTGGTGAGGCTACATTATTCTTCCTCTTATAGTTCATTATCTTCATCCTTAGATTAAGGTTCTTAGATTTATAACTCCCGTCTCACCAGCGTGGATCTTTCCTATCTCCGTGGTCCTGTCCCACGGTTTCGAGCGCGACTTCAACTTGTGCGGCCCGACAGGGCGCCCAGCAACGAAGCAATAGTGGACCCTTCATACTGCCCCTATATGCAAGTCTAGGTGCCGAGCCCAGACCAGAGGTCAAGTACACTCACGTAGAGCCCGAATGGGGGCCCGGGGCGATGTAGACGTCCGGTGACCGACTCTGCTCGCTGGGGCGAATATATCGCTCCGACGTGTTACCGCTGACTTATGGGTGTCGCAGTGTAATCAACCACAAGTCCCCTGAAGCTGCACGCTGTCTCGGATTGCTCCGGCTTTGGGAGGCGGGTCGGAGTTAGCAGAGTGGTCTGCCACTTGTATTCAGTGTAGAGTGGGGAGCCACGGGCGGTTATTCCCGTGGTAGGAGCATTAAACTGCGATACGCCTCTGGTGTAAAACTTGCCATTAGGTGTGTAATGTCCAGTTTGAAGGGTAACTTACTTGAGGTGGGTTGTTTGGGATCGGGCTGTGGGGGAGTCCTCACAGCCGGCAGAGACCACGAAGAATTTTTAGGTGTCTTTTTCTTCCGCCCCCCCTCCCGGTGGCAGGCTGACGCCTACGGTTCCGTAGGGGGAGAGGCAGTTCAAAATGTCTTCTCCTCCCTCAGAAAAAAACAATAATAAACAGAGGACAGGAGAAAACACGACTGGTGGTCATATTATGACGAAAATTGCTATGGGATTGGACCCTGAGAAAGTAACTGTCAAAGTGCCGCCTCCGAAGTTTATCAGTATCACCTTGGACGGAACAGAAAAGGCAATGAAACACGTCAGTCCATTTTACGTGAGACTCGCACTCGACGGACTCGTTGGGAACGTCAAAAATGCAACTCGACTATGCAACGGTAGTCTCCTCGTCGAGACTATATCTCCAAAACAGAGTGAGACGCTGTTGAAAGCGAAGTTGCTAGGGTCTTACTCTATTAAAGTCGAACGGCACTCCTCGCTGAACACCACGCGAGGAGTAGTGCATACGGATTCTCTGGACGACATGTCTGATGAAGAGGTCCAACTAGAACTGGCGGAGCAGTCTGTGTCCAAGGCTTACCGTTTATTACGTAAGCGGGACGGACAGACTGTTCCCCTGAGCACTGTCTTTTTGACCTTCGAAAAGCCTGTCCTACCAGAATACATCCTTCTCGGGTACGAGCGTGTCCCAGTTCGTTCGTATGTGCCGAACCCAATGCGGTGCTTAAGGTGCCAACAGTTCGGACATACGCAAAAACGTTGCACTAACATCATATGTGCAAAGTGCAGCGGTGCTGACCACGGGGATTCCCCATGTGCCGACGCCGAGCACTGTGTGATTTCTTCTGGGGACCACGCCTCCATTTCTAAAAATTGCCTGAAGTATATGGTAGAGAAGGATATTCAAGAGCTCCGAGTCCGGGAAAATATGACTATTTCGAGGCGCGTAAGCGTATTTTAGATCAGCAGAAAAATGCGACGGAAAAATCCCATGCAGCAGTATTGAAAAAAGCAACAGAGGGGATTGACGCTTTCACACAAACACCACCTCTTCCAAATATACCTGGGAAGCGAATTGAGATCGCTACCCAGACGTATGTGGACGTTGCCACTCAGACTGCTGATTCAGACGACTCATGTGGGCTTTATATCAGGGCTTACGTTCCAAAAAAGATCACTGCCATGGCGACAGAAAAAGATTCAAGTTCTGGTAGATCACCGCGACGTCGCACTCCTTGTTCGGGTGATGGGTCGAGATCATGCTCTCGATCCCGTGCTCGATCAAGATCACGATCATGTGTGCGACGATATGAGAGTGAGTCACCACGGTCGATGTGAAGCCACCAACATGATTTAGCTTCTTGTTATGACTGATATGATACAGTGGAATGTGAACGGTGTACGCAGCAGATACACAGAACTACAACAATTGATCTCTTATGAGAACCCTGCTATTTAATGTCTTCAGGACACACACCTTTGGCCTAAAAACTCCCTGAATATCTGAGGATACTACGTTCACCAGTACGATCACCTTGCCGGTATTCGTGCCTATGGAAGTTGTGCTCTCCTACTCCGCCAAAGTATCTTTTCCTCTGTTATCAACATTAACAGTCCACATCAATGCATAGCCGCTCGAGTAACTTTACCTTCCGTCCAGTTCTCAATACTCTCTGTTTATATGCCCCCAGACACACTTTCAGTGCATAAAATTGAAGACATTCTCTCGCGGGTACCTGCTCCATATCTGGTAGTGGGGGATGTGAAAGCATCCCACCACTCTTGGGGCTCAAATTCCGATGATGACAGAGGAAATAAAATAGCAGAGGTATGTACCCGTCTAAATCCTGTTACCCTGAATTCAGGGGAAGCAACACATCTCTCCTTGGCTTACGGTACATACTCCATGATAGATATCTCCATTTGTAGTCCAGTTTTGTCCACGCATTTCGAATGGTCTGTGATTCACGACCTACATGGTAGTGACCACTACCCCATTCGAATGCGTATGTCCGCTTTATGTCCTGCTGAATCTCGCTCTCCAAACTGGGTTATTAAAAAGGCGGACTGGGTCGGATTTTCGGAGTCCATATCATTCGATGATAACCGACAAGAAAGTGTGGACTCCATAGTGGAACATTTCTCAAATGTGGTTATAAAGTCTGTGGAATTATCTATCCCCCGGTCGACCAGCAGGCCAAAACACTTCTCTGTCCCCTGGTGGACGGATACCTGCACAGATGCAATCCGAGACCGCAAACGTACCTTACGCCAATTTGAGCGCCATCTGACCAAAGAAAATTTTGTCCAGTTTAAACGTCTTCGAGGAATAGCTCGTCACACTGTATACGATGCTAAGAAGACGTCCTGGACAAACTACGTCAATTCATTTAAAAAGAATGTCCCAGCTAACATCGAATGGGACAAATTCTGTCGGATAATGGGGAAACCTAGTTCTGTAATTCCGGGAATTCTGAATAATGGAGTAACAACCACCAGTCCCATAGAAATTCCATAAACATTTGCCAGCTCGTTTGCACAGATAAGCAGCTCAAATAATTATGACCCGGAATTTCTGATAATCAAAGATGCTGCTGAAAAACGAAACCTCAATTTTATATCAGATAACACAGAGTATTACAATACACCGTTCACATCCAAGGAGCTGGAGGCGGCACTAGACACATCCCCTGACACCTACCCTGGCCCTGATAACTTCCATAACCGCATGCTTCGCCATCTTCCGCCAACTGGAAAATCCTTTCTTCTGTCAATGTACAATAGAATCTGGACAGGGTTTGTATTTCTATCTGCTTGGCGTTCCGCCATTGTAATCCCTATACAGAAACTGGGAAAGGATCCTTCTTTACCTGGCAGTTACAGGCCAGTGTGTCTCACGAGCTGCGTATGCAAGGTTATGGAAAAGAAGATAAGCAAATGCCTTACGTGGGTACTCGAATCGGAAAACTGATGATCTAATATCCCATGTGGTTTTCGTAATCACGGATCTGCAACAGACCATCTTGTTCGGCTGGAGACCGCCATTAGAGATGCTTTCCTCAAGAAGGAACATCTTGTGGCGGTCTTCTTTGATCTAGAGAGCTTACGATACCACATGGCGGTATGGCGTTCTGCAAACTCTGCATGAGACTCCATCCACATTCTGAACTGCGTCTTAATGGAGTGGAATTGCAGTATACAGACACTGCGAGGTTTTTGGGCGTTATCTTTGATTATAAATAAACGTGGGAAGCGCATTTACGTGAACTGAGAAGGCGTGAAAAATCGTTAAATATTTTACGCCTTTTTGTCAGGGGTTGGCTGGGGTGCAGACCACATAGTGCTTTTACGTCTTTATCGTGCTCTTACCCGGCCAAAGCTGGATTATGGCTGTTTTATTTATGACTCAGGAAGTAAATCCAAGTTACGTCTCTTAGACACTATTCATCATCATGGGATACGACTTGCTACAGGGGCCTTCTGAACGAGTCAGATAGAGAGCCTGTATTGCGATGTGGGGGAACCATCACTGTATCGGCGACTTAATGTCTTCTTGTGCTCATATGCTGTTAAGCTCCGCTCACAGCCCGAGCACAATTCTTATGACTCCTTTTACCATCTGTCTCTTTATGGCCGATGCAGTGAAAAACCATGGAGACTTCGTCCAGCGGGTCTGCAGTTTCGAGAACTGCTGTCCGAGCTCGACATCCGCTTGCCAACAGTTCGCACACTGGAGTACACCACCACTCCACCCTGGACTGTGCGACGTCCCATGTTTGACGTAAGTTTGAGCCGATGTTTTAAGAAGTTTACACCAGCTTTTGTTTACAGACTTCGTTTTAGTGAACTTTTATCACAGTCTCCTAATTATTCATTAGTTTTCACTGACGGATCCCGAGTAAATGATTGCGTTGTTTGTTCTTTTATTGCGAATGGACAGATATTTAAATAAAAATTGAGCCAGTACACCAGTGTTTTTACCGCAGAATTATATGATTTTTATAGAATCTTATTGTTTTTAATTAGGCAATGCCGGGGCAGATTCCTTATCTGCTCCGGCTCTCTAAGCGCCATTGAGTCCCTGCAGCGTCTGCATTCTGATGATCCGCTTGTGTTGAGAACCCAGGAACTTTTCCACACTCTCCTAACCTCTGATTATGAGAGTGGAGTAGTGTGGACTCCGCGTCATGTTGGCATTCCTGGAAACGAGGCAGCAGATGCTGCAGCAAAGGACGGTGCTATAAATGGATCTGAGGTGTATTGGCATGAGAGGCGCCAAGATATTAAAAATCACTTGAAACATACGTTATGGTGGCAATGGGAAGGCGAATGGTCTGCACAAGAGGGAAATAAATTACGAAGAATAAAGAATACTGTTCGTGTTTGGGATTCGTCCACAAGAGCGTCACGACACGAAGTTTTACTCACCTGGTTGAGGATTGGCCACTGTCATCTGACGCATGGCCATTTCCTATGTGGCGAGCCCCAGCCGGAGTGTGATCTATGCCGTGTTCCACTGACCATGGAACATTTTTTATTACAGTGTAGAAAATACGACCGTGCCAGTTGGCAGTATGGAATTCGGCCGACTCTTTGTGACGCTCTTGGAAATGATTTTAATTGTACAAGTGCAGTTCTGAGATTTTTATCGAATACAGGACTTGACAAGGTGATGTAGTTTTTTAATGACCCGTTTTATTTATCCTCCGGAGGTTACATTTTTTAGTATATGATTTTAACAAACTTGACATTCGGACCTTTTACATCCGTGCATTTTATAAATGCGCCAGACAATTTATTTCTCGTGGCATTTGTTTTATTGTTTCTTTTTAAATACTACTTAGGGTCTGAGAACTTCTCACTTTTATGGTTTTTTATGCTTCACCTTGTTGAAACTGCATTTGTTTGCCTCGTTTCAACCGTGACAATGCTTTTTAGTTCTTTTAAGCATTCTCGTTATTGTATTGTGTTTGTGTTTAGTAAAAGATTTTAGATAGGGGCGCAAATAGCCATAATAGCTGATGCGCCCTTTTTAAACCCCACTAACTAACTAACTAACTACTAGGGACCTTTGGACATGTATTCTTGAAACATGACCTTCTTCATAGATTAGTTTTCTTAAAAAACATGACTTCACGGTGCAGCACTAAATTAAGAAGGCAGTCTCCTAATGCAGTTTCATTACTAGTTATATCACCGTTATATGGAAAAAACAAGGGCTTAATATATTACAGTAATGTTTAAAACACTGTACAGAAGGTACTAACAATGTCAGTGTTCAAAGTTAACGTGTTATTTTAAATTATATTTACATTAGTTCACTTCCAAAGCATTTTCAGATTTCATAACTCTTTCACTATCTGTTCAGTATCTTGATGACTGATATTGTACCGTGGAATGTGAACGGTGCAAGCAGCAGATATACGAAACTACAACAACTGATCTATCATGAGAACCCTGCTATTTTATGTCTTCAAGATACACACCTCCGGCCTGAAAACTCTCTGAGTATCTTGTGTCTTATTGCATGATATTACTGTAGCCTACGTACCTTTCATGCTTTCGTTGGTTTGCTGACGTCTTCTGTAATTACGTTGGTTCGTGTTGTCTTGTCTGTTGGTCAAGTACAGTTGTGTAAAGAAAGTGAATGTACCGTTTGAGTACGATATCAGAGTGATGACGTCAGTTGTCATGTTTGCAGTTGTAGTAACATTGATTTATAATATATTATTACGATGTACCGAAGTACATATGATATTTCCATGCAGAAATTCTACGTCATCATATGATGTAGGATGGGTGGAGTGGAGAAAAATTCTCTCCGGCACCGGGATTTGAACCTGGGTCTCCAGCTCTACATCTGATGCGCTATCCACTGAGCCACACCGATTCCCATTCCGATGCCGGATTGAATCCTCTCAGCTTAAGCTCCACCACCTCTTAGGATCCTCTAATGGCCGACCCTCATGCATTGCGTCACAGGTGTGACAGTGGCACTATGTCCAACTCATTAATGTGCAAAGGTGCACTCATTACGAGTGACTGAGTGGCCGGGATCCGACGGAATAAGCGCCTTCTTAAATCACTAGGTGATTATTTTCGCATATCATATACTATTACGATGTACCGAAGTACATATGATATTTCCATGCAGAAATTCTGCGTCATCATATGATGGATGGGTGGAGCGGTGAAAAATTCTCTCCGACACTGGGATTTGAATCCGGGTTTTCAGCTCTGCGTGCTCTCTAAACTGAGGATTCAATCCAGCATCGGAATGGGAATCCGGTGGATGGAGGGTCAGCACGTAGAGCTGAAGACGCAGGTCCAAATCCCAGTGCCGGAGAGAATTTTTCTCCACTTCACCCATCCAACATTGATTTATAAGGCTGAGTTATTCTTTAGGACGGATATTAGTGAGTGTCGTTGGTGAAGGTGTCTATGTATTAGTCTAAGGTTAGAGATTAATTAAGCGTATATATTCGTATGTGCGAATAGATTGATAGTAGAATAGTGGGATACATTATTTAACGAATGAGTGTTTGGATTTACTGCAGAAAAATGAAGACGTACAATTTTTGGTATGTGAGGGTTTTAGAGGGTTTCGTGTCAAGGTTATTATTTACATTAATTGTCTGTTTAGCGACGATTTTCGTGGTTTCTACGGTAGCTGATTTTGGTATTGTGTTGTATTGTATTGTATTTATTAACATTCCATGGTATTCATACATTGCTTCACAGCTAGAATATGGAACAAGTCAAAAAACTTAATGCTATTAAAAAGTCATAATTTATAGTCACAGTCTAGATGAAATATATACAGAAGAGATTTACAATATAGTTTACTAGTACAACACAAGGTTTTAGTATCAATTTCATGAAGTGTTATTGAATGTCATGAATTCACCTACAGAATAGAAGGCGTGAGAAATTAGGTAGTTCTTTAATTTGGCCCTAAATAATCTTATGTTTTGAGTTTCATTTTTTATATCGATAGGGAGGCTATTAAAAATTTTTACTGCCATGTAACGCACTCCTTTTTGATAGCACGATAGACTTGCCAATGGAGTATGAAAGTCATTTTTGACGTGTATTTATGCTATGAACTGTTGAATTAGTTACAAAGTTTTCACGATTACATAAGAGGAAGGTTATTAATTAAAAGATATACTGACAAGCCATAGGCATTATTTTTTTAAAATATTCCTACACGATTCCCTAGATTTGGCACCTACTATTATACAATGAAAGAGTAATGGAACGGAGAAAAATTCTCTCCGGCGCTGGGATTTGAACCCGGGTTTTCAGCTCTACGTGCTGTTGCTTTATCCACTAAGCCACACCGGATACAACCCCGACGTCGGACAGAATTGTTTCTGATTGATTTCCAACTCTTGGGTTCCCTCTAGTGGCCGCCCTCTGCACTACGTCATAGATGTCTATGAACATAGGACCAAAGTCCACACATGTGCTGAGGTGCACTCGTTATGAGTGACTAGTTGGCCGGGATCTGATAGAATAAGCGCCGTCTTAAATCACTTCATGATTTACGCATATCATATATTATTTCAATGTACCGAAGTACATATGATATTTCCATGCAGATATTCTGCGTCATCATACGATGAAAGAGTAATGGAACGGAGAAAAATTCTCTCCGGCGCCGGGATTTGAACCCGGGTTTTCAGCTCTATGTGCTGATGCTTTATCCACTAAGCCACACCGGATACAACCCCGACATCGGACAGAATTGTCTCTGATTGAGTTCCAACTCTTGGGTTCCCTCTAGTGGCCGCCCTCTGCACTACGTCATAGATGTCTATGAACATAGGACTGAAGTCCACACATGTGCTGAGGTGCACTCGTTATGAGTGACTAGTTGGCTGGGATCCGTCGGAAATAAAACCTACTATTATTCTAATTACTCCTTTTTTGTAATAGCAATACATTGTTGCTAACTGTGGAATTTCCCCAGAATATTATTCCAAAATTGATTACCGAGCGATGTATTATGCGTTGGAGAGAAATGTCTTTCTTCGTAAGATATGACGTAATGCGTGACGTGCGATTGGGTTCATCTTTTGTATACGTTTCAAGCGTGTGGTTCGTAAGTGTTCGTGTAGCCTAATGGTTATGCTTGTGAAACATAGAAGTGAAGGGCGGTGGTTCGAGTCTTGCCACCGGAAAGGTAGGTAAAGTTGTTTTAATGAAAATGAATGTAATGCAGATATAAAATTAAAGTAGCGGGGTGCAGACAGAGACGAAAAAGAATGGAAGAATGACAGTGTAAAAGAATGTACAGTATGATTTTCATTTAATTTTGCTGCTACCCGCATGTAATCTAATTGATACGTCATTCTTTTAAGTAAGTAAAGAATTAGAGCAACCGCTAAGAATAGACACAGCACCTCTATGACTTCTTGTTGGCAGGTTTTCTGTTTGACGCAATGAGCAATAGACGGAATGGTCATTTATTCCACGCTTAAAAAAAAGGAAATAAATTGTTTATAACTCTTACCACTTACCGTTCATTTACGTTGGTTTTTTAACTTTGTACTGTAACTTTTTTGACATTACATCCATAAAGGCAACACTACACTGTGGGGTGGGTAGTTGGTGATTGAAATGGCATTTTCTAACCTTGCTAGTAAATAACGAGGGCAAGGAATCCATAGTGGTAATTAGTGACTGCCTGAAATTCTGACTTCACTTACACATTTAATAACATTAATCCAATAGAATATAAAATCAGAATCTGAAGCCAGATTATGAATATTCCACATTAATAGACTATGCGCTAGATAACAAGTTACTATAAAGATTAATAAATGTGAAATTAGTACTTCATATAACTCTTACAAGTGCGAGTGCCCTAACAAAATCCCATAAAATCCATACCTACAAAAACTTATAATCTAACCAAATTAACAGAATTACCCTGAACACAACTCTGAATAAATAAAAAAAAAGCTAACCATAACGATACGATAAAAGATCTTAAATGGGAAACTTTGGAAAACAGACGTAGGAAAACTAGAATAACATCATTGTATAGATCACATCTAGGTCAGAAAGCATGGGTAGACATAACAGCTCGGTTAGAAAAGCCAACGTACTATGGTAGGAACGATCATGATTTTAAAATCAAATGTAGGAAACAGAAAACGGATGTAAGTAAATTCTCATTTTTAAATAGAACTATAAATGATTGGAATGACCTACCTGCAGCGGTCTTTGAGGGCTGTCCTTCCTTAAGGAGATTCAAGAATAATTTAAAAAGTTGTGTATAAATTGCAAATTAAAATTAATGTGACATTCAACATTTAATTTTTTAAGGGGACATGTATTTATCTAGCCTGACGAGTTTACTTCCTTGGTTTGAATTGTAAATTATTTAAAAATAGCGTGTAAGAGGGCCTTAGACTAGAAATGTTTAGTTTAAATGTAGTTCTGTTTATAAGTATGCATAAGGATGTAATTATTTGACTTATTTGAACTGTTGTATCAATGAAGTTATGGTTTTACAGTGCAGTGAATAGTTCCGATCAGTGATAATTTATAGCGTCAATGAAATGTGTTCTATAGTGTCAGTGAAATGTGTTACAGAGTGTCAGTGAAATGTGTGCTAAAGTGTCGGTGAAATGCGTCATAGTGCCACTACAGGGAATGAGATGAGTGTAAAGTGAAAGACTATTGAAACTTATGTAGGACCAATACATAATTATGTACATTGTATTGTAAAATTAGGTATTTTATTTATGTTTTATTATTATTGTGTTAAATTGTATTGTGTATTCTTATTATATTGTGTATAAAATTGTTATATGTGTTGTAAAATTGTATTGTGTATTGTAAATTTTATTGTGTATTGCTTATCATTTTATTGTGTATTGTTAATATTGTGTATACCACTGCCACCGGGTGCTTGCCCACTTGCAGTGTAAATAAATACATACATACACACAAAAGATGAATAAGCCAATACAAAGCTGATAATTTAACGACTAAAAAGCCAACCCAAAATTCACTGAAACCAAGCAGGAGTGCCAAAAATGGAGAAAACCCGACTGCAGATTAAAAAATACGCCATAAAAGGAAATATAACTTGGCATAGAATAGTCGAGTAAGAGTTTATGCATTGGGGTCACACACACCAGTTACCTCCATCCAGCACTTAGAGTCATAGTAATAGCCTAGCGTATATTCCGGCGTAAGCCGTAATAAAGATGTCAGTCGCCAGTTCTAGTAGATGAATAATAATGTTGGAATAAACAGGCCGCTCCAATCACCAGCGCCAAGAATTAACTCCTTGGCTTGTAGAACTTGCGGCGAATACACCGACGATACCATATTGAAGGCTGTATATCCTTACAAAGTTTGGTATCGGGCAACACCGACACACCGCGTGCGTCGATTCTCCCGATGTAATCAGCCACCAACCGCCGAGACCCGTGCTATCACCCTCCATAGGTAACAAGGCGCCCCATACGCCTAGAACTGCGGCCACTGCGCGGCAAAGTCCGCTCGCCGCAGAAGTATCCTCCAGACTCCTCTTGTCGTGCTTGCTCCGGGTCTACCGCTGGGACGAACAACCCTGAAGTCAAGAGCCGTTATTTTACCAAACAGCAAATCAAACGGCAGCTCTCAGAGTGAAAAGAAACAACAAATATGATAGGTGGAATAAAGGTAAACTAACGCACCCTATTAAGAAAAAAGAGAAATAATAAAAAAAAAATAAAATAAAGTAAACATCACGCACTTTGATAGCATATAACAGAACTACCAGCAAATGATTAAGAATATTGTGATAGCTACACCGGGGTTCGAACGCGTGTCCGTTGGTCGCTTAGGTGTGGCGGCGAGAGGAGCGTCTGGATGCTGAGAGGGTAGAGGGGCGGTGTACTACTGCGACGCGCGAGGGGAGGTTGCGCGCGCAGCTGCTACGTGCGGAGTGAAGGGGGGGACGGACCCTCCCGAATCTTCCAGAAGTCCGTCCGAAGTGGAGATATCCAGATAATTCGAGAGGACTATGGTTTAGCTATAAAAGAAGAAACGCGAGCGAACTTGAGCAGTTTCAGTTTAGTCATCCAGTCAGTCAGTCAGTAAGGCAGTGGAGAGGAGTGAAGCCAGCTTCGAGATCAGAGCGCGACTTGAGTTGTGTCCGTTACTGTGGAGCCTGAAGCCCGGAGTTCGAGTGCAGTGGACTGCAGTTGGAGGGACCTGAGTTCGAGTACAGTGGACTGTCTCTGAAGGTCTGTGGTTCGAGATACTGTGAACTTGAGTGACTGAGCTAGAAGAACTGTGAACTGAGAACTGACAGTTCTGTGTTGTAAATAGTGCTTTGTGAATGTTAGTTAAGATTAACAGTTCATTGTTGTTAACAGTCTAAGTAAATTATCATTGTCGTCTGTGGAGTGCAATAACGAACGCTGTGTTGCTGTGCGGAGAGCAAATCCCATTGTTGACGGGAGTGAAGTTTAATTGTAGAGAGTGAAGAGTTATTGTTGTGACAATAAATTACATTGTTGTTGAGTTGAAATAAATTTACAATATATATATATGAAGTACAAAACTGCGGGAAAGATGTCGGGAAAAGGCAAAAGAATAAATGTGGTGGACCACAACACAAAACTCGTCTTGTTTCGCAACGCAATAGCCACTAATAGCTACCTGCCCAGCCATTCTTTAGTTAACAGATGTGACATAGACAATTTTAAAATATGAAAGTCGGTTTTTGGATGTTTCAATCTCACCTTGTCACCTTGCATTAGTTTCTAACACTCCATTAGTTTCCGTTATTATTTCTTTCAAGATGTTTATTTATTTATTTATTTTTTTTTCACTATAACGGATGCGACCAAAATGTCACCCACTCCACTATACCGAAATTACCTCGACCCCATGTATTTTGAAATGGGTAGGCGTGCTTTCATAGATATATCAGGACTTACTAACAGAGAGGACTGGCTACAAAAAGTGGCTAGTTTCTTATGTATAATTTAAGACTGGGAATGCCAAATGTGGTTAGTACCAAAATCGATGAAATGGAGTTCTGTACCATAAAATGTGGTAAATACCATGAACAGTTTCATTGCTATAATGTCGGGCTACACGAATGATGGCATGAGAGTGAGTCGGGGAGGAAGGAAGTAATTTGCCTGTTGCTTGTTTCCAGTTCTCAATTTGAATTTCTTGTATACAATCTGCAGTTGCAACTGCATTGGAGAGAATATAAATTGTATGGTCATGTTTTTGTTCGTGTATCTAATGGCAGGAAGTGTATTAAAATCCATTACACAAGTTTTTAAGGTCTGGTCATAGGTATTTAGCATGTGACAGAAATTTTGGACTTAAAGAAAAGCACAAGAAAGTAACAAAGTGTATGGTTGCCGAGGACGTGAAGGCTGTGAGCTGGTATGCTGATAAAGGATTCCTCGTCTGATTTTTGCACATGTTCTACACTACATTACTAGAAAATAATAAAAACATCCTTTCAGTATTATCACAATTTGCTTTTCCAATCCTCAGTTATATACATCACATATTATATAAGGATTGGGGACAACTCACCACAGAATATTGGCCACAGAGGCAACTCGCCACATAATTGAAATTCGTATCAAAGATAATTAGTCACACATTAAAATTCAAGGCAATATTCAAATTCGCAACAATTTATAATATATTTCTATGGTAACACAAGAGAAATCCAGAAGCTGTAAACTAATTCAAAATTATGGCGGAGAAAATTCGCTTCACAAAATCAGAAATAGGCTCTGACAAATAAATATATCTTGGCTACATGTACACGAGACTTAGAGAAAATAAGAATGGAGCTGTTTGGTGCTGTGACATGCGTGGCGGGTGTAATGCAACAGTCACGTTATCAGAAGATGGAAGCAGTGTCGTCAAAGAACCGTCTGAACACAAGAATCATTCTGGAGACTGGGGAAGGATTAAGGCAAAGGAATGTGTAGAGAACATGAAGGCAAGGGCGGGGACTTCCCGAGAACCAACGTCTGTCATTATTCAAAATGAGTTACAGCGTATTGCAAGCGAAACCAATGTGAATCTACTGAAGAAACCATCTATTAAAAAAACTGTGCGCCACACCAGGAAGTTGCTCCTACCACCTGAACCAAGGAATATGATAAACTGAACATTATAGCCGGTAGATACACTAACACTGTACAAGGAGAGAGGTGGTTGTTGTATTTTGAACTGGAGGACAACGTGAAAGTTATCATATTTGCCACTATACTGCCATTGCTCTAATTTCCGGCAGCCAATCGCGTTGCAGGTCGGCTACATTTAAACGTGTACATCTTGTGATTTGCTGATTCATTTCTTAAGGCTTGATAAATACTTAATATAATCGCCCGCCATTTTAGCTCTTTTTTTGGCGTTCGCAGAAAACACACGAAGACATTATTTGCCGCTCAATTATTTGCTGAATTACATTGCGTTTGATTTATTATCATAGGAGCTACGACATGATAATGTTTAACGGTGCGGCAAATAGATTCCTCGTATGGTAGCTCGGCAATGTGAGAACAAAAATGGCGAACGATACTACCTACCTAGACTTCATAGAGCCTTTACTTTCTAAGACGTAAGCAAAGGGGCGGAGTCACGCCGGAAATAACAGCGTCGGGACTATAATTCATATTTAAATAAATTGTTACCATCACATTTTTGGATAATGGATGGGACTTTTATGTCCGCTCCTTCAATCATGCTGCAACTTTACACTATTCATGTCAATAGGGAATGGATGACTGTAGTAATGATGCTGATGGAATGGAAAACCAAGGAGGCATATGAAACACTCTTTCGAGTATTGAAACGAGAAGTAGGGCAACTTTTTGAAAAGCAATTAAACCCAAGATTCATATCTATTGATTATGAAGTAACTGTTATAAACGTAATCAAAATAAATTTGACGGAGTTAAGGTAAATGATTGTCTTTTTCACTTAGCCCAGTCTTTCTGGAGATGGCTTCAGACCGAAGGATTGGTGCAGCAATATAATGTTGAAGAAAATACAGAATTGTGGGCACAGTTCCACTCACTCGTCTCGCTAGCTTTTGTTCCAATAGAGGATGTCCATGAAGCATTTGACCAACTTCTGAAAACAGTCGAAAGTTAACTGATTCGGGTATTTATCTTTGAAGCTCAGTGTGGCAAAATGTCTATCTGTGGCAAATTGTTTTGTCTGTGTGGTGAATTGTCCCTGTTACCAATTTTCTGTGGCCAATTGTCCGGAACCGATTAATAACTATGATTTTGTGTGTTTTGCAGGGAGGAAATTTATCAGATGAGCACGTCACTCCAATAAAGATGGAATGTGTTGACCATAAACATGATCTCACTTCAGAAATGACATTTGAGGAAACTTCTGTGCCAAATGACTTCCCTATCGTGAAGGATGAAGCTGAGGTGAGAGCATTTAACGAAGTGAGTTGGTCGCTAGCTCTCTGGCTCATGTGGCTGCTACAGGCAGGGGACCAGACAGCACTTTTACTACCCTCATGCTTTCAGTTTCTTCATTCTGCTGTTTTCGTGAATCTTTTCTGCCCCATTTTTGTCGTGGATACTGTGTTGCCGAAGATACACTAAATCATCCATTTTGATGTTTTAATCAACACTGATAGTTTCTACCCCGTCTGCTTTTATTTCATTTGACAACCCAGTAGGCCTATAGAGTTTGGTTCATTATCAGTTACTAATGTGGTGATAGCTGACTAAACTTGTGGTTTGCACTTGGTCAGAAATCACAAAGATATCTAAAGAGTTGCTTTTACATTTTCCTCCAATCTGCAGTCCACATTGACGGGTACATGGGGACGAACAATTAATCCTGCCTTCTTGGCCAAACTCTTGCAATAAAGCAACAGACAAGATTGTGGAAATAAAATGAAACTAAGACTCTGAAAACTAAAAGTGAAAGTGCTGCAAGCGAAACAACTGAACATCATAGTAGGTGTGAGGCACTGTCTGAGTATTAATGCATAAGTATTAATTGCTGTGACAGAATATTTGTCCCAGAATTTTCTACTGGTTTTAGAATTTTTATAATCTTCCGTAATTTATATATTATTTTAATGTACCGAAGTACATATGATATTTCCATGCAGATATTCTGCGTCATCATACGATAAAAGAGTAATGGAACAGAGAAAAATTCTCTCCGGCGCCGGGATTTGAACCCGGGTTTTCAGCTCTATGTGCTGATGCTTTATCCACTAAGTCACACCGGATACCCACCCCAGCGCTGGACAGAATCGTCTCAGATTAAGTTCCAACTCTTGGGTTCCCTCTAGTGGCCACCCTCTGCACTATGTCATAGATGTCTATGAACGTAGGACTGAAGTCCACATATGTGCTGAGGTGCACTCGTAATGAGTGACTAGTTGGCTGGGATCCGACGGAATAAGCGCCGTCTTAAATCACGAAGTGATTTACGCATATAATATATATTATTATAATGTACCGAAGTACATACGATATTTCCATGCAGATATTCTGCGCCATCATATGATGAAAGAGTAATGGAACAGAGAAAAATTCTCTATTCCGTTGGATCCTGGCCAACTAGTCACTCACAACGAATGCACCTCAGCACATGTGTGGACTTCAGTCCTATGTTCATAGACATCTATGACGTAATGCAGAGGGCGGCCACTAGAGGGAACCCAAGAGTTGGAACTTAATCTGAGACGATTCTGTCTGGCGCCGGGTGGTTATCCGGTGTGGCTTAGTGGATAAAGCATCAGCACATAGAGCTGAAAACCTGGTTCAAATCCCGGTGCTGGAGAGAATTTTTCTCCATTTCATTACTCTTTCATCGTTCCGTAATTTAGTAGAGTCATATGTAGGAGGCCTTTAAAATGATTTTATTTTTTTCCCAAGAATTGTTGATTTAATATGAAAAATGTGGTATTCTCTGTTTCTAATTGTATCAACCAATATATTATAATGTAGGTACACTATTGACTACGTTTCAGATAATTAAATACGTGAAATTATAAAATATAGAGCCTACACTCTATGGAATCTCTTACAATATTTGTGCATGCACATTGCTCATTAGACTGCATGTAATTAAAGACATTTAGTTACTAATCAATGTGCCTTACACTAAATGGAAAGTGGTTCTTCCAGTGTCGCAACTCAGGGTGCATTTGACTGGACAGACGAACGTTTATTTTTTGCACGTGCTTGTCCCACAAACAGTGTTTATTAAACGCAGCTTTCCGTATATACTTAAGAATAATTCACGACAGAATTAGACCCCAGGAATAAAGCCTTCTTGTTTAAATGATATGTTCCGTCTACTAACGAAACCCCAGATTTCGGCATTTCTCTTTATCTTTTTCCTTGAATTAATTTATTCTTTATCCAATTGTAACTTAACACAGGATAATTTTAACACAATGGCATTGTATGTGTGTGTGTGTGTCTAATGCCTACACACTTCACTTTCCGTAGTTCGGGTTCCGCACACAGCAGATAGATATATGCATATGTATTCCTGTTTCAAAATTTAATTGCATATCTTATTCAGTATTTGAGTTGCTTACTGGATTAGGTGGGCTTTGAAATCAATTAGCAGTATCTAAACTGTCATGCAGCGATCGCTCAAATATTTTTGTGCTATATGTTTGTTTTACGTGATCTTTCTTCACAGGAAGGGTCAAGTGATATGATTCCAGTGAAGGAGGAGGCGAAGCTGGAAATAACGAAAGAAGAGGATGAAGTCGTAACTCAGAGGTGAGTGAAGTGCGTGAGGCTTTACTCTGTTGTTGGTTTGATTGCTTCATATAAATAATCACGGAGAGATATTTGTAATTCATTTCCCCTTATTGTTTTTCAAATGAATTACTCAGAATACTTTGTGGTTTCAACTGGTGAATCTTTCATTCGCTATCCCTAATTTATCCACTAATGTCATTACAACCCTGTTATCTCATTATTACTGCTCTTTCTGCCAGTTCTGCCAGTGCTGTTACTGCCACTACTACTACTATTACTACAACTAATGCTGCTGCTGCTACTATTACTACTACTACTGCTACTACTACTTCTACTACTGCTACTACTACTACTGCTACTACTTCTACTACTGCTACTACTACTACTGCTACTACTACTACTACTCCTACTACTGCTACTACTGCTACTACTACTACTGCTACTACTGCTACTCCTACTTCAACTACTGCTACTGCTACTACTACTACTACTACTCCTACTACTACTACTACTACTAGCCTATTACTACTACTACTACTATGCTGCTTCTCCTACTACTACTGCTGCTGCTGTTGCTGCTACTACTACTATTGCTACTACTACTACTGCTGCTGCTGCTACTATTACTACTACTACTTCTACTACTACTACTGCTGCTACTACTACTGCTGCTGCTGCTACTACTACCGCTACTGCTACTACTACTACTACTACTACTACTACTACTACTACTACTACTGCTGCTACTACTACTGCTGCTGCTGCTACTACTACCGCTACTGCTACTACTACTACTACTACTGCTGCTACTACTACTACTACTGCTACTACTACTACTACTGCTACTACTACTACTACTCCTACTACTACTTCTACTACTGCTGCTACTACTACTACTGCTACTACTACTGCCACTGCCACTGCTGCCACTGCTACTACTACCCTACTCCTACCACTGCTACTGCTACTACTACCACTACTGCTGCTGCTCCTGTTGATTTAATATGAAAAATGTGGTATTCTCTGTTTCTAATTTTATAAACCAATATATTATAATGTAGGTACACTATTGATTAGGCTTCAGATAACTAAATGCGTGAAATTACAAAATATAGAGCCTACACTCTATGGAATCTCTTACAATATTTGTGCTTGCACATTGCTCACTAGACTGCATGCCAAAGACATTTAGTTACTAATCAATGTGCCTTACTTCTAAATGGAACCACTCCTCCAGTGTCGCAACTCAGGGTGCATTTGACAGGACAGACGAACATTTATTCTTTGCACGAGCTTGTCCCACAAACAGTGTTTATTAAACGCAGTTTTCCGTTTATACTTCAGAATAATTGACATCAGAATTAGACCCCAGGAATAAAGCCTTCTTGTTTAAATGATATGTTCCGTCTACTAACGAAACCCCAGATTTCGGCATTTCTCTTTATCTTTTCCTTGAATTAATTTATTCTTTATCCAATTGTAACTTAACACAGGATAATTTTAACACAATGGCATTATATGTGTGCGTGTGTGTGTGTCTAATACCTACACACTTCACTTTCCATAGGTTGGGTTCCGCACACAGCAGATAGATATATGTATATGTAGTCCTATTTAAAATTTAATTGCATATCTTATTCAGTATTTGAGTTGCTTACTGGATTAGGTGGGTTTCGAAATCAATTTGCAGTATCTAAACTGTCATGCGGCGAGCGCTCCAATATTTTTGTCCTATATGTTTGTTTTACGCGATCTTTCTTCACAGGAAGGGTCAAGTGATATGATTCAAGTGAAGGAGGAGGCCAAGCTGGAAATAACGAAAGAAGAGGATGAAGTCGTAACTCAGAGGTGAGTGAAGTGTGTGAGGCTTTACTCTGTTTTTTGTTTGATTGCTTCATATAAATAATAACGGACAGATATTTGTAATTCATTTCCCCTTATTGTTTTTCAAATGAATTACTCAGAATACTCTGTGGTTTCAACTGGTGAATCTTTCATTTGCTATCCCTAATTTATCCACTACTGTCATTACAACCCTGCTATCTCATTATTACTGCTCTTTCTGCCAGTTCTGCTAGTGCTGTTTTGCTACTGCCACTACTACTACTGCTGCTACTACTACTTACTACTACTGCTACTACTACTACTGCCAGTTCTGCTACTGCTGCTTTTGCTGCTTACTACTACTGCTACTACTACTACTGCTGCTGCTACTGCTACTACTACTACTGCTACCACTACTACTGCTGCTACTGCTACTGCTGCTGCTGCTACTACTGCTACTGCTACTGCTACTGCTACTACTGCTACTGCTGCTACCACTGCTGCTACTACTACTACTACTGCTGCTACTGCTGCTACTGCTGCTGCTACTACTGCTGCTGCTACTACTGCTGCTACTACTGCTACTGCTGCTGCTACTGCTGCTACTGCTACTGCTGCTGCTGCTGCTGCTGCTACTACTACTGCTGCTGCTGCTGCTACTGCTGCTACCCTTACTACTACTGCTACTATGCTGCTACTGCTACTACCTACTGCTGTTGCTGCTGCTGCTACTGCTACTGCTGCTGCTACTATGCTACTACTACTACTGCTGCTACTACTACTGCTGCTGCTGCTGTTGCTGCTACTGCTGCTGCTGCTACTGCTGCTACTGCTGCTGCTACTACTACTGCTGCTGCTGCTGCTACTGCTGCTGCTGCTGCTGCTGCTACTGCTGCTGCTGCTGCTACTGCTCTACTGCTACTACTGCTGCTGCTGCTACTGCTACTACTGCTGCTGCTGCTACTACTACTGCTGCTGCTGCTACTACTGCTACTTCACTGCTACTACTGCTACTACTACTGCTACTACTGCTACTACTGCTACTACTACTACTGCTACTCTACTTCTGCTACTACTACTGCTACTCTACTTCTACAACTGCTACTGCTACTACTACTACTACTACTAGCCTATTACTACTACTACTACTACTATGCTGCTTCTCCTACTACTACTGCTGCTGCTTGCTACTACTACTACTGCTGCTGCTACTATTACTACTACTACTACTGCTACTGTTGCTACTGCTACTACCACTACAGCTACTACTACTGCTACTTCTACTACTCTACTGCTGCTACTACTACTACTACTACTACTGCTGCTACTACTTGCTGCTACTACTACTGCTGCTGCTGCTACTACTGCTGCTACTGCTACTACTACTGGTACTACTCTGCCACTGCTGCTACTACTACTACTACTACTGCTACTACTACTGCTACTGCTGCTACTGCTACTGCTACTGCTGCTACTACTGCTACTACTACTACTACTGCTACTGCTGCTTCTACTACTACTACTACTACTGCTACTACTGCTACTACTATTGCTGCTGCTACTGCTACTGCTACTACTACTGCTGCTACTACTACTTCTACTACTGCTACTTCACTACTACTACTACTACTGCTGCTGCTACTACTTCTACTACTGCTACTACTACTGCTGCTACTACTACCGCTGCTGCTACTACTACTACTACTACTATTGCTGCTGCTTCTACCACTGCTACTACTACTACTGCTGACTACTGCTACTTCTACTGCTGCTGCTGCTACTACTGCTGCTGCTATTGCTGCTGCTACTGCTGCTACTACTACTGCTACTACTACTACTACTGCTGCTGCTGCTACTGCTGCTACTGCTACTACTGCTACTACTTCTGCTCTGCTGCTGCTGCTGCTGCTGCTGCTGCTGCTACTGCTGCTGCTGCTGCTGCTGCTGCTGTTGCTGCAGCTACTACTACTGTTGCTGCTACTACTGCTAAAACTACTACTACTAGCCTACTACTACTACTACTACTACTACTACTACTAATGCTGCTCCTCCTACTACTGCTGCTGCTGCTACTATTACTACTACTGCTACTATCGCTACTGCTACTACTACTACTACTGCTGCTGCTGCTGCTGCTGCTAATACTACTACAGCTACTGCTATTGCTATGTGGTCAGTTGAATGGGATTGGGTAGTGATTGCTCTTTTATTGCTCAGAGTGGAATACAGATCTACAGTAAATCATTCAGGTTTCAGTGGTGCAAAAGAAGACTACTGTTATTATTTTCTTATTCATGTGCAGAAAAGGTTCACACTGATAACCTCTTTTTAATGTTTTTTAAATCTACATTAAAAGTTTTTTGCAGATTACTTGTGGACGATCTTCACTCATATTCCTTGTATTTATTGAAGTTACAAAGTAATGTATGTTGCAAATTCTAAAGCAATATTTAGTTAAATATTCCATTCTTAGTGAAAGACAAAAAGAAAAATAGAAAGCAAACATTACTTTAAATTTTTTTTTTAAATTGATGTATACATATTTTATTTATGAAGGTTTTGTACGATATTCCTGAGCTTGTCGGTTCACTTTGTAAAACGCACGTTGCAGAATACACTTAAAATTTAATTTAATGATATTCAATAGTTCGACAGAAAACTTCAGGTAAAAGACATCATCAATAATGTCTCATGGAAAGCTGAATTTGAAAATATTACTACTGAGGAGGAATTCTGTAGTAAAGTTGACAATTTTCCTCCATTTCTTGCTAACGCCATTATATTATTGTCTGATCTGAGACTCCCATCTCGTAAATATTAAGAAGCAAGATATATATTTACTCAACAATCAACGCTCTTACAAGCAGTCTAGAAATTACAAACGTGCAACAAAGAGAGACAGGGGTAAGCGTCGATTGAAATACAAGTACCAACTTATACAGTTCCAATATTTTAATCAAAGAAGAAAAGCTGATCATTCGGTACCAGAGAAAATATTCAGCGCTGTACTATTAATGTCAACAAAGTACACAACTGTTTCTCGAAGAATTTTTCCGTTCCTAATAACTATATTCGTCCTTATTACGAACATGTCTCTGATACAGATGATTTAATGTTTGGCACTACCATAGGCAAAGAAGAAGCTGCCACTGCATTTGCTGTGAAGTCATGCCTTTAATTGCAACATGTATGCTGTCGTTGTGTGAAGTACCTCCTGCCTCACAAAAGCACGGACTATGTTAATCTATAAAGGAGGCGATGTTACCGACTTAGGCAACTGGCGACCAATTACCATTTGTTCCATATTAAGAAGAATCATCCAGCATTTAGTTGACATATAACTTACAAGAATTGTTATATTTCACGAGTTCCAACATGGATTCACAAACAGTTTCGGGGCTTTAATAAACACTTCCATACTTAATTCTATTTTAAAAGATGCCAAATCCAGAAAAACGAACACCATCTTGGTATTCTTGGACATCAGTAAGGCATTTGACCGTATTTGCCATCTCCATCTGAGAAATACACTCAGGGACAAAAAAAACCGGACACTTTAATATTTGCTGGTATTTTGCAAAACATTATCTTCTCATACAATATTATGGTAGCCATCTGTTGTTATGGAGACGTGTATACATTGTTGATTGTTTTTTGTTTCATAAACAAGCCATTACAACCAAATATTCCAATTTTACTTTCGGAGTCTCAGCTATAACAATTTTGTCTCAACCATTTTGTGCTTCATTATCGTTATCATTCGTTATTTCTTTATTTTTACATTTTCTGAGTTTAAGTGGGGTTGTAACATTTGTCTTAAAACAAGATGCGACCTGAAGATGTGGTTCGAGCTGTAGCCCTTTACAATGATGGACGCAGTGTACGTTACATTGCAAATGTTATGAATATGGCTAGAAGCACAGCCCATGATGCCATAAAACGGTATAGAGAGACCCTAGAATATACCAGAAGACCAGGTTCGGGTCGTATAAGAGCTACAAATCCAAATGAATACAGGTATATGGTATTGAGAGTTCTTAGGGAGCACAACCTGCCAGCTACTAGTGTAGCCCAGCAATTTGTTAACATGCATGGACGCCCAATTTCGGCCAAAACAGTTAGAAGGAGGTTGAAAGCAAGTGGACTGATATCAAGTAGACCTGCAACTGGTCCCAGACTTCTCAGGATGCATCGAGTTGAACGACTGCGTTTTGCAAATGATCACAGGGATTGGAGAAATGGACAGTGGAGCTGTGTTCTGTTCACCGATGAGTCCCGTTTCAATCTGTGCTCACCTGATGGACGTGAAAGAGTTTGGAGAAGGAGGGGAGAACGATTTTCACAGTGTTGCATTTCCGAAAATGTGCCGTATGGAGGTGGTGGAGTGATGGTTTGGGCAGGAGTGTGTGCGGATGCTCGTACAGTGTTGGTTTTTGTTGAAAATGGAAGACTAACAGCTGATAGGTATATAAATGAATATTTAGCTGATCATGTTGTGCCATTTGGCCAATTTGTAGGCGATAATTTTGTTTTAATGCATGATAATGCATGGCCGCATATTGCCCATGCGGTCGGAGATTATCTCCAAGAAGTGGGAATCCATGTTCTTCCATGGCAAGCAAGGAGTCCAGACATGAACCCAATTGAACATGTGTGGAACATGCTGTGACGGCGTGTTAAGAATAGACGACCGAGACCAGAATCGTTACAAGAGTTGAGGCGAGCACTTGGCGAAGAATGGGAACTTATTCCTCAAGAAGACATTGCTAACCAAATTGAGAGCATGCCAAGACGTATGGATGCAGTTATTGATGCCAGAGGGGGTAATAACCGTTACTAAAAATAGTTTTTAATGTTTAAGGTACCATAAAGTGAAAAAACAGTTAGACCAAACGATGCCATAGTTATATGCCCTTTGTAATTTTTTGTAAATTTTCTCATTAGAGATTTTTTTTTTTTTCAAATGTCGTATAAGGTGCTAAATGAAACATTATTTTGTATAAATGGGTTTTGTTTCATTTTGAAATAATTGGCAACAAAATACAAGCAAATATAGAAGTGTCCGGTTTTTTTGTCCCTGAATGTACTTTATACTCTCTCAATGTGCCGAACTTATCGCGAAATTACAGGAAGTTAATACCACTCAAATTGAAGTTAACCACAGAAAAACTGAACCCATAGTACGTAATATCGAGAGGAGTGAGACAAAGTTCACCCTTATCACCTTCTTTATACAACATCGCAATAAATCACATCCTTAATGACTTACTTCTGAAGAATATGGTTCTAAACTCGTATGAGGTCTTCCCAATGTAATCATCTTGAGCTTCGCTGATGATATGATTGTTGTTGGTAAAGACTCGGAAGCTGCCAGACATATTGCCGAAATAGCAACTAGAAGACTTGATGAAATTGGATTGGAGATTAACGCGAAAAAGTCGAAATGCATCTCTCTTGTAAACGGTAAACTTAATACGCTATCTATTTACCTCGATTCCACTACAGAATTACCCACTTTAGATATAAAGAAACCCGTCAAATATCTTGGAGTAACTGTCTCCAAGTAGTCTTGGAGTAGAATGACGAAACTGTTTTCGACCCCGCGAAAACTATGGAAGTCCTCCGATCTCAGAACGTATAACCACCTCACCCTTGCTCCAGCCTTGCCAAAAATACATGGTTTCTTCCTTCATTTGCCTTAAGCTTGTATACCCTTTTCGAACAACCCTCCCCTGACAAATTACCTGTCAAATTCCTAAAAGCTCAATTAAGTATATCCTACAACTTCCTGGAGATATTCCAGACAATATGTTGTATTGCGAGAAAAAATTTAAAGGCTTAGGTATTCTCTGCGCACGTTGGGAAGCCTACTTGCAACACGTCAAGTCTTTTATGAGGTTGCTTTTGTCTAATAATATGTACATAAACACCAGATATGTAATGGAAAGCTCAGCTTTGTTTGAACAACCTTAAAATCGATGGAACTGAATCACAAACTATACAAGAGGAGTAATAAAAATAAGAAAAATTAGGACTGAATTACGCCAATGATAGCACAACTCATGGTGCAACTTACCTCAAAAGAGAAAAGGCGTTATTCCTTACCGTGAACTCACACCCTCTAAAAATGGATAACAAGCCCGATGGAATGACTAGTGGTGAATGGAAGGAGGCTCTCAAAATGACGGCCAACGTAAGTGCTGTAAGAGCCATACTTGGTAGGCCACTCCAGGCGATGCCTCAGTGAGATAGAAACCCTTGGACTTGTCCTGGGAGTCTGCCCTTATGGTGAAACTTTGCGTATACATAGGCACCATGCAGTCAGAACTAAATTGGCTGATGCCTTTAGAAGAATAAAATAATCTGTCTATGAAGAACTCCACAGAACTGTCGATAATAGCAGTAACAGACGATTTGACATAATCGCCATTAGTGAATCCCTGTCGCAGTGTATGATCATTGACCCCACCATCAGGTTTGAAACAGCCTGAAGACGTACACGAGGAGAAACAAACAATCTATGGTGCAACCATCCCGTATTATAAAGATAAATACCATGTTCATGATATGATTGTCACAGGATTGATGTTTGGAGTAAGAGGAACGATACGTAACTTCTCATCTCAATTCAGTAAGACCCCAGGGCTGCACAAATCTTTTCTGAATGAACTGGCCCTCCTCGTAATTAAAGAGTCAGTCAAACTCTTACACATACAGACTCCAATTTAATGAACTGTAAAACTTATGCACCATTATCATTTTTTTTTTCTTATTAATTATCATTGTTTGTTTAGTTGATTGTCATGTGTCTTATTCTGTTAACTGCCACTGTTTGTTTTTGTTTCTTCTTCTGTTTGTTTTTCAGTTTTCCTGCTCTGTTGGCTTCCATTGTTTGTGTTCTTTGTTTACTTGTTTGTCATTTTTCTTATTCTGTTATTTTTCATTATCAATTTTTTCGTTTCTTGTTTTGTATGTTTTGTCAATTGCAACACCTCATTTGAGGAAGCTGTGGTAAATAAATAAATAAATAAATTAATTAACTATTAAATACATAAATAAATAAATACAGACAGACAGAATAGCTCAATAGAATTCACTCTTGCAAGAAGAAATTATATTAGGCCAATAGAGTTCTGTTTAGGCTGTCAGAACTCAAGTATGGTAGTAGTTGCAATTATGATATCAATATAATAAAATCGAAGGATTTCCCAAATTTTATGTATTTTGTGCTCGACCATGCCGAAATGTAATTATACACCTGGTAGCAGTCCTTTAATGCATGTCATTAAAGTGCACCTATTCATTAAAGTTCAGGTTTTCGATTATTCTCGGATATGCAATCTAAAGACAACGAGGGAAACGTCACGGAGGCTGGAAATCCAATACTGTCGCAGAAGGTTATGTTCTGTTATTATAATAATTAGCGTTAATTGTAAATAATATTCAAATAAATTCAATTTGTCATATCGTTTTTCAATTGTAAACCAATTTCCAGGTTATATCAAAATTAGTTCATGTTACATTACATCAAGGTCAGTGACATTATTATTCCTCGGAAAAAATCAATACTTTCGCGTCTGCGCACATCTCATAATTTACGAGCTATGAACAAGGTCACTTCCGATCTTCTGTCAGATACAAATAAAATGAATACTTCTGAATAATTTCAAGTTAGAAATATGGTCGAGTATAAAAAGTCGTATTAAACTTGCCTATAATGGTAATTAAGACTCTCGTATGAAAACAGACATACTCGCGTCTTAATTACTATCATTATAGGCTCGTTGCATAATGTACTATTAGAGTTTTCATGCGTTTCATGTATCACTGAAACATTATTATGCTTCTACTTTCTTCATAGCATTGCATTTACCCACAACAGAGGAGTGTCATCTTACTACTGCAGTATTGCAGAAGATGGGGACCAGTATGCAGACAAGATGTACAGATGTAATGTTTGTGGAAAGTGTTTTCCGGACTTGAAAACTCTCACAGATCATGCGTGCATACACACAGACGACAAGCCACTCACTTGCGACGTGTGTGGAAAGGCCTTTTCGAAATCGGCAAATCTGAAGAGGCATGCGCGCTTGCACACTGATGACAATGCGTTCAATTGCAATATTTGCGGGAATGTTTTCACATCTTCCCAGCATTTGAAAACCCACGAACGTACACATACAGGTGAGAAGCCGTTTAAGTGTGATGTTTGTGGGAAACGTTTCTCGCTTTCGCAAAATATGGACACCCACAAACGAACACATACAGGCGACAAACCGTTCAACTGCGATGTTTGCGGTAGACTCTTCTCGTTTTCACAATCTCTGAAAAGACACGAACGGACACATACAGGGGAGAAGCCATACAAGTGTGATGTTTGTGGGAAGAGTTATACACAATTGAATAACCTTAGAGACCATGTACGTTTACACACCGGTGACAAGCCATTCAATTGCGATGTTTGCGGTAAAGTTTTCACGTGCTTCAATTATCTGAAAACACACCAACGCACGCATAAAGGCGAAAAGCCATTCCAATGCGAAATTTGCTTGAAACATTTCACGCGTTTGCAAAATTTGAAAACTCACGAACGCAGACATACTGGCGAGAAGCCGTTCAACTGCGATGTTTGCGGCAAACGTTTCTCGTTTTCTCAGAATCTGAAAATCCATAAACTGAAACATTCCAGCGAGAAGCGATTCAAGTGCGATGTTTGTGGGAAGACTTACGCGCAATTGTATAATCTAAAAAGACATGCAATCTTACACACAGATGGTATTAGGTTGCACAGAAACGATTCTCCAGCGCGAGAAGTTCGCATATTTGAGTTATCAAAGAAGTCATGCAGGCGTACACACCAACGACAAGACGTGTGAAAAGCGCTGCTATGACCCGCCATAATGTAATGCGATGTGATACCGACATTTCATCCATCCTGTGGAGTAACGGCTAGCGCGTCTGGCCGCGAAACCAGGTGGCCCGGGTTCGATTCCCGATCGGGGCAAGTTACCTGCTTGAGGTTTTTTCCGGGGTTTTCCCTCAACCCAATATGAGCAAGTGCTGGGTAACTTTCGGTGCTGGACCCCGGACTCATTTCACTGGCATTATCACCTTCACCTCATTCAGACGCTAAATAATCTAAGATGTTGATAAAGCGTCGTAAAATAACCTATTGAAATAAAAAAAATCCATCTTCGCAATGTCTGAAAATCTTTGGACTGTTACATTCAGGTGAGAAGTCATTTTAACGCAAGGTCGTAGGAAAGAGGTGCGGTCTGGAATTGTAAATTTTATTTTCAACAAATATATTGTATAGCTGTTTAATATAGGAAATCAAGTTTTTTGCCGTAAATAGAGGGGAACGAAATTTCCGAGTTGTTTATGTAAGTAATGCGAAATTCCAACGGCGTCTGTGTTGTGAGCTGTGTGTTTAAGCAGTGGATACATAGTCTGACAAGTTCGCGAAGTTTCCAAGTGTGCTTATGTAGGCAGCACTGTACACTCAGTTGGGTAAGGTTTCATAACCTTGGTATATCCACAGTCTAGTATATACAGTCACGAAACTTAAGTTGTAAGGGTGCTGGGAACAATAGACTGTGCAAGTACTATTTTGCATTGTTTGTAATGAGGCGATATTAGCGATCCTAGTGGTTAGCAACTATCTATGGATGCATATGTACTACGTATTGAGCTTCGTGACTATATATTAGACTGTGGTATGTCAGTGTCCCACAGCTATGTTCGTGTCAATGTGTAGTGGTGGCATTCGTTACTATTATTATTATTATTATTATTATTATTATTATCATTATTATTATTATTATTACATACTTATGGCTTTTAGGGAACCCGGAGATTTATTGCCGTCCTCACATAATCCCGTCATCAGTCCCTATCCTGAGCAACATTAATCCAGTCTCTACCATAATATTGAACCTGCCATCTATGTCTCGGCCTTCCCAAAGGTATATTTCCCTCTGACCTCTCCTTTCGCCCATACGTGCTACCAGGGGCGTATTTTGCGGGCTACCAGGGCTACCGGCGGTAGCTGCCCATAATATAACATAATGTAATAATTTTGTATTATTAGTTTTACCATAGTAATTAAAATTAAAGTAATTGTTAGATATATTTTGTGTAATAATAGGGTCAGCGGTAGCCCAAAACCTTTAAGCAGTATACGCCACTGCGTGCTACATGCTCTGCCCATCTCAAACGTCTGGATTTAATATTTCTAATTATGTCAGGTGAAAAATACAATGCGTGGAGTTCTACGTTGTGTAACTTCATCCCTCTTAGCCCCAAATCTTTTCCTAAGCACCTTATTCTCGAACACCTTAGCCTCTGTTCCTCTCTCAAAGTGAGAATCCAAGTTTCACAACCATACAGAACAACCAGTAATATAACTGTTTTATAAATTCTTACTTTCTTCTTCTTTGAGAGCAGACTGGATATCAAAAGCTTCTCAACCGAATAATAACAGGCAGTTCCCATATTTATTCTGCGTTTAATTTTCTCCGGAGTATAATTTATATTTGTTACTGTTACTGCAAAGTATTTGAATTTTTCCACATATTCAAAGGATAAAGTTCAAATTTTTGTCTTTCCATTTCGTACAATATTCTGTTCACGAAAGATGACCATATTCCTTGTCTTCCGGCATTTACTTCCAAACCTATCTCTTTACCAGCTTCAAGTAGTGTTCCCGTGTTCTCTCTAACAGTTTGTGCATTTTCTCCTAACATATTCACGTCATCTACATAGAGAAGCAACTGATTTAACCCGTTCAATTTGAAGTCCTGTCTGCTATTCTGGCCTTTCCTAGTGGCATATTCTAGAGCGAAGTTAAAAAGTAAAGGTGATAGTGGATCTCCTTGTTTTAGCCCATAGGGAATTGGAAAAACATCCAACAGAAACTGGCATATACGGACTCTGCTGAACGTTTCACTGCGACACATTTTAATTAATCGAACTATTTTATTTGGAATATTAAAATAAGAATATTATATGAAACTTCTCTCTTAAAAGAGTCATATGCCTTTTTGAAATTCATGAAAAATTGATGTACTCAACCGTTGAACTCCCATTTTTTCTGCAATATCTGTCGAATACAGAAAATCTTATCAATAGTCGATCTATTACGCCTAAAACCACACTGTTGATCCCAATAATTTGATATATGTGTTAAAATGTTATGGTTTATTTAACGACGCTCGCAACTGCAGAGGTTATATCAGCGTCAGTATTATCAGTATTATCGTCAGAAGAGTAACAAATGATTCGTGAACTTGTGCAAATATTAAAACCATTCGAGGACCTGACAAAAACAATAAGTTGAGAAAAGTATGCCACTGCTAGCCTCATAATTCCTCTTGTTCATGGATTGAACAATGTGTGCAGTACCTTTTTGCAAAAGAATTTCAGATAAAAGTTTAAAGCAGTAATTCAATCTTCGATATCTGAAATTGGAAAAAGATTTTCAAATTTAGAACAAAGTAACACTCTGACAGTGTGTACTTTTATAGATCCTTGTTTCGCAACAATGGCATTTTCATATCCACAAGTATCAGAAAATACCAAAAAAAAAAAAAAATTGTAGCTCTGGTGGCAGAGAAAATATTCAAAGAAAGTCATGATGATATTCTTCCTCAGCCTTCAGCGGATCAAAAAGAAGTTAATCTATGGAGCCTACTGAAGAGTACAATTGCAAAAAAAAAAAAAAAACAGCCCTCAAAGACCTCTTCAACTGCAATGGCTATAATTGAAATTGACCGCTATTTGGAGGACGACATGCTGCCCAACCATAAGGAATCACTAAAATGGTGGAAAAATATTGTGACAGCCAAGGTGAGGCTCGATCACGCGTCCCGCAGAGGGCGGGGCTCACGAGAAAACGCGTCGAAGAGGGCTGCAGCCGCTAGGCTCTGGAGGGGCGCGACGTAAGAGGAGCGACGACACTCTAGTCCGCGGCAGAGAGGGGGGAGTAAAGTAGCTGGTGACTGAGGAGAGAAATCCAGAGAAGCCTAGATAGGCGCCATCTTCTGGAAATTTCGAGCAATCGTACTTTCTCGTAACTATGGTGTGGTTATAAATTACGACACGCGAGTGAACTTGAGCAGTGTCGTTATAGTCAGTGGACAGCAAGCCAGCCAGTCTTGTGTAGCACTGAAGCCAGCTTTGAGACCGAAGTTCGACTTGAGTTGTGTCCGTAACTGTAGAGCCGAAAGTCCTGAGTTTGAGTGCAGTGGACCGCAGTTGGGGGACCTGAGTTCGAAGTTCAGCGGATTGTCTCTGAAGGTCTGTGGTTCGAGATACTGTGAACTCGAGTGACTGAGCTAGAAGAACTAGCCAAGGCAAACGAACTGTGAACTGAGAACTGGCAGTACTGATTTGTAAATAGTGCTTTGTGAACATTAGTTAAAATTAGCAGTACATTGTTGTTCGCAATAATTCAAGTAAATTGTCATTGTCGTCTGTGGAGTGCAATAACGAATACTGTGTTACTGTGTGGAGTGGAAATCCCATTGTTGACGGGAGCAGAATTAAATTGTAGAAAGTGATTATTATTGTTGAAATAATAAAATTACATTCTTGTTTTGTAATAAAAGTTACAATATCAATATAACTATCCTTACCTTGCCAGATTAATGAAAGAACAATTCTGTGCAATGGGACGTTCAGTATCCTGCGAAAGGATTTTTTCAAAGGCTGGACTCTTGCTGACAGAACACCGTAACAGATTAAGTGCAAATAAAGCTAATATGCTTATGTTTTTTAATAGTAACAGTCCATGAGATAATAGGTTAAGTTTATTATGGTATTCATTTACGTCTATATCTATAATATAATATTCATTGTGCATAATTAGCCTATTCTGGCCATTTGTTGTTGAAGGGGTGAGAATTATATAATCCTGTCACAAAAAATTTCACAGGACAATGTATTATAAGTTTTAGAGTCCAATGCTATTAAGTGCGGTATGTTAATTTCTTCAGCACATACTTCTATTATTTGTTGAATAATATTTCATAGTTGCTTCACCATGAATGAACTCGGACAAAAAACTATTTTCGTCAAAAGTTTGGCTTTGGAATATCTCATTCTCATCCCAATTCCATAGCTACTAATCATTGTGCATTATAGATATGTTATTCAAAGTGTATTACTGTGTTATTCAATGTATAATTTTTTATTGGTGATTTTATATAATGTACGCCTGATTTTGTGTTCATAATTGTTTTAATATTAGGCAACCTTACATTTTGTTCATATCTAGTCATACAAATGAATATGATGGCACATCGTAACAAACTGAGTACAAACAATGATTTATAATTTACGGTATCATTATTATTAGCTATTAATACTACGTTATTACTATTATTTTGTGTCATTCAGTGTAGACCTATATTATTTTATTCATCATGTTTGAAAGACCTAATCTTGTGTTTATATTGTTTTATGTAAGAGATCAGATTATAACTTTCCTTTATACTTCAGCCATTGTGATAATACAGTACGGCAAATACTTCAACCGTTCCTGAGTAGGTCCTTATTGCACGCATTTCTTAAATAATAGAATCAACAATTGCCATATAGTACGTAAGTTGTTTTTGTTCCTTTGTGATGTAAAAATGCATTTTGTTACCTTAGTGCCGGCTTGCCTATGTCGTATACCTCAATCTTTGTGATAATAGACCTACGTGGGTTATGTTTGTTCCTTTATAATGTAACATACATTCTTTACTTTAGTTATGTGGTCATAACATTTTATTAAATAGTTAATCACATAAAACGTTGAAGACTAATGACAACTGAATTTATTTCAGACCTTCAAAATGTTTTTAAAAAGATGGAACGCCTATATTTACAGCTCAGTATTGTGTCTACATTTGACTTCAGTGAACTACATACACATAACCTCAACATTCTCTCACCCTCTCCTACCACGTGGAAAATATCGAGAGCGCTGAAAGCAGCGAATTGATAAATAACGCAGTGAAACGCTCTAATGAGCGGTGAGGAACGGACTGCTCAGTGTTCACCTCGATCAAGTTCGCAGTTCAATCACTGTTTATCACTGTTTCACTGTCTAAGATCACCGTGATCGAAAGTGAGCAGTAGAGATGGGTAAAAATAACACAACAGTTATTTTGGAACTGTTCCGGTCTCGGAACTGTTGCAAAAATGAACAGTAGGTCGGAACCTGCTGTTCCGAAATAACAGTGTTCCGACTCCGAGCTGCTCACTTGCCAACTGTTGCGGGCTCGCAGTACCGCGTGGCACAAGGTATGTTCCGACTCCCTCGGAACTGTTGCAAAAATGAACAGTAGGTCGGAACCTCCTGTTCCGAAATAACAGTGTTCCGACTCCGAGCTGCTCACTTGCCCAGCTGTTGCGGGCTCGCAGTACCGCGTTGCACAAGGTATGTTCCGACTCCGAGATAACAGTCGGAACGTCGGAGCTTGTTCCGATGAACCAACGACAGCTGCAGTTACACTGTACTTGAAACTCTCACGTGGTTGGAGGGGGCGCATGGACATTGAAATCCTTGCGGTGGCGCGAACTTTAATATCAACATTTGTAAGACTGGCCAATCATCTGTAATGTTATAGTAAGTATTCAATAATCTGTAATATTGATTCCCGCTTTATGGTTTATTTCACCATTAGTTGACTAATTCTGTTTTATAAACATTCTACAAAGTCATAAAGTACGCATACTATTATTAATTCATTGATCAGCTGATTCTATACAAAGGTTAAAGTCGTAAATGGTAATGAGTGGTTTAGTTACAATGTCTGTATGTCGTTTGTTGAGGTTAAGTCTGACAAGCACAAGTTTTTGTGCTATCTTCTCTGTTATCAAAGAACGACAAAATGTTGTAGCATTATTTGTTGGAAACTACCCATATAAGTAATGATTTGGAGAGCGAGGTTTAATGCGAAGTTTAAATTACACTTTGGTGAAGATGCGATTCCAATATTTTACTAACCCACTGCGGGGTTTCAGGTTTCAGTATTGCCAATATATATCTTTTTATTTATGAAATTGTAATATTTATTATTATTATTATTATTATTATTATTATTATTATTATTATTATTATTATAACTGTGCATTAAGAAAAGTAAAAATAAAAATTAATGATTTGTTTTTTTTATTATGTAATAGAGAGAACAGAAATTACATACGATATGTTTTAAATGTTGTGTTATTTTTTTTTAGTTGGCTACCATGTCTTTATAACTTTATGTACGAAAACAAAGTGTTGTATTCTGTCCTTGTAGTCAACAGCTGTGTAATTACTAACATTAAGCTTTTGAGTTCTGTCCGCATGCACAGCAATTTTCCAAAATCGATTCGAATGTGCATTGCAGTGCCATCTATAGATAAGAATGTGTACTATGTCATGCCTATGAGTGCTCCAGTGTGAGCTGCATGGTGTTATTTGTCTATTGTGAAGAGGGAGGGTACTCTACCGTTCGTTTGAACGACTCCGACTCATCACCACTGGTGACTGTTATTTCGGAACTGTTATTTGGAACATAGTATTTTTTCGGAACCGGAACCGTCGGAACTGTTCCGGGAAAAGAACAACTTCGCCCATCACTAGTGAGCAGTCACAGGTCGAACAGAGATCACAAGTGAGAAGTATATCTCATCACTACACGAGATCCTTTTTCATGCACATACCACCGCATTTCAGTGTACGTAACACGGCATTCATGATCACAGTTCGCTTTGGACATGCAGTGATATCAATGTGCACTGTCAGGAATCTTAAGTGCGTTAATATTGAATGGATGAGACAAATTATTAACAACGAGAGCTGAAAACAGGTATGTTAGCCTAAATACATTATATTCTTCCACAAAGAACAGCTTATTGTTAGTTTGTATTCCGTACATGCGTTACTTACCGGTACATGATTCTTCTTCACAAAGAGATGTTGGCCCAGACACGCGAGAGTAAACGGCATGCGCATACTTTTCTTCCTGGCTTTCAGTCGAACTCATCATATTGTACTGTTGTAATATAATCTTTGCAATAACGTTACCAAAGGAAGGCGGATAGGAAGGACCCCCTCCCCACCTTCCAAACAAAAAGACAGACACTATGAGACGGCTAGCCTGGGAGAGGGGTTTGGTTAAAGTAGTCACATTCTCAGACGATTGTGAGTGTATGTAAGGCATACCAAAAGCCTAAAGTAACTTACCTTAACCTGTCACTGACTCGACCTTAAGAAAACTCGCCTTTCTCTGTGATGAGTAGCGCTCGAAAGTTGATGACCTTAAAATAACAGAAAAATGACATGTAATGACCTTAAAGTTATGGAAATATAAAAGTGAAATTAGGAAATGATCAAGATGATGATGATAACGATAATAATAATAATAATAATAATAATAATAATAATAATAATAATAATAATAATAGCTCTAGAAACACTGCATAATAAGTATCCTAAGGAAGATTGGTTGCATGTATATACTGACGGCTCAGAGATGACATATCACGCAAATACCGGAGCAGGCATATATATATATACTATAGCAACATCTTTGATTCTATGCTACAGTAGGAACATACAGATCAGCTTACGACGGAGAAGTTGCAGCCATCATCATTGCTCTAAATCAGTTAATGCGTCACCAGGAAAAGTTTAGAAAGGTGGTCATCCTCTGTGATTCCATACAGCGATAGCCTATGAAGTCCATTGATACTCAAGTCTTAAAAATCCAGAACTGCCAAAATGCGCTACACTTCTTAACAGAAAAATATAAACAAGTAAAACTACAGTAAACTCCTACCTGGAAATGATCTGGCCGACATATTGGCTAAAAAAGGCGCCCAGATAACCCAAACAACGAAACAATAAATAACCTATTTTACAGCTAAATGAAACACTAAGAGTGTTATCTAAGAAGCTTACGCCCAATATATTAAGAGAGAACACAAGGAAAATGTTGGCAAAGGGACATCTTAGAATACCTAATAGAAATGGAGCAGTCGCAAAGTTCCGCTTATGCACTGGGCATGACTGCCTAGCTAACAGTGGCGGTTCTAGATGCTTGAAACTGGAAGGGGGAGATTAGAACAGAAAGCAAATGATGTGCAAGTGCAAGAAAAATTTAAAGGTTGGCCAGAGTGTATATAATTAAAAAAATCATGGAATTATATTTTCGCACTTACTCATATATTTCGCATTTTGTACACAATTTCGCTTTTTATCGCGGATTAGAAAACCACCGAAAGGTATGAAATTCTCTCCTAAAGCACAGTTACGTCATTACGTAGTATTTGGAAACTTTTCGCATTTATCGCGATTGCGAAAATCTATCATCTCTAATAATTGACAAATATATTTGGGTTCAAAAAGACCCCAGATAAGTAGCATGAAATTCTAGAGCAGCTAACTTGTGAGAAGTAATAAGTTGTAAAATTTCAACAAATTCGCTTTATTATTATCTATCATTATCGTCATCCGAAACAGTTCGCGATGACCTCTCACAAACCTTCCGATGGGGCAGATAAAAAAGTTAAAATTTTTCTTCCACCATGTTAATGTCAAAACAAGTACTTATACAAATTTTAGCCACTCGACCGCAATTACGAGGCCGTCCAGAAAGTGATTTTCCTTTGTGCCGTTTACAGAAAAAAAACACAATTACATGGAAAGATGTATTGAAACAGATACAGCAATTGTTGCGCTATTTGTGAATATATTCCCCACTGGAATTGAAATTTGTCATACCATAGGATCAAGTTTTGTATCCTTGTGTCGTAGAAGTCAGCTGTCTGGGATCGGAACCAGCGTTTGACAGCCGTCTTCACCTCTCTGTCGATGCCATGATATGACAAATGGCTCAATTCCGATGGGGAATATGCTGGAAAGTAGCTCAATAATTGCTGTGTCTGTTATAAACAATTTTTCTAATGAAATTGTGTTTTCTTTCTGTTAACAGCCCTGGCGAACTTCTTTTTTTTACGGCTCTCGTAATTGCGGTCGAGTGGCTAAAATATGTATAACTACTCCTTTCAAAGAAAAAAATAACTTTTTTATCTGTCCCCATCAGAAAGTTTGGCTGTAAGCCCAGTGTTTTTGACAAGCACAAAGTAACGCGACCACAGCTGAGCGATTACGCAATAGGTAATCTTTGTGTTTGTCTTTTAGTTTTGAAATCACTCTGCCATTACATTCACTTTCCAGAAAACTGTTCCATTTTACTAAAGATTTATGACATACACTATCAACATGCTTTGAAAGTTTTCTCCTAATTTTTTCAATTGCAAAGTCCAGAGTTAGTGAAAACATGTTCAGCATTGCTTGAATCAGATTGAATGAAATGGCAGCAAGGAAAACAGAAAGCTGCAAATTTTTTCTCAGAGTATTCAATGAATTTATACTTATCAAATCGTTTAATGTTAAAACTTTTGTTCTTATTGTACAATAATGTTTGTAAATTATCTCACGTGGTTTGCATGAAAAATTATAGATCGATGATATCAAATGATTCTGAAATCAAATTTACCTTTAACCACATTTTGTCTACATAAAATTATTTAAATTCACCTTTAACCCTTTGCAGCATAGTGGTTGTTCAGACGAACCATCGTTTTCTTTCTTTCTAAATTTTATGGCACAGATATTCCACCAAGGAACCACATCTTGAATATACATAGAGGTGCCATCTATGTTTTGAAATTTTGTGCAGTGTTAAAATGTTGAAAAAAATTGATAGAAGGGTCATTTGCAGAATTTGTATAACAATGACGTCCATCAATTCATACCCTTCCCATTATTTCATTTATAATTATAGAGTTTTAAATTCCTAACAGTGAGTAGTTTCAATACTAATGTAGTAAACGTCACAAAAATTATTTCCTTTATGTGAAATATTTCACGAGAATAAAATAAAATGCTCATAGTAACAGCTAAAATGCTGTGTCCATACTAGTTAATTATTTAAAATGGAGCATGATTATGTCCAGATAAAGGTTTGCTTAATAATGTATTTTAGAAAAAATTAATGAAACATTTGATATCATCAAAACTTCTTCACTTATGTCTCAGTTTATATTTCCTTAAATAAGATTGCATAATTACTCTAGCCCTGTGAATCAGTCAGGTCTGTTACACCATTCTGTTCCTATGGATACACAGTTGAAAAAGAAATCCCACAGATGTCAGCACAAGCCAAGATGATGCACAAAGAGCCATCTTAATTGTACTGTTACGTTCACCCATTTTGATTTGGCGAGTTTGTGTGTCATACTCTTGCTTTGTGTTTTAGTCTAAGCGTGCATTTTTAATGTGTCAGATCTCTTTGTGTTGTGTTTTCCACAAATAACATATAAAGTCAAGACCAAGAGGACATAATGGTACAAGTGTGCAGTAGTTAACTTGCTATTTTGAAGATTTTTTAAGCAAACAAATTTTAGGTTAGCACATGGGTTTTGTTTGTTTCGTCATGTCTGTTACCTGTCAGATCTGTTACTCCATGTCATGTCTGTTATATCATATAAAACAGTGCCTTAATTTTTTCTAATTATCTATCATGTCCACACCTGTGGAGTAACGGTCAGCGCGTCTGGCTGCGAAACCAGGTGGCCCGGGTTCGAATCCTGGTCGGGGCAAGTTACCTGGTTGAGGTTTTTTCCGGGGTTTTCCCTCAACCCAATATGAGCAAATGCTGGGTAATTTTCGGTGCTGGACCCCGGACTCATGTCACCGGCATTATCATCCTTCATATCATTCAGACGCTAAATAACCTAGATGTTGATACAGCGTCGTAAAATAACCCAATAAAATTAAAAATCTATCGTTAAAGGAACTAAGGATGAAATATCTTCGCCTTAAGGGCAATCTATTATCATAGCCTTTTATTGTGAATTTTATTTAATTTTCTTTTTTTTTTTTTTTATTATTTTATTATATTCTATTGTGTTATATTCTTCCTTACGTTTTCCATATTAACCATTTGTGCTAAATGAGTTGCTTTTGCTATATTGCAATGTATTTTACTTTCTTTTTTTTCTGTTATGGTATTATTTTCATGTTGTTTAATGTCGATTTTATTATGCTATTATTATTTCTCTTTGTAATATGTTAGTATTCTGTTCTGTAACTATTTTGTTAAATTTTAACTGCTTGAATACTTTGTGACCTGGTAGAGTGTAACAGAAGGCCCTATGGCCTCAACTCTGCCAGTATAAATAAGAATTATTATTATTACTAAGATAATTGTTACTGAAAGAATGCTTTTCTATTAGTTACTGAAGAAGTTATTATCTTTATATTAGATAACAGATCTGCTATTAAGATATTTAAAATATTTGTTCATTTTTGATCTGAAGTTAGTTCTGTTACTATTCTAGGACCCATGCACTGTTTAAAGAATATCTGATGTAAATTTTTTTAATTTTATTGGGTTATTTTACGACGCTTTATCAACATCTAGGTTATTTAGCGTCTGAATGAAATGAAGGTGATAATGCCGGTGAATTGAGTCCGGGGTCCAACACCGAAAGTTACCCAGCATTTGCTCGTATTGGGTTGAGGAAAACCCCGGAAAAAACCTCAACCAGGTAACTTGCCCCGACCGGGATTCGAACCCGGGCCACCAGGTTTCGCGGCCAGAAGTGCTGACCGTTACTCCACAGGTGTGGACGTCTGATATAGAAAATAAAGGAATTCTATTTCTATAAAAGGTTCACTGTCTTGTCTTGTAACACACCTGACATTTAGCCGTACCATCAAACATTCATTGATACTTGTAGAGAATGCTGTAGAGCAAGGTGGGTGTACAGTGGCTGATTACTATGGAAGAGACATTGCACTATATTAATACATGCAGAATATGCACTAAATAATACTTTTAATTTTGACGTTCTCAATCGTTCATTTGTTATACAAAATTTTGCAAATGACCCAGAAGCTTTTTTATCATCCATGAAATGAAAAAAAAAAGATAAAAAATTATTTGTGCTGCAAAGGGTTAAGTTACAAAGTTGAGACGGGGAGAGTAACACCCTTCGGTTCACTGGGTTCACAAACACTTTCATCGCACTTACGCTTATCACGGGAAAATAAACTTCAAAATATTACATTGTTTAAACAAAACGCAACTAATATAAGAACACTGCTAGCATCAGCAACTAATCATTTGCTGCTGAAAACTGTCGCGAAACGACGAATAATTAATTATTTCTGTGATTATTAGAGTAACCGACAGTCGACATTGTCAGATGTACCACATTTTGAATGGAGACAGCGTTGTTGGTTGTAGAGAAGTATCTAAAAATGTTGATTGTGGTGTGCATGTACTGGATGTACTATGCATGTTAAAAATGTTACGTTTACTCTTTATTTAATTTGTTATATTTTCCAAGTAAAATAAATAAACTATATTAAAAATAACATCGTTATCTTAATTCCAAAACGTCGTAACTCGCTCGGATGTCTATTTTCACTTTCTGCGCTTTTTGACAGTATATCCATAGGTCAATCCGCTGACAAAGTACTGAAGCTTAATTTAAAATACCAGCGCTCGTCTGCTCTTGACGACGCTCGAGAGCGCGAATTTTGCCGTCGAAATGGTCTACGTCCTGTTTTGGTTCTGTCACTGTTTTATTTACAGTTGCGAAAGTCTCGTTTAGTTTGTCGAAATCGGTTTTAAGTTCATCTTTCACGATGGTAACAATTCCATCCACATGCGTCGAAACGCTACCAATTTGTGTAGTGACGTCATTTTTTTCTTCACTTATATCGCTTTCACTCCACTTATGTCGCTTTTTACTTCACTTATGTGTTTGTTCATGTTGTTCATGCCGTTTTTCACTTTACTGATATTGTTTTTCATGTCTGCTTTTACTTCACTTATATCGTTTCTCACTTCGCAAATGTGCCTGTTCATTTCCGTGGTGGCTTGCAAGATCTGCTGTAGGTTCTCCATTATGTCCACAATATCCCACTTCTGACACCAATGTCACTTTTTTCTACTTTTACCACCATACACCCGTCAACAATGTGATTTTTATTCTTAATTATTCACCCTACAACAATGAGTATTCCACTTAACACAGCAACACAATAGTCGTTATTGCACTTCACACAGCGACAATGACAGTACACGTGTATTATTGAAAAGAACAGCAATTTACTCCTAATTTTAATTAATGTTCATAAAGCAGTATGTGCAAAACCAAACTGTCAGTTCTCAGTTCACAGTTCGCTTGCCTTGGCTAGTTCTTCTACCCCAGGGCTTGCCAAACTTTTCATAGCGAGGGCCACATTAACCATCCGAGAAAGAATCGCGGGCTAAGTCACGTAAGTTTAAATTGAGTCTAATGAACAAAGTTCGTAAACAACATTAGTATTCAAACTTTGTGTTTTATTGACCTAAAACCTACACTTACATATTAATAACTGCTGCAGTTAATACTTGACAAATGAGTAGTCATAGTTGCATGGCAATGTAACACGCAAACATGACATATTAATACCTGTTATAGGTCTCGCAGTCACGGATTACCGACGGAAGGAATGCGAATCAAACACTGCGATAAGGAAGAGCGGTCGAGAGGAAAGGTCACGAGATAACGTGAATGATATTCAAGAGTACAGTCGGAAGAGAAACAAAATCGATAGAATCAGTCTTGCATTGTGATAGAATACATTACGACTTTAGTTTGTTCCATTGCATGTGAATGCGTGTCTTGTTTCGTACGGTATTATTATTTCATTCGTAAACATATTTTGCGCGTTTAATTAGCTTCGAATTTTTCTCTTGCTACGTTCTTTATTTTCACAGCGATGTCCTCATTTGTTCATCTTCTTGGAAGAGACAGTACTTCCATTGGCTCGCACCTCTCCCCCCTCGACGTGCCTACATACACACGTCAAAACAGACAGCAACACCACCATTGGTTTTCGGTAATCGTTTCTTGCGCGAGCTATATGATACATGTAATATTAATGGTCTGTATTGAATATGAAGAATGAAGCAGACTTTTCTGTGATGTACAGTAATTGCAAACATTTGTGGTTCTAATGAGCAAGACACACTCTAAATGTTCATCAGACATAACAGATCTATGCTTTGATTTGACATATTTCATTTTTGAAAATGTTTTTTCACATACATAAGTTGACGCAAACGCTGATATTAATTCTCGTGTCCACACCTGTGGAGTAACGGTCAGCGCGTCTGGCCGCGAAACCAGGTGGCCCGGGTCCATTCCCGGTCGGGACAAGTTACCTGATTGAGGTTTTTCCGGGGTTTTCCCTCAACCCAATATGAGCAAATGCTGGGTAACTTTCGGTGCTGGACCCCAGACTCATTTCACCGGCATTATCACCTTCAACGCATTCAGACGCTAAATAACCTAAGATGTTGATAAAGCGTCGTAAAATAACCTACTAAAAATTAATTCTCGTGGAAAGTCTTTCAAATTAGTATATGTGTCACTTGGCAGACAGTTGAAAAAGTCCACCAATTACCTTCCTTGTTTTTGTCCTTCAGTACGAGTATGTCATTACACTGCACCTCAATAACTTCCAGCTGCAATTCATGTGACAACTTCTCTACATCGCATTCAAATGGGTATTGAAAGACTGATAATCTGTGCATTGGTATCGAGATCATAAAAGCGGTTCTGGAACTGTTGTTGAACAGAATGTATAACCTGCTGACAAAAAGCAACAGGAAATTCTGTGAATTTTTCACAACATGGGAAATGAACGAAGCTTTGTTCACAAGTTGAGATTAAAAATCACCATTTTTTTTCTGACTCCCTTCACAGGAGAGTAGAGTTCAGAGTTCATTCCTCCTTCTTGTAACCTAAGGTTGAGTCATTCATATGCTTGGTTATATCTGCAAGGAAAGTCAACTTCCAAATGCAATCACAGTTAGCAATTATAGGCACCGTGCATGGGTCTCAAAATCGTACTGGTGGCGCCGCGCAGTGTCTCAATTCCTAATTAACTACAGGCTCGCAGTCATTCGCTAGTTATGTGTGATATAGAAATTACATGTGGCTTTCTGCCGATAAAAAGTTGTAATATTAGTAAGAATGGGTTCATTGATTCATAGTGTTCTGCCCAAGGGCAGGTCTTTCACTGCAAACCCAGCAATCTCGAGTCTTTAATTATTTTATAGACTCAGTGGAAAGTTCAGTACTGCTGGAGGAGAGTAAAATGTTAACTACAAAGTTCCTGGTGAAGTTTTTTGGCATTTAGATCAGATTTCAGACCATTGAATGAGGGTGAACAGTCATATTACGAAAACATTGATATACTTATATTTGATGTCATGACGTGTGTAATGTTTGTGTGTATGATGTCTCTATAAATTACTTATTTTAATGTGATTTAATTCTAAAAGTAGTCTTAATTACACTTCCTGAATAATGGGCGACTGCGAATTCTCTAAAACACAACACATAATGAACAATATCATCAACATACTACCTCTGATTGAGGTTCTGGCTGATATGTACATCTGTTATGAGGCTGTACATCTCACTTGACGATATGTGTCAGAGGAAGAACAATTGTTTGTATGCATCTGAAGTCTGATTAGTGTAATTTGTAGCTAGTCGGCGATATATGCAATGGAAGGGAAAAGGAACTGGCCACTCTACCCCATGATATTCTGGCCTAGTTGCCTCATAAGTGATGCCTTGTTGGTATCACTTATGAGGTTCAGACTTCTCTTTGGACAGTTGAATAAACAACAAGATCAACATGCGGAAGCAGTTCAATTGATAGTTTGTGTAAAATGTTATACTGTATATTTTAATTCCCTGAGTGCACCTTTCAACATGAATTCGAACACTGGCAACGCCGTAAGTAGTTTCGACTTCTTCAGCTGTTAATTATTTACCATCATGCAGATACGGTGGAGTAACAATAATGATCCCTTTATCGGAGAGGTTTTTATTATTCCGGGAAAACCTGACTTCATTACCACCTTCTAATAAAGTCAATAATCCGCCATCAATTATGAATGTGTCACTCGATCTGCCTCGATAGCATTTAGATTTGAAGGCCACCATCTGATCCACATTGGGTGGCTGTTCCACTTCTGAACAATTAATTGTCACTCTACATTTTTCAATATTGCAGGCATTGTTTCGTGAATACTTTCTCTGCTAGGCCAAAACCCTAGCCAAAACCAAAAATTACAGTAACCATTGTGGATGTCAACAACATTAAAGTGGCGGTTAAATACATTATAATTGTACGATTAACTCCGAACTTTACCCTCATAGCAGAATACGACAATCCAGTTTTCATTTTAATTGGAAAATATGAGTACACGATTTTCTTGGACAGAATTTTTCGAAAGCTTTCGATGTGAAATCCATTAATAAAAATGACAAAAATAATATGTATGGTCTACATCTTGGGGCGTTTCGACTATCTGTGGTAGCTATTTTTGGGTTAAATGATAGAATTACAAATATTACTTATTATGATTCTACGGGTATGATTGTGTTTCAATTGGCAGCAATTTTAACAATATATTCGAAACCACAAATGTCACTCCCATTAAGTCTGGTAGTTCTGTCTCATATTTTATTGTACAAGCAGTGTAGCCTTATTTACTTTCGTCTGCGTACTGCATGGATCCACAATTAGCGTCGTTGCGCTTCACTTTTCTGTTTTGGGAATGAATAAAAACAATACCGGTTGGTGTGTTCCTATAAGCATTACTACACTCAAGAACACAGCAATTTGCATTATCTTTCCACTTTTTAGGATCATCCATATTTCTAATCATTTAACCTGAGATGTTAAGTATATTCATACGCTTCAAGCACAATTCTATCGCTGCTGTCCCGCAGTTAGTAACAACAGTCGCCACCAGAGGAGCTTGCACGGTGCCTATAGGCGGAGACCGTTTTTTCGTTCAAGAAAATTTCAATTTCTTTCCTGAGCTCGAAGAATCTCAGTAACACCTTTTCGCAGCTGAGCCACCGAACTGAAGTATGGTAGGGAATATCGGGATACTCTGTTTCTATTTCCAATAGAAACTCACGGAATTGGCGGTGATTAAGTGCATGGGATCGAATAAAGTTCACTGTCGACACTACAGGCTCCATGACAATAGATACCTCCAAATCTTTTGCACATAATGTATGCTGGTGGATAATACAATGCAATGTCATAGGCTTTGGGCACCCAGCTATATTGCAGGCTTCAAATACTCTTCCAACGAAACCTTTTTTCGTGCCGCACATGTTTTTACCCCCGTCTGTTGTGATACACTTAAGTTTCCCCCACTTCAAGTTGTACCGAGAAAGTGTTTTTTCAACATCACGGAAATTATCTTCACCGGTAGTTTTTCCATGCATGCTGCATATAGATGCCAGTTCTTCAGTGACTTCAAAGTCACTGTTTATGCCACGAATAAACACCAGTAACTGTGAAGTGTCTGGAACATTTAAGGACTCATCAAGTGCAAGTGAAAATTATTCACACTGGTTTGTTTTTCCATTCAACTGGTAAGTTATGTTTTTGGCAATATCTTTCACTCTACGGACAACTGTATGTATTGAAAGACTAATGTTGTTAATAAATCTACTTTCTCCGGACAAATCTCCTTTGCCCCCTTATCATGTACGATTCAACAAGTTCTACCATCACTAGAAGGTTTTCCTCTTTTCGCCAGTTCATGTGACACACGTAAACTAGCCACTGTAGCTGCTTCATTATCTGATCTCTGTTTCTTGAAAATATTCTGTTGAAATGATAGTCCACGTTCCATTGCTTCAAATTTGTCGTTCCGTAACTTTCCCATAAATTGTGAAAATGTTTAAGAATGTTTGGTTTCATAGTGCCTGCAGATATTATACTCTTTAAACACAGCAATTGATTCGTTACAAATCAGACATAGGTCTACTACTTTATTTCCACTTTCAATGACAAAATATCCCAAGTTTCATTGTTGTTTAAACACACGACATTCACTGTTCACTTTTCTCTTATTTTCTTTTCCTGCCATAATTAAAGTTAAGTTACGCTGTAAGAACTACTAGTAAATGCTTGTGGATTAATTCAGAGTGCTAATATTATTCTTAACTGGATAATATTTACCACTTCACAGTTCCACTCCTCTACAATGTGTGAGCGTACACTGAAAGAAGTCGCTGTTGTCAACTTTCTGCAGTGCAATCTCTGGTTGCTCTGTTGCCAACCCACGGTCTCCTGGCAGCTGGCCACTTGCAACCAGTATATCGTAGCATTATCAATGTTACCAGAGTACATGAGCAATTTGTTTAAGAATCTGAGCCTCTGATTTGATTTCATCGATCGAAATTCGTGACTAAATTAATATAATATAGGTATACTGTTTCTTTTTATTGACCTTTAATTTTTTCAAATTACTAAGCGGGCCAAACAAAAGTAGCTCGCGGGCCAGATCAGTTTGGCAAGCCCGGTTCTAGCCCACTGTTCAAGTTCACTGCATATCGAACTCAGGGCTTCCGGACGCGTCGCCCTCGCCTGGACTCACTCAAGTTCACTGCACGTCGAACTCAAGTCCTCCGGATACGTCGCACTCGCCAGGATACTGCCACAGTTGACCGGATATGACTGATAGGCACGATCTTTCAAATATCCCCACAACCGGAAGTCACATGGATTTAGGTAGGGTTATCTTGAAGGCCATGCATCTAGAAAATACCTAGAGATGATGCAGTATTACAGAAAGATTCTCGCAGCAAATCTCTCACCTGGCGAGCGACATGTGGTGTTGTCCCATTTTTCAATTAAGGTATTGGTTTAGGATTTTTGTGTGACTCACATTTAGTAATTTACAATTCATGTTGATGTTCCGATAAGCCAATTGTTATATACTTTTATAAATATTTGAAATAATCAATTTTAATGGCTTAACAAGAAGTAAATATACAAACAAGTTACATTTATGACGGTTTTTAAATATGTATATTTGCGTAACATTTATGTGTCTTTTATTACAAGTGCAAACGTTTTCGACATGATGACAATATATGTTATACAATTGCATTTTATGAAGAAGATGGAGTGTATTTGATGCTAAACATATCTGTATAATATAAACAAAACACTATATAGTTGTAACACTATATAGTGTTTTGTTTATATTATACAGATATGTTTAGCATGAAATATACTCCATCTTCTTCATAAAATGCAATTGTATAACATATATTGTCATCACATGCTTTATTTACACTATATTTTAACTTTTGGATTTTGATACTTGATATTGTCATACTAGCTTGATGATACCCCAGGAGGTTGCGCTTGTAATAAAAGACATAAATGTTACGTAAATATATTTAAACACAGTTATAAATGTAACTTCTTTGTATATTTACTTCTTGTTAAGCCAGATTGATTATTTGAAATTATTGATTAAAGCCCATGTATTGTGGGTCCCTATCACCACGGCATGGCGCGTCCTCAGGTTGCGGATAGAGGAGACGGCCTCCAAATATGGACGATAGCTGCGAATGTATTGAATAAGCAGTCGTGGATAGCCGATAAGGGGTGGTCCTCCAGCTTGGGGGTTGGGCGAAAGTCTAACAACCCATCACCGTAAAAAACAGCTTGTTACGAAACCAAACAATAAGCCTCGGAATGGGACTGATTCTCCGGCACGACCATAGCAAAGGCTGCACGCATTGTTTTCTTCACCTGACATAATTAAGAACATAAAATCCAGATGTTTGAGATGGGCAGGGCATGTAGCACGTATGGGCGAATCCAAAAATGCATATAGAGTGTTAGTTGGTAGGCCGGAGGGAAAAAGACCTTTGGGGAGGACGAGACGTAGATGGGAAGATAATATTAAAATAGATTTGAGGGAGGTGGGATATGATGGTAGAGACTGGATTAATCTTGCTCAGGATAGGGATCAATGGCGGGCTTATGTGAAGGCGGCAATGAACCTCCGGGTTCCTTAAAAGCCAGTAAGTAAGTAAATATTGATTAAAGCATATAGCAATTGGCTTATCGGAACATCAACATGAATTGTAGAAAATCGTAAACATGTTCGAAAAAGGAATTCGCATACTCTAGATCAATGGTCATCAGCATACTGTACTCTCGGGCTAGCGTTTCTTACAGCACCAGCATGCATTCGTGGCTGCTGGCGGCTATTTCCTCCCGCACGACGATACATATTGCGAAGCATTGCTTACCCGTGACCCACATCAGGGAGTGCTGATGACCACTGCTCTAGATAATACCACTTCAAGTGTTGACGAAGTGTTACAACAATGCTCCTATTGTAAATAGTGACAGTGACTAAACTGATCATACTGGTATAACAAATAATAACAATGCATGTTAAGTAGTGACTTAAAAACGTGGTCTGGAAAGGAAGTAAAAAGTAAATTATGATTAGGAGTGAATAGACGTTCGAATATTACATGTGAACCAATATTGAAATATTACCATTACTGTATATTAATTGTAACATTGTGATAGCTATTAAAGTATTTCATATAGTTGTATAAATAAAAAAGTCAAATTTTAATTGTTCACTAAAAATAGCCCATAACAACCCATTCTATTTGAGATGTCCGCAACACCCCGCGGGACTTTTAATGTTACAAATTAGTCTCGTAACACACTTGCAGAGTTTTCGCCAGCGAGAAAATTAAAAAATTGATAACATGGATTCAAATGGACGTCCACACACTGGAAGAGATTCTCGCTCGAGGCAAAATCCTCGCGCGAGTTTGTCGCTGGAATCGGTAGCTCAGCGAATTTTCGTGACACGATTGAATGTAGAAAAAGATATCACAGGTGGCGATGAATAAAATTGTATTGTTTTGTGTATTGTTTTTATTTGAAAATGAGGAAAGATGGCTGATAATTGCAGTCAGAAACTTATCGAACTTGTACGATGTCACTTGTAGGCCTATTTATGATACATGGGATGAAAACTATAAAAACACGAAACTTAAAGAAGAAATCTGGAGACAAATATCAGTTATCTGAAAATGAGTAGGGCCATATTTTATTTTGATGAGGTTTAATAGTATTGATTAAACATTTGAAACAATGCATCTATATATCTTAACAGTGTACGTAATTTTAATCATAATATAGCAAAGAATTCTCTATCATATCATGAATGGCAAAAAAAAAAAAAAAAAAAAAAACCTGTGGTCCATTGAAATAACGCCTTAACGTATCATCATTCAAATCGAAACCAGTGTCCAAAACTCGCCCATATTTTCGTAAGATACAATGTGATTGTCAGATATTTCTGGCTTTAATTTTAGGCCTACTTCTTCTTTTCATGAACAAAATATGTTCATGTAACTTCATTTCCTCATCATCTGAATAGTCAGATTCAACATAGTCTTCGTACGTAATTTGTAAAGTACGACAATATACTTACAGGTTATATATTTAAGTACGACAATATACGTAAATACATAACCTATAATATTTCCCCCAACGAGTGATTACTATAATCAGAAAAATGCTTTCTGCAAGAAGGCAGTGGATAGATGATCATAGCGAGGTGTGATCTGTGATAGCGAAACTCTTCAAGTGTGTTACGGACCTTAGGCGCGACTGCTTAGGAGTTAAGATGGTCCAGAATTTGTAAACTACTTAAAACGCAGCAGGTGAATGTCTTATTTCAAAGCGCAAATTCATGACAAATCATGTACTTAAGATGCAAAGCACGAATGTAGCAGTTCATTAATGTAGTACAAAAGTTAATCTGTAACCATGGAATCGCCCATGGTCACGTGCTGCAAAGGAATGTCAGTTTCGTAATTCTTTCAGCTACGATGGATGTGATCAAGACAGAACTCGAGGTCGACCCACTGGCCCAAGAAACAAGTGACGACACAGATGAGGAAGAGAAGAAACCTATATTACAGGTATATTAAAAGCCATTACATTACTATCGGTTTTGCGTATGTGACATTTGTCATTTTTTATAAAGATAAAATGTGTGCACCTCTCAAATAATTATATTCAATATGCTAGAGATCTTATTCTCCTTTGTCATCATACTACATGGTTGTACATATGAATCACGTATCAGCAATTAAGAGTTAATCAGAGCTTTTAATTTAACATACAGGAAGGCAGCTGACGCAAATTCACATTAATGGCACTCGGTGCGCTCATGGGGAAAGTCAAGAATGCCACTAGACTCCTCAAAGGTAGCCTGCTCGTCGAAACTTTGTGTCCCAAACAAAGTGAGACGCTGCAGAAGGCGAAGTTGCTGGGTCGTATCTTATAAAGGCAGAACGGCACTCCTCCCTGAACACCACGAGAGGAGTGGTTCATACGGATGCGCTGGATGGAATGAGTGATGAGGAGATACAACTCGAGCTTGCAGACTAGTCCGTGTCCAAGGCCTACCGTTTGTTGCGTAAGCGAAATGGACGGACTTATCCATTGAGCACCGTTTTCTTGACTTTCGAGAAATTCTTTCTACCTAAATACATCTTTGTCGGATACGAGCGTGTCCCTGTACGTGCGTATGTGCCGAACCCAATGCGCTGCTTTAAGTGCCAACGGTTCGGACATACGCAGAAACGTTGAATGAACGACATCGCATGTGCAAAGTGCGGCGGTGGTGATCACGAGGACTCTCCATGTCCCAACACCATGCACTGTGTGAATTGTGAAAGGGACCATGCCGCCAATTCCAAGGACTGTCCGAAGTATCAGGTAGAGAAGACAATACAAGAACTCCGAGTCAGAGACAATGTAACTTTCTTTGAGGCACGTAAACGTTATTTTGATCTCGATAAGAAACAGAAAGAAAATAAATCCTATGCTGCTGTCTTACAACAAGGAACGGAGGGTACCGATGCGTCAACTCAAACGCCACCTCTTGAGTGTATATCTGGGAAGCGAGCTGAGACTGCAAACCAGACGTATGTGGATGCCGGTACCCAGACTAACGACTTAGACGACAGCTGTGGCCTTGATATCAGGCCCTATGTACCGAAAAAGACGGTTGCTCAGACGTCACAGACAAGTTCTGAGCATGAGAGAATATCACGACATCGCACTCCTGGTACGGAAGAGAAATCGAGACCTCGTTCTCGATCCCGTACCCGATCAAGGGCACGATCAGGAGCGCGACGTACTGCAAGTGAGTCGCCACCGTAAAAAACTAAGCTGCTGCAGTCGATGGGACAGAGTCATAGGAAAGGACAGAAGAGAAAATCACCTGTAAAGCCACCACCATGATTTAGCTCCTCGTGATGATTGATATTATACAATGAAACGTGAACGGTGTACGCAGTAGATATGCAGAACTACAAGAATTAATATATCAAGAAAATCCTGCTATTTTATGTTTTCAGGAGATACATCTCCAACCTGAAAACTCCCCGAATATCTCGGGGTACTATGTCCACCAGTACGATCATCTTGCCGGTATTCGTACCAACGGAGGTTGTGCTCTCCTCCGCCAAAGTATATTTTCCTCTGTTGTCAATATTACCACTGTACATCAATGCATAGCTGCCATAATAACTTTACACAACATTCAGTTTTCTACAATTTGTGTGTACATACCCCCTCATACACCTTTCACAATAAATGAAATTGGAGGTATTCTGACGCATGTACCTCCTTCATATCTGTTAGTGGGGGATTTCAATGCATCGCACCGCTCTTGGGGCTCCAATTCCGATGATAACAGAGGCAATAAAATAGCAGAGGTATGTACCCGTTTCAAGTTGATTACTCTGAATTCAGGGGAAGTAACTCATCTATCTTCGGCTTACGGTACTTTCTCTATGATACATATCTCCATTTGTAGCCCAGTTTTGTCCACGCATTTCGAATGGTCTGTGATTCCCGACCTCCATGGTAGTGACCACTACCCCATTCGAATGCGTATGTCTGCTTTACGTCCTGCGAATCTCGCTCTCCAAACTGCGTTATTAAAAAAGCGTACTGGCTCGGATTTTCGGAGTCCATATCATTCAAAGATAACGGACATGAAAGTGTGGACTCTATAGTAGAATATTTCTCAAATGTGGTTATGAAGTCAGCGGAATTATCCATCCCCCGGTCCTCCTGCAGGCCAAAAAACTTCTCTGTCCCCTGGTGGACGGATGCCTGCAGAGATGTAATCCGAGGCCGGATACGTGCCTTATGCCAATTTGAGCGCCATCCGACCCAAGAAAATTTTGTCCAGCTTAAACGTCTTCGAACTAAAACTCGACGCACTGTGTGCGATGCTAAGAAGACGTCCTGGACAAATTACGTTAATTCATTCAAACAGAACGTCCTAGCTAACATCATATGGGACAAAGTTCGTATGTAATTCCGGGAGTTTTGAACAATGGAGTAACGACCACCAGTCCCATAGAAATTGCTGAAATATTCTCTAGTTCTTTTCCACAGATAAGCACCTCAAATAATTGAAGGGTTGATAGGAAAAACAACCCATGTCAGTTTTAGCCGAAAATGAGATATTGGTACTAATGGAAAGCTAAAATCATGTGGCGTCTGTGTATGCTTAAAATACAAGCAATATATTTATAAAGCATTGGGGTATTTATACCTATACTTTAAGTTTCTTATCCTTTTACATAACGAGATATAATGTTTTTTCGCTCCCCTGAAAAAAGTGTTTTTTTGACATGGGTTGTTTTTCCTATCAACCCTTCAATTACGACCCGGAATTTCTAAAAATCAAGGATGCTGCGGAAAAACGAACCTTGAACTATATATCTGATAACACTGAAAACTACAATGCACCGTTGGCATCCGAGGAGCTGGAGGCGGTACTAGACATCCCCTGACACCTCCCCTGACACCTCCCCTGACCCTGACTACATCCAAAACCGCATGCTTCGCCAACTTCCGCCAGCTGGAAAATCCTTTCTTCTGTCAATATACAACACAATCTGGACTGAGGGTGTATTTCCATCTGCTTGGCGTTCCGCCATTGTGGTCCCATTCCAGTAACCGGGAAAGGATCCTTCTTTACCAGGTAGTTATAGGCCAATTCGTTTTACCAGCTGCGTATGTAAGGTTATGGAAAAGATATTAAGCAAATGCCTGATATGGGTATTAGAATCGGAAAACCGACTCCGAGATTGGAGTAGTGTGGATTCCTGGCCATGTTGGAATTCCAGGGAATGAGGCCGCAGATGCTGCAGCCAAAGATGGTGCACTGAATGGCACTCTGGTATATTGGCGCGAGAGGTGGCAAGACTTACAGAATCACTTGAAATGTAGAATATGGTGGCAATGGGAAGGAGAATGGTCTGCACAAGAGTGAAAACTAATTACGAAGAATACAGAATACTATTCACGTTTGGGATTCGTCCACAAGAGCATCACGACAGGAAGTTTTACTCACCCGGTTGAGGATTGGCCACTGTCATCTGACACATGGCCATCTGCTACGTGGCGAGCCTCAGCCAGAGTGTGATATGTGCCATGTTCCACTTATGGTGGAATTTTTTTTAATGCATTGTAGAAAATATGAAATTGTCCGTCGACAATATCGAATTCCACCGTCTCTATGTGACGCTCTTGGGAATGATTTTAATTGTACAGATGCAGTTCTGAGATTTTTATCGAGTACTGAACTTGACGGAGTGATTTAGTTTTTTATTGACCTGTTTTAGCTATCCTCCAGACCCTTTACATCTGGGGGTTACATTTGTTATTTAGTATATGTATTTTTTTTAACAAACTTGACATTCGGACATTTTACATCTGAGTATTTTGGAAATGCTCCAGATAATTTATTTCTGGTACTGGTAGCATTTGTTTTATTATTTTATTGTTTCTTTTTAAATACTTGTTAGCAGGGAAAGGATTTATATGTAAATACATATTTACTTATAAAGCTAATATAATTTATATTTTGCATTATCTTTATGTTTCACAATGTGTAGGGTTGAAAAATCCTACTTTTATTTTCCATATTTTTCCATATTTTAGAGTTTAGTACATATTTTCGTTAATTTCCATATATTTTCCATATTTCATATAAAACAGTCCATATTATATTAGGTTTAACAATAAAACAAAACAAAATTCCATTAACTTTTAAAAATACATTTCAACAATAGAGATTTAAACACATGTTCAGTAATCCCTTTAACATCAGAGTTATTTGAAAATTAGCAGTCCTATCAACAATGGGAAAGTAAGTTACAAAACTGTATTAATTTAATTTAAAATTTTTAACAGACTTCAGTTGTGCAGCTCAACAGTTAAATGCCAGTCAGAGTACACATAGGTTCAGTTTTGTAAATCATAGGCCTACTATAAAGACGGTAAATATGCCAAAAGTACGTCATTCAGTCAATTTAAAATCAAAACTAACAAGTTACATTTCAGAATTTAAAGAAGATGGTTTATCAACTGACAATAAAATATTATTTTGTAATTTGTGTCAGTGTGCAGTATCATCTACACAAAAGTTCCTGGTGCAACAACACATTACAACTAGTAAACATCAGGCCAACAAACAACTAAATTCCAAGCAGAGACAATTGTTTTTAACACAACCAACAACATCGAATGTAAGATCTGAGTTTAACATCGACCTGTGCCGTTCTCTCATCTCTGCTGATATTCCTCTCTACAAACTAAAGAATAAGGTCTTCAGGGAATTCCTTGAAAAATATACTCAACATACAATCCCGGATGAGTCAACACTTAGGAAGACGTATGCTCCATCCATCTACGATGAGACAATACAGAAGATAAGAGATGAAATTAAAGATAGTTCAATTTGGGTTTCCATTGATGAGACTCCCGACAAAGAAGGTAGACTTGTTGGTAATGTAGTTATCGGTTTGTTAAGTGAACAATATTCTGAACGAATTCTTTTACATTGTGATGTTCTAGAAAAGTGCAATAACAAAACTATAGTTAAACTGTTCAACGAAGCTATGGGTATCCTGTGGCCAAAGGGTATTATGTACGATAATGTGTTATTCTTTATTAGCGATGCTGCCCCTATATGGTCAAAGCTGGACAAGCATTATCTGTTGTATATCCTAAATTGACTCATTTTACTTGTGTGGCGCATGCATTTCATCGTGTGGCAGAAGTGGTCAGAGACAATTTCCCTAAAGTAGATTTGTTGATTTCATCAGTGAAAAAGTATTTCTCAAAGCTCCCAGTAGAGTTAACGTGTTGAAAGAAATGTACCCTGAAATTCCATTGCCACCAAAGCCAATTTTAACTAGATGGGGTACATGGCTAGAAGCAGTTGAATATTATGCCGAACATATAGACTCTATTAACAATGTTCTCCTTGCATTGGACTCTGAAGATGCAGTCTCAATTGATACTGCGAAAACAGTTACCTGTGACATAAGTGTGAAGAATGACTTAGCTCACATTCAGCATACATTTTCATGCATCATAAAAACGCTCAAAAGTCTCCAAAATAGGCACCTTTCACTATCTGAAAGTTTTGAAATTATAAATAGTACTGTGGAACAACTGAATCGTGGTAGAGGTAAAGTTGCAGATGCAGTAAGAGCTAAGATGGACACTGTACTTTCAAAAACCCTGGATATGAAGAACTACAAAAGGTTGTTGCTGTGATGAGTGGTGAATCAACAGTGAAGATTAACTTGGACTTATCCCCAGCAGACATTGTGAAATTGAATTATGTACCAGTTACTTCTTGTGACGTCGAACGCTCTTTTAGTCAGTATAAATCTATCCTCAGAGACAATAGAAGAAGATTCACTTTTCAGCACTTGAAAGAAATGTTTGTAACCTATTGTTATGGTAACAGACAATAAAAATTGTGTTTTGTTGAAACTACATTGGAAGATAAGGTACGTCCATTATATTTTTTGTTTAGTTTGATTAAAATGTACCAATATTTAACGTACATAGTCATTTTTTTATAATTTTAAGTCCATATTTAATTCCATATTTTGGTAAAAATCCATATTTAATTCCATATTTTGGTAAAAATAACTACATATATATTTACATATTTCATATATTTTTAGTCCATATAAATCCGTTCCCTGCTTGTTAGGGTCTGAGAACTGCTCACTTTTATGATTTTTATGCATCACCTTGTTGAAACTGCATTTGTGAAACTCGTTTTAACTGTGACAACGCTTTTTACTTCTTTTAAGCATTCTGATAATTGTATTATGTCTCTGTTCTGTGAAGTATTTTAGATAAGGGCGCAAATAGCCATAGTCGCTGTCGCGTCCTTTTTAAACCCCACTAACTAACTAACTAACTAACTAACTAACTAACTGTTTTGTTCTGATTGTGCCATCAGTTATTTTCTTTACTGTATGTCGCATATGCCTTAATTAGGAGTCAACCAATCAACCTCCAGTGTAAGGAACACAGTGCAGCATGTAGCACTTGGAATCACATCCATACAACATAAGCATTCATTAAGGCCCTGTCTTCTGCAGGAAGGAAGTTTATTGGATCTCCACGTGGCTGGAATAAAGACGGAATGCGTTGACCACAGCTATGATCTCACGTCAGGCATTAAAGTTGAGGAAACTGCAGTGCCAGCCGATTCTGATACGACAAAATGTGAAGCTGAGGTATGTGGAGTCCATAGGGTGCGCTAGCTATTCTTCTTTCAATATTAATGTTTCATTCTTTTGTCATAGTTACTATATAAATGAACCCACAGGGATTTTTAGCACAGAGGAAAAACATTATGGGTGCTATTCATAGACATTTCGCTAGCCCGCGCTACGAGTGTGCTAAACTAGCCCCGGCTATCGACTGGTTACTTGTACAGGATTCATATCATATCATATCACTAACACTGGTTTATGAATACGAAAAACGTTAGTTCGCTGATCATTCATCGGAAGCCCGCGCTAAGAATGTCTATGAATATGGCCCGATAAGTCCAAAATTATTGATTTTCTCTTTTAGATGTCATGTAATAGCTCAGGTATTGTAGATTCGTGTAGTTTAACTGTACAGAAATTTGAAGAATGATAACACAAAGACAATGGAATATATTGGACCTTGAAACACTTAACTTGCTCTCTTGTAAAAACAGTAAAACGTGACTTATCAGGTTTTTTCCCCCTGTACTCTTCATATGAAAAAGCCATTACTGTGTTCTATGTAAAATTATTTACTCCTTCAGTCAGTCTGGGTAGCGCAGTCGGTAGAGTGCTGGCCGTACATGCCCGAGGTTTCGGGTTCGATCCCGACCCAGGTCGATTAAGTGTGCTTAAATGCGACAGGTTCATGTCAATAGATTACTGACATGTAAAACAACTTGTGAGGGACAAAATTCTGGCATACCGGCGACACTGATATAACCTCTGCAGTTGCGAGTGTCGTTAAATAAAACATAATTTACTCCTTCATGCGAATGTACGCTCAGTTTCAATTAAGTTTTTTTACAGACACACACATACACAGGGTGATTCACGAACGTTGTGAATTTGATTTCTGACTTTATTCTGATTGAAAAAGTTCATATGAACATGTCATAGTTTTAAAATTGAGTGAGATACACCCCTCCTTAATATTAAACATAAACGAGAAATCTTTTAAGGGGAGAGGATGATATTTTTTGGTGAAAAATGAGTAAATTAAAAAAAAAACTCTTTAAAATACTCTTTGATGTGTGTGGAATGCATTGCATAACATTTTGTGGGTATTTGTGCCCTTATCGGATGTTGAGTTGCCATTTTTAAACTTTCTGCGTTATGGATTTTTAAATCACTTGCTCACTTTTATTGTTGTTTCTGGTAAATTAAATAAACATTTTTTTTTCTTCAAATACCCTTTGAAATGTGTGGAATGCATTGCATAACATTTTGTGGGTATTTGTGCCCTTATCGGATGTTGAGTCGCCATTTTTAAACTTCCTGCGTTATGGATTTTTAAATCACTCGCTCACTTTTATTGTTGTTTCTGGTAAATTAAATTAAAAAAAAAAATTTTTTTCTTCAAATACCCTTTGATATGTGTGCAATGCATTGCATAACATTTTGTGGGTATATGTGCCCTTATCAGATGCTGAGACGTAATTTTTAAACTTTCTGCACTATGGATTTTTAAATCACACCCCCGCTTTTATTGTTGTTTCTGGTAAATTAAATTTAAAAAAAGATTTTTTTTTCTTCAAAATATCCTTTGATATGTGTGGAATGCATTGCATAACATTTTGTGGGTATTTGTGCCCTTATCAGATGTTGAGTCGCCATTTTTAAACTTCGTGTGTTATGGATTTTTAAATCACACGCCCGCTTTTATTGTTGTTTCTGGTAAATTAAATTAAAACAAATTTTTTTTTCTTTAAAATACCCTTTGATATGAGTGCAATGCATTGCATTTCATTTTGTGGGTATTTGTGCTCATATCGGATGTTGAGACATCATTTTTAAACTTCCTGCGCTATGGATTTTTATATCACACGCCTGCTGTTATCGGTTTCCAGTAACTCCATTTTTTTTTTGCTACATTGCCAGAAAAAAATGGATATAATTTTGAACTATTAAAGATACATGCATGAAATTTAGAACACACATTCTTTAGACTATTAGGAAACTTTTCTCTGTAACAGAATTTTGTTAATTGATTTCATTTTAAAAATACGTCCGTTTGTTTGCAAGAAAATAAATCAGAAAATTGTTATTAAATTTTAATTGATTATTTTACAAACGTAGGGACTAGTATCAAAATTCTGTTACAGACAGTTCGTAGAACATGCTTTTGCAAATACATTGCAAAAACTTGTTTGAATCTATCTTTAAAAACGGTTTGGATATATCGGTTTTAGTACAATCCTGCATTGGGTATATTTTTTTTAATTTGGGCCCCCAAATAATTTTTTTTTTCAAAATATTTTTATTTGGTTGAGTTGCCACAGCTATGAGCTATCTACATACAAAAAATTAATATTTTACACCAAACAGGAAAAAAGTTTTAAAAAATACCATTCTCTCCCCTTAGGGTTTAACCATTTATATTTTCTACGAAAATGGTCTGGGTGTGTTATAAAGTCATTACGGAACATTAACGTTATTCCTCACCTGAAAAATCTGTATTAAAACCAGTTTTGAAAGATGCACCTTCTGCGCAGTTAGAGTTGCCAACTTTTTTTGGAGGAAATACGGCAGACTAAGGAATCAATAAAATTTCATATTGAAAACTGGCAAATTATACCGTTCAGTTACTAAAAAACGACTTTATTATACACCAGAGGTGGCTCTACAATAAGAATTGCAGAGCTGCAGAACCACCATTTACATGGACCTGTAATAAATGTTAAACGTGCATTAATGTAATCTAGTTCATTGTTTCATTTATATTTCCAATTCATTCTCCTTCGATTTGAGGTTTTACTGTTTGTAGAAGCCTTGAACTGCTCAAGAATTTTATCTGTAGTGTACTTTTCGGATCTGTGGTCGGCAGTTGTCAGAGCTCAACATAGGGTAGTCGGCAGCAGAAACAGGTTTCCTTCACTCCCATAAGACTGTATTAGAGTTGCAACTCAAGCAGCTCTCTGAATATACAAAAAGAACCGCCAACTACCCCATCTCTTTATGACCTGCGTTAGGAGAACACATAAGCTGCTGGACTTACTGTACATTGTGTCCGGGACAAAATTTACCAATAAGAAAGTGTAATAATGGAGATAGGAAAATGAAATTTGCTGCAAATGAAAGAGGGACATTTTAAGTTTTACGTGTGATGTTGGCAACATTTGGTCATTGTTGTTGACATAGCTGTAATTAAAATGGCGTTCACAGTGCAACAAAAAGTTCAATGCTGCTATTGGCTTGCCGAATTCAAGTATCTGAAGATAGTGGAGAGAAGATTTAGACAACAGTGGCCTGAGAAGCAACCACCAGATAGGCACACAATAACAACTTGGCATAGAAAGCTTCTTGAGACCGGTTCTTTTGTAGAGAAAACACCACGCTGGAAGAAAGTGACAGAAGCGCAAGTCGACAGAATTCAGCAAGCTTTCCAACGGAGCCCGTGTAAGTCTGTTCGCCATGCCAGCAGGGAACTTGCAATTCCAAAGTCAACTATCCACGATATTCTGCACAAGAGGTTACGTCTGCATGCATACAAGATTCAGTTGGTTCAAAAGTTGAAACCAAACGACTTGCCTGCACGATATGATTTCGCTAGTGACATGCTGTTGAAAATTGATATTGAAAATGGATATCTGCAGAAGGTCGTGTTTAGTGATGAGTCCACCTTCCACGTCTGTGGGATCGTCAACAGGCATAATTGTCGCATCTGGGGGTAAGAAAATCCGCATGTAGTGAGGGAATTGGAAAGAGACAACCCTAAGATTAATGTTTGGTGCGGACTTACACATGAAACTGTGATTGGACCGTCCTTTTTTGTGGAAAACACTATCAATGAAAATGTGTATCTTGATATGCTGCAAAATTACGCCATTCCTCAAATTCCACAGGGATATGTTTTCCAACAAGACGGAGCTCCGCCTCATTATGCATTACATGTTACAGATCACTTGAATGAATGCTTTCCTCAGCGATGGATTGGTCGAGGTGGACCTACGGCATGGCCTCCCAGATCCCCAGACCTAACCCCACTGGACTTCTTTTTTTGGGGATACATAAAAGACATTGTGTACAAGACTGTAGTGGCAGATTTGCAGAATCTGCGTCGGAGAATTGTCACTGCTTGTGCAACTGTCACTCCAGAGATGTTACGAAACACATGGCAAGAACTTGAATATCGCTTGGACATCTGTCGTGCTACAAGAGGTGCACACATAGAAGTTTATTAGTGGTCATTCGAAACTTTGGAAGTCCCTTTGTCAGTTCCCTCAAACAGCATTTTCATCCATCAATTATTTGGTGAGTTATTAAACTTTCTTATTGGTAAATTTTGTCCCGGACACCCTGTATATCATTACGGTTCCAGCGTTGAAAAGATTGTGTTATAGTACTGTGGGTGGTGTGATGTGCTTAGTCAATGTTTCTAAGAAAATGTTTTGTATTAAAATTGAATGAAGTGAAAAACTCATCGACCAACCCTTTTCGAAATTGAGAGAGAAATTGCACATTAACTTAAGGAATTAGGACGTCCTACACTAAATTTAAATATTGAAATTTCTGGAAAAGTCGAGAGAAATCATATACTAGTAATTTTAATACCGAAATGTGTAATGGAAACGATTGGTTTCTGTTGCGCTCATGAAATTGCACTTTTTTTTTTGTGTGGAGGAGAAAATACATGGACAAAGACCAGAGTGAAGGGTTTTTTTATAGTTCATTTGACTTTAAAAAATAGGAAAGTATGAAAGTTCGAAAACATATTTCAACAATCAAACAGATTTGTCACTACTAGATGCTAAAGATGTTAAAATATTCAAAGACAGCTTCATTCTGCATATTGGACTAACATTCAGAAACAAGATGAAAATGCTCCTAAGATATTTTCTATCTGAAATAATTGAGTGAAATCCTGTGGCACATTTGAATCAGCAATGTGAGAACATGCTGAATCGGAAGATTCAACAGACCTGGGGGTATTTCGGGGCTTGACTGATTTTACTCCACATTTAGATGAAACTTTCGAAGATTATTTATAGGGCTTGTCACAATTCAAAGGAACTACAAAAACAATTCAAATGAACTTAAAGAAGATTGTTATGTTCCAATAATGGCCGACGAAACAACGGACACTGCAACAAAATCACAAATTAAATTAAAATAAAATAGTTTTAGTTCTCCATTATTCTTCGTTATATCACAGATGAAGTACCAGTAGAAAAGTTATGGAAATTACTTTTGCAACCAAAACATGACACTGTAAGTTTGGTGTAAACTATCTTAATGGAATACGAGTATAACGGAAATTCAGTCAGTTATTAAACCACATAAATTAATTATACTGTGTGAATGGCGGGGCTAGCATAATGAGTGGGAAACATGGAGTGACATGAGTTACAGAAAAAAAAAATATATATGCGCTGTTACGCCAAAGAATTACATTTAATAATGCAACAAACATGTTCACAGACTAGTCAAATGACGATTCTATATTGCAAATCTGCAGGAACCCCCAGCTTTTTCACGTGTCAGTGTCTTATAATACCGTCTGCCTGTAGGGGTGTTGGCCAGAAAAGTTGGTGTAACGAAATTATAATATCTGCTCATAATTTAATGCAAAAGAGAATAACATTGTTATTCATATGCAGCCACATATGTCCTTACTTTGGCATTATGTAAGTTACGCTAGTTGATGTTGAAATTCGTTATGATAAAACATTGAACATTAATTTGAGCTGTACAATCTACCGCCATTGGTTTTCTCTGTTCTGTATTCTTTCTAATTTGCAGGAAGAAACATTTGACATGGTCACAGTGAAACAGGAGAATAAACCGGAAGTAGTGACAGATGAATCTGAAGCCTTACCTGATAGGTGAGTACAGTGTGTCCGTGTTTTGTTTTTCTTTATGAAATAAGTGATGTTGTGGGACATAAGGTATTACTTTATGTTGCCATAAGTCATAAAGAAGAAACATGTATTATCTTCTGCTGTTGTCAAGCATGGCCGCATAGATGGCTCTGATAGTGTTAGTGATGGTAGACGTGTGGAACAATTGTATAGTACATAAATAAACATTCTATATTACACTTGGTTTTTTAAGCAGAGATAGGCTACTAATGGAGTAGTTTGCATGGTTCTGCCTGTAGGAAAAGGGTGCATACCTTGTATTATGTTATTTTAGCATTTGTACATATGCTCCTAGATTGCGAAGCTTTTGTAGTTTTAGTGGAAACTAAAAATTGGAAGAAAAGGATGTATACAATGTGAACTGCTACAATGATAGGGAAACCTATCCTAAAATGACATAGGCCTACCATAAAAGGAAGCTGCTGTTGGTTGTATGCTTTTTATACAAATGTGTAATTCACGTTTCAGGAAAGAAGGAAAATAATTTCAAGTACACATTTCGTTAGGCCAATATTTGCTAGCACAACTATTTGAATAATTAAGGATACAAATGTATTATGCTTTGGAAACAATCATTTATTGTTATAAAAATGAATGCGTCAAAATTACTTTTTCCATCTAAGTTACATATGTAATCAATTTGATGTTATATCTCTTTTCCAGAAAGGTCTTCAATTATAATATTATTTGACACGTACATATATTACATTGCATTGTCTTTACTATGACACAGTTAAAATAGATTATTTTAAATTAGGAGTCCTCTGTGAACCTTTTTTTACAATGTAACACTATGGCCCAATTGTATAAAACTCCCTGACTTGATCGAAGATCGAAAAGTGAACCGAGTTCAGATACTTCTTCCATTGTATAAAACTTTTCTGCGATCAAATTACCTTGGTTCAAATGCAATCTAAGTTCACGTGAAAAGGATTTGGCAACATCGCATAAACAGGTGAAATACGTGATGCGCGGACCATGTTATAGAGGTTTGTTCAGTGTTGCCAATCTAGCGACTTTAACTCTTTTTCAACAACAATTTCTTTTAACTTTTATATTGCTTAAATAGGGATTTAGTTAGCTTTTTAGCACCCCATAGTGACAAAATTTAACCTTTCTTTGTTGATAATGAGAAATCTAGCGACTTTACAACTACTTTTTGGCGACTTTCCGTATTACATTCTGTTGGAGACACTGGTTTTTTTTTTGTGCAATGTAAATAATGGCGGACAATAAGAAGAAGGTTGACTGTTCTCCAAGTTGTTTTCATGTTATGGTGTTTGATACTGCTAAACATGATAAAGCTTTATAAAACGACAATTTTCGTTTAGTAATACAGTTAACTGAACATTTATATCCATTAATAATTAATGGTTGTTATAAACATAATATAGCCTAATTATAGGTTATGTTATTTGGTACTGCTGAACACGATAGGGCCTTATAAAATATAAGAATGTTTGTGTATTAAGGCAAGAAATTGAAATAAATATATATATAAATGTACCTAACATATCTATTAATATTAATAATAATGGATATTTTATTTGCACAATCTGTCACTCGTATATTTCAAACAGAAAAGAAATAACTGAACTTGGATCATCTAACTTAATCGGAGAAATTTCTTCAGTCAAAGTTTACTTTAGTTTGAGACAAATTAATCTCAGATTAGACTTTATACAACACAAAATTCCAAGTTCAGCAGAAACAAGGATCAATTTAACCTCTGATCTAAGATTAAATGGTTTATACAATCGGGCCTATGTCGTTTTATCCATATTACTTAACATATTCCCCTTTAACTTGCATACAGTACGTAGAATGTTTTTGAGAAAGCAACAGTCTCACTAGTGTACCCACATACTTCACTTAGTAGACTTGAGCCATGTCTCTTTTGGCCTTGAATGACTGAATAATTTCAATGAGGACAACACATCATTATCATCACCGTCATCTGAATTGCATTTCAGATTTTCATTGTCTGCTTCTTGATTGAAAGGAAGCTTTTACTTCACATGGCGATTTGCACCTCATAATTCCAAGAGTTTCTTCTCTACAGTCTTGATCTTCACTCAGCAACATATGGGATACTGGTCAAAATTTGTCATGCTCCTTTTCCAGGAGAGATGCGCAATTTATGATGCAAACCGATGTGGGGATACTTGAAATGGTGTCCGAAATGGATTTGATGTACTTTTCTTTAAAGATATAGAGGCAGAATGTGACACTTTTTCAGAACTTGACGAAGAAGATGATCCAGATAGTGACTGTAGTTTCTGATGGAGCTACAATTCACTTTTAAATTATACGCATCCATGCAGCTGTTTCCAGTTATTGCTACATCGCTGAAACACGATCAGGAAAAATATCAGGATTCAAAAGCCAAGTTCCAGTTTATGCAAATCCACTAATAGCATTGTGGCTGCGTTCCCATAAGTCAGTGAAATTAATCTTATGTTACGTCACAACTCCTTCAACCATCTGGAGTCTGCCTAGTTGTATTACGTTTTCAGAATGTCACATTTAAGTGGACTTGTAGTACAGAGAGAATGAAGCCATTATCTCTGGCATATGTCAACACATCAGTATGTTTATGACTCAAATGACATCAACCAGGAGAAGTACTTAGGATGGGTTGGCATATTCTCTGACGTTTTTCAGGCACTGTGTAAACAACTCCCCTGTCATCCATCCCAATTCATTCACTAGTCCTAATGTTCCAGCTGGAGCTCCATCACAAGTTCTTGTTTTGACTCCTTGGGAAATATCAAAGCAGGCAGAGCAGAATTTCCATAAGAGCTCACACAACATTACTGTAGCTTGTTGACTTCGCTTGGCATTTATTATAGGCCTAGCTTGCTTCTTCCTTCGTGCTGCAAAGATTTTTTGTGGTCTTTGAACTGTTGATACGTAGTGCGGATTCATCAACATTTCAAATTCGTGTGGCCTGTTTACCTAAAAACTTATCAATCAGTGTGTGTCATTTTACCATGAGTGATAATAGCTTTCAACATATGGAGGCAATGCTAATGCTCACATTGACTTGAAGGTTACAAAACACGTTAAAGTAATCAGAATGATACTACTTATGTACATGCCTCATACATAGTATGTTTGGTTTCTTGAAGTCTGTGTAAAACGCTACCAAAGATGTTCACTGATTTAAGTATAGAAATAAAATCTTTCACGAACAATCAACGCTATTCATAGAGGTTCTGTGATACCAATATGAGAACATTTTATTCATTCATAGTCTTTGTGACAATTTTATTAATTAAATAAGCTTACTTTTTCATAAAGAGAGCGAATGTAATTGTCCCTTAATGTAGACTTTGAGAACTTTACGACCTCAATATTTTCGCAGGATTCCGGAAATTCTATATTGTTTAATCCTTGATTTTTTTTTTTTTTTGAGGAATATTAGCTGACACTAATGTCTGCACAGGTCTGTTAGGAAAACATCATTTCCACAGTTTCTTGCAGAAAATGCCGACGTTAAGAATGTCAGAAACTTTAATAAGGTTTTCCCAGCATCATTATTTTTTTTATGAACTGCTGTTTGTAAATATTGTGTAAACTGAAATATTTTGTCGCAGAGTGCCTATAAAAGTAAAATAAATGAGGTTAAACTTACTGTAAATTATAAAATAAAAACACTCATTGCAAAGTTATACTGATATTAATAAAATATTTATAATAAAGTTATACCGTACTCACATTTTTGTCACAGACTTGGCAGAGGGCAATTTTTCCATCTGTTTTAATGTAGGATTCCCGTCAATTCACTGCTTGAGCAAGTATCTTTTACTAGATTATTCCTTCGGCATTGAAATTCACTCACACTTACAAAATGACATGGACCAAGAAAGTGCTGAGAATTTGAACGATATTGAAATAAACATTTAAGGTGAGAGGGAAGTTCCGAATTCTTATATTGCTACCATCAGTAAACTGTCCATTGTTGATAAGCACAGTCTTGGCATAAGTTTCCCTCAGATTATGTTACTGACCTGTAAAGATTTATAATTATAACTTTATCTGACCCACGCAAGCATTGTCACTATGGCATGAAAGGGAAAGTATTTTATACACAAAGAAATGCCAGTTTGGGTGTAAAATTATTGAATCACCTTCAAATTTGACCTTATGTTTTCACTTTCATTAAATTATACTCTCACAGTTATGAAACAATTTTTATATTTCAACTATCTATCTGAGCAAAAAGTGTAATATATGTATCCGTATGCAAATATTTGTGAAATATGCACCAACCCCTGTTCTAGCCGTACATTAAAATTAAAAAAAAAAGACTTTATTAAACAACAGCTTTCATCATTTGCAGTGGTTTATCGGTAGTAAACACAAGTGCAAATTTCAAGGCCCCCTTTACATTTTTTATCTTACGAAAATTGGTGTCTTCATGCACTCTCTGTACATCCCAGGGGCTGTTTTACTTTAATCCACCAGTCTAACTTTTAGCAACAGACAAGTTCGATAATTCAAACTGATCATCTTTACAAAATTATCACATATTTTTGTTGTGATGTTGGTATAACTTTCACTTATGGGATATTTTTATTCCAGTACTCTGGACACTGCCGGCAATGAAACGCCACAGGTGACGTTCTCAAGACCTGATAATTGTTTCCCAAAAGATCTTGTCAGAGAACGTAAATCAAAACCACAGATTTACGATCAATTTCTTAGAAGAAAAAACAACAAAGAGATTCATCCTGACATTCGCACAGACGAAGGTTCCTTCAAGTGTAATATTTGTGGCAAGTTGTTGCAGACTCTCAAAAGCCACAAAATACATTTGCGCAATCACAACGCCGAAAGGAGATTCAAATGCGATACCTGCGAGAAACGTTTTAAACGATTTGGACATCTGAAAGACCACTTGCGTACGCACAAAAACGAGGAGCCATTCATTTGTGACGTGTGTGGAAAATGTTTCGCACGGTCCAATTATCTGGCAGTGCACACACGGAGGCATTGTGGACAAAGTCCTTTGAAATGCGATGTGTGTGGGGAGTGTTTTGTTCATCCATCCTCTTTGACAGCGCATGCACGCACGCATTCTGGCGAGAAACAATTCAGATGCGATGTGTGTGGCAAATGTTTTGCCCAGTCCAGTTACCTCACGATGCACACACGTAAACATTGTGGACAGAGGCCATTCAAATGCGATCTGTGTGGGAAAGGTTTTTTCCATCCATCTACTTTCACAGTGCATGCACGCTCGCATTCAGGCGAGAAACCATTTATGTGCGATGCGTGTGGGAAATGTTTTCCGAGCGTGAGGAATCTGAATGTGCATGCACGTATCCATTCTGGTCAGAAGCCATATCAATGTGATGTTTGTGGCAAATGTTTTACAATGTCGACTCATATGATAATGCACTCGCGTACCCATTTTGCCGAGAAGCCTTTCAAATGTGAAATTTGTGGAAAATGTTTTCTAAGATCGGGTGACCTAAGGGTTCATTCACGTATGCATTCTGGCGCGAAGCCTTACAAATGTGACATTTGTGGAAAAACTTTCACTCAGTCCACTCATCTCGTAGCGCATGCACGCATACATTCCGGCGAAAGGCCATACAAGTGTGACATTTGTGGGAAATGTTTTGTCGAGAGGGGCGCCCTCAAAGTGCACGTACGTACCCATTCTGGTGAAAAACCTTTTAAATGCGATGTTTGTGAGAAACGTTTTGTTTGCTTGAGGTATCTCACCAATCATTCACGTACTCATTCTGACTAGACGCCGTTCAAGTGTGATATTTGTGAGAAATATTTTATAAACTCTGGTAATCTAACGTCACACGCATGTACTTTTTCCCGTAAGAAGTCGTAGAAATGTCATATTTGTGGGAAATGTTTACTAAGTACGTGTGACGTCAAGAAGTATGCACGTATGCATTCCATCGCGAAGCAATGCAAATGCGATGTTCGTGGGAAATGTTTTAGGCCGGGGAAAACCAAAACTGCTCTGACGTATGTATTTTGGCGATAAGCATTTCGAATGGGATGATTCTGTGAAGTGTTTTATACAGTAGTTCACATTCAGTGCATAATTGTACTTATGCTGGCAAGAAGCCATACAAATGCGATTCTTGAAGGAAAATGTTTTTATACAGTAATGTGTGACGTCAGTCAATACACGTACATATTTTGACAGTAGTGATACTAATTTATTTAAGTCGGAGTGTACAAGAAGCTGTACTAATGCGATATATGTGGGATATGTTTTGTATATTCCAATCCTCAGTGCATCAACGTACGAATTCTGAGAAGAATTCATATTTTAAATTAAGTGCTTGCATAGACCAAGCCAGAAGCCATGATCTGATATTGTTTATATTGAAATAAAACATTTATCGCAAGCTAAAAATAATTTAAGGACTATTCCTAGGATGAGAGAGGTATTTTCCCCTTTCATATATTGTTTGTGGCAATAGCCTGTCACTTTTCCGATAGAGTGAGTGAATTTTTATGTTTTGGTTACAAGCCAGACTTTTTCGTCTATGTGAAACGTTGCGTTGTATTTGTGTTGTAAGCAATGGCGGATACAGGCGTATATACGATTCAGGAACGTCTCATGGTTAATGTGTGGGTTTTAGAAAAACAACGAACTGGTGAAACGTACGAAGAAATCAGAGAAAACTTCTTTAATCGCTTTAGTAAAGCAGTTCCAAGCGGAGCCAATCTCCAGAAACTGGAAAAGAAAACTTTCTCCTCAACAGGCTCTGTATTAGATGCAAAACGCAGCGGAACACCTAAAAAATATGTCGACGATGATGTCGGTGACCGTCTGAATGCATCATTGAAACGTTCACCGATGAAATCAACAGGGAAGCGATAGGCGGAAATGCAGATCCCAAGAACCTGGTTGTGCCATAGGGTGAAAAATGTAGGTTATCTTGCATATAAACCCACCCTCATAAATGAATGAAGGGACGGGAACAAGGATATGCCACATGACGGATGAGAACATTTGCGTTAGCCCATACTGACATTGCATACCGAAATGTTAGATGTTTGATAGTGAGACCAATAGTCCCACGTTAGTTTTTTTTCTTCATATTTTCATCCATTATTATTGGCGAGTTTAATAAATAACGTTTTTAAGTAGCTTGTGTGATTTATTATTTCTTAAACTAACATATAAGATCCGATCGTGACTTATGGTCCACTCTGTAGTGTTTTGTACACTCGTTTCATCTTTACATGCGTGGGCGTACGCTTTCTGGCATTTATATGATAGAAACTTTCCATAAACCAAGAGAAAAAAAGTATCAATTCCACCAGCTAATTGTTCATTTCACGGCCACATGAGTGTCGCAAAGGTGAAGATAATACAACCTATATCGCAGTGAGCTACTTTGGTCTGCTTCCAATCATTGCTCCAAAAATGCATTACGATTAGAGTTGAGCTTAAACGATATTTTCAAGTATCTGTGACAACTGTGACTGTGACAATTAAATATCTGTGACTTTTACCTGTGATTTTGTCACACCGATATATTATATCGATAAGTAAGCACAATATGCATGAATTACACCGATATTTTGTCACACCGATAAAAATTAACAGGAAATATTGAAGAGCAGTGCAATGTGAATACGATTTCTCTATACACGCCACCCATCAGTGGTTTATATGGGAAAATCCAACAAATAACTTATGTACATGTACCATTAACAAATAAATACTAATCTAACTGAACAGTAACATGTAAAAAGTTAACCTCATATACCAAGACGTTATATCGTAATTGATTGTAGATATAGAATCAATTGATAATTTTGTAATGTAGTTGGGTATGGGGAAATTGAGGTTATGTGATTATCCTAATCGTTTTAAAAATTGATCCTTTTTTATTGTATATAATATAATGGATAAATTATTTTAAGTCGTGCATTAACATCATAATACTGAGTCATAATAAAAATTAACGAAACATAAGTATTCGGAAAAACAATGGAAAATAATTACAAAACAAAACGGTTGTTCAGACAGAATTTTACACAAGATGAAGTATTGGTAACCAATGTTATTATTATTATTATTTAATCGTGTAATCACTATATCATTCATAATTAGATGGTGAAACTAGCGTTGAAGTTGTTTCGGCGATTTCGGATGTGAAAATCGTTGCATTTGTAAGGATTTTTTTTTTTTTTTTTTTTTTTTTTTTTGCGGAGAGACAGTTGCTTGGGTTAAACTAGCGCTGAGGTAGTTTCGGTGATTTCGGAAGTGAAAGTCGTCGACTTTGATTTTTTGGGGAGATGCAGTTGATCGTATATCCAAGGCATAACAAATACTAAACTAACCAAAGCTAACCTGTCACAGATTCGTATATGCAAGGTGTATATGCGTAGTACGAAGGGAACTACCTAAACGCTAGTTTAGTCGTTGATCGTATATGTCTAGGCATAATAAAAGCTTAAACCAACCAAACCTGACCTGTCACAGATTCGTATATGCAAGGTGTATAAGGGGAATACGAAGGAAACTATCTCAAAGTTAGTTTAGCCAAATAAGTTGCCCATCATATTAGCCAGTTTTGTCTCGTTCGGTTTTAATTATATAGGCCTAGATACTGTTGTCGGCTTGTGAGAAATGCTTCGAAAGTTCGGAAGAACATAACGTTCAGGGACAAGGAGTGAATTAACATGATTTACGTTTTATGCCCCTTATTTTCAAATGTAATTAATTATCCCATTTATGTGTAAGTGTAGGCCTATTTTAAAAGTGTGCAAGGGCAATGAGAACGATTTGATGGAGCAGTGTCTGCTAGATGTCAATCTTTTTGGAATTTATAAAATTGACAATTTTTGCTAACTACCCCATAGTATTTTATTTAAAAGTTGAAAATTACTTGCAAGTTGATTATTTTAACAATATCAAGATAAAAATCACTAAATATCAAGTTTAGAGCATTGATTAGGCCTATTAATTGGGGTGAAATAACACCCCACACAAGTACCAATGTTAGGAAGCACTGTGCGATTTCATAAGAGTTAATAACCATAAACAACATACCGGTAAAGAACTTATTACAAAAATAATTTTATTTTAAGTTTATTTTAATTAATACTACCCTGCACGGTTCGTGTTGCAGCTATACATTAAAACTGGATCATACATAAATGAGAGAAGTACAGGACGGTAAAGATATTAAAATAATGTAGGCTCCTGTGACTAGCCTATTCTGTTTGTAATTAATAGTATAAGTAAAAAAAAAAATATTGTTACTGCGTAAAAATTGGGTGGATAATACTTACACATTAATATAAATTCACAGTAGTATGAAAATGTGAAGATCTCGGGGAATACATAAAATATTTATAAAGCATATATACAGACTAAATATGAAAACAAAATGTTAGATTCATGATTATATTATTATAATGCCGGTAATAACTTTGCAACACATCATCACTTTGAAAAAAATAATATTGAACAAAATGTCACGAAAAAATAATCAAATACCACCGCCCGATTGCTGTTATTGTATCGTGCGCATGCGCAAACCCACGACGTAGAGGAGAAAATATCAGTCGCAGACGTTGCAACGGTCACAGAGTACTGAATGCGGAGCAGATTTCGATAGCGATATTTTGTCACAGATATTTCGCGTCATCAGTCACAGGGTTATCTGTGACAAAAAAATACCTGTGACAAAATATCGGTTTGTGAAATATCGGCCATCTCTAATTACGATGCTGACTGTGCAGCCATCCCATAGTTTTGCGGAAACTTAATGATAAAAACGTTTTTTGGAGAAACAGAGCCTTCTGAACCATTCATTCATGTTGCTACGTGAAGCGCTGCCGTGTCAGTTTGATACTACCACGAGCGTAATTTGTGTGTTAGTGTTCTGAAGTTATGGCACAGTCTGCTATATACAGTCGCGAAGCTTGAGGTGTTTTTTTGCAAATCTCGTGGTAAAGCGCTCCAAGCGGTTAGCAACTAGAAAAAATAGACTGTCCATGGTCGACTTTGGACTGTGTCGTATTTCTATCGCGTGCTAGCTCGTTGCGTATTTCACATTGATCCTTGTGAAATGTTCGTTATTGGTTATAATGAATTTTTTTTTATTTTATTGGGTTATTTTACGACGCTTTATCAACATCTAGGTTATTTAGCGTCTGAATGAAATGAAGGTGATAATGCCGGTGAAATGAGTCCGGGGTCCAGCACCGAAAGTTACCCAGCATTTGCTCGTATTGGGTTGAGGGGAAACCCCGGAAAAAACCTCAACCAGGTAACTTGCCCCGACCAGGATTCGAACCCGGACCACCTGGTTTCGCGGCCAGACGCGCTGACCGTTACTCCACAGGTGTGGACGGTTATAATGAAAATGTTAATGGCTAAAATATAATAATTGGAATAATAATATGGGACAAGGAGGAGACGTTTGTAGTGCTATAAATTGTAGCAACAGTAAGAGAAAAGAGGCCAGAGTTATCCTTTTTCCGATTTCCGAAAGATTCAGAAAGGTTCCTGGGTTTCCACAAGAATGCTGTGCAGAAACAAAACTGTTAATTTGAAGTTCTTTGTGACAGAATACATTATATCCTTAAATTTCACAATGAAATGTTTCAGTCTAACCGAAAGGACATTAGATACCGGTTAAAGTTCTGTCACTTAGGCTGCTAAATTTCCAGAGAAATAAAGGTTAGGTCTATTTTTTTTTTTAGAGATATATTTTAATTGTAGCTATTAATTTTGTTATTATTTTTATGTGTTATTTTACTAAAGACGTAGAAAAATTAAGTTTATTTTAATGAAATTTATTGATCACGTTTTATTTTCAATTCTGGTGGGATTATTATTGCTTAGGCCTAATTTTTTTGCCAAAGAATATGTTTTTAATTATAGCTGTTAATTTTGTTGTTATTTTTATTTGTTGCTTTACTAGAGACGTAGAAAAAGTCTGTTACAACAAAATGTATTGATCACGTTTTATTTCTAAGTCTGGTGTGATTATTATTGCTTAACCTCATCCCACTTTGTTAACTACGTAAGCCTACACTACAAGTACTGGTACACTTAAGTTACTCCATTAATTCATATTTCCAGCATTATTGTTGTAAATGGAAATGTAAATTAATATTTATTGGTTTCATAGTTAATTATCGCTATAATCTTGAATGAGTGAAGCTATTATAGTAAATTTCAGTTCGTTTTGCACAAACAAAAATTATATTAATTATTTCTTACAGTTATCTTCGAGTTTATGGTGGAATTTAATATACTTCATTAAAATAATAAATTAACTTTATGCATTTAATGTTTCAATAATGGAAGGAAGGTGTTAATTTTTCCAAAAGAACACGACAACGAAAGTGTAACATATTTTGTCGTCTGCTAGGAGAGAGATCTGCGATGATGAGGCGATAGTAGCGATCCTAGTGGTGGGCAACTACCCGCGTTTGCATTTTTACTACATATTGAGCTTCGCGACTGTATATAGTATACTGTGGTTATAGGCTAAATAATATTCAACACTGCTGTAAAAAGTTTCAAGAAAAGACGTTCACAAAATAGTAACTCGTATAGCTAGAATCCATAGCGTAAATAGACGTTAGAATTGGTAGGAATGAATCTTCAATTTTAGGAGAAGAAATTTCTTTCCTGCTGATAATGTAGCCTACTATATCAGACATCAGGAATCTTACTTCTCTGCAAGAGGATGGCAATTAAGAACGGGGTTAGGTAATAGTTACTATTTGAGTTAAAGAGGCAGAATAGTAGCTTAAACTAAGCATAAGTTACGTCAGCTGTTGTGTGGTGAGAACTTCGTATCTGTCACTACCAACATTACGCACAGTTGTCAGGTTGCATAGCGTGGGTATATTTTTTCCACTAGAATATTTTTGACTCACGGATTTAGATCTCGTTCTCGTTCGTGACTGGGAGGGCGACAGTGATTGTCCGCAGCTTAAGACGAAGCAGTCTAAAATATCTAATGGCTTTGTTAGGGATAAAAGTTGACGTGAATACCTGAAGGGGAGAGTCCACTTAACCTAAAAACATTAAAAATTAAAAAAAAAAAAATCTTTATTGGCTGTTTCACTTCTTTAGAATGTTCATACCTCAAATGGATATAACTCAATTCTGAATATAAATATATTTGATTTTTTTTTTTAATTAAGAGTGTAAAGGGGAGTGGCATTTAAAGAACTGTCAATTTTTTTTTTCCATCAAAGAATGCTTTTTACAAATTTCTGATTATAAATCTAGTAACATTTTGTTCTAAACTTGGCTCACTGAAGTTACTAGATGAATGTAGCGGAGAAGAATTTTGTGAGGTACGTTACATAAATATTGATTTTACTTTTAAATCTATTTTTCCGTAAGTTTATTGTTCTTAATTCAACAACAGCTTTTTTGTGCCAAATATTAATCAATCTGGATGAAACTTTTACCACGAGTATTAATGAGGTATGTGCATAGTTCTATGCTTTTATTTTGTAAGAAATGTTGATAGTTTATTTTATTAATATTTTTTCATGAATAATTATAGAAAATATAATATTTTCAAAGCATCAAAAATATTTAGAAAGTGAATACATAGGATATTTCATAAAATGAATGCATAGAAATGTTTTTCTGTGTCTTTCGAATGTAACAAAAAAAAGGGGGGGGAAGGCTAAAAATTGAGATCTTCTACTAAAAACTTGGGCTTGAAAATATTTCTAAAAAAAATAGAAAAATATTGACAGCTACACCGGGGTTCGAACGCGTGTCCGTTGGTCGCTTAGGTGTGGCGGCGAGAGGATCGTCTGGATCGTTGCTTACGAGATTATACAAGCTGGCGCATAGAGCTTGAAAAACGAGTCTGAAGTGGTTCCCTCGTAATGCCAATTCCGCCGCTCGGAGCGCTGTTCTGCCCTATATATTCATTTTTAAAAGACATTGACATTTGGGACATTTAAAGGACTCATTATTGCTTATTAAATGCTTCGTACAATATTTTATGGACAATAGACGTAATTTCCAAACTACTCCTCAATTATATTACAATAAAAGGCTGTCATTCTTGATATTAAAACATATTACATATAAACTGAGGGACTGTCTGCTCTGTACTTCAGTTCATACACCAAACATTTCCGGAAATAAATTAACTAGACATCTTACATATACGCACTATAGCCTTTTTCACCTAATATTATTAATATTGTTATTAAATAAGATATTGCAACTAATTAAGGTACTGCATTATCTTTAATTTTTGAATTCATAATTAAGCATTTGCAAGAAGGCGTAACTTTTCCCTCTCTTTAAAAAAAAAAATACGAACGGCACAATAATTGAAAGTATAATTATTACGCGATTTTTTCTTGCAGTGGTGTAAACATTTCTATAGGCCTACTGATTAATCTATTGAGGATAGTAATAGTAAACGCTGTAGTATTCTTTTCTGAAGCCAAGATTTTCGCAAGAACTGAAGTGCGACACATGTAAAGATGAGGAAATGTCCCTCTTTCTTTTGGGAAAACTTGTGAAGCCACTGACTATCTACTATCGTGTTATAAATATTATGATTATTTCAGATTGTGATACAGTTATAAGCGTACATTCCTAAAACTTAAAAGTAACAATGAGGATGTCCTATGTTATAGGAAAGTTTTAAACGTGTACATTTAACTTTTTATGAATGATTTCTGATCAAGATTTTCATTAACTATGTGCCAAACTTTTGAAGTGAAGAGTGCAATGTTGGACATCTGATCAGTATTTTAATCATGTGCTGGTTACAGTACATTAGATGTCTTCTTGAATATACCTGGTGAGGTATGTATATGAAGTTTGTATCGTCAATATTCAAGTAGCCTACTTATGTATGTAATTTTTATTATCTGTACAGAAAAAATTTAGCTTATGTGATAGCATGAAGTAATCTCTCACGAAATAACAAGGAAGAGAAAGGTGCTTAAATTTAAATATTGAAAACAGGATGATAAGAAAATAATTTTTACTTCCTTTCAATTATTAATGAAACCTGGCCACTCACCATTCGCAGTTGATTTCTATGGTTACAGGTCTATTCTTCATATTCTGTAGCTTTCAAATAATTTCTAAAATAAATATTACGCCTACTTAGCTCTTGTAAAACGAAATTTTCACTTTCACTTTCAACGGAACACTCACTTATATTCAGTTCTTGTATCTTGCAGTAAATTATCCATTTGTGATCATCTTTCCAATATAACCTCCCATTGAAACGACCACTTAAAATCATGAGCTAGAATTTATTATTTTAAAAACATTTCCACGTACATACTGTTATAATTGTTATGAACCAAATACAAAAGACAACACTTGTGAAATTGGATTAATTTACCAAGATCAACATCAATACCAGTAGTATAAAATCACATATAACTTAGGCCTAGGCTAGGCCTATATTATTTCATTACTTTATGGTATTAATTAGAAGAATTAATTTTGAAGAATTTACAAATATGCTGAAATAATTTATGACACCTCTTATAGAAATATAAAAATATGTATGTACATTTTGAAACAATGGGTATAGCACCACTTGAAAATGTTGAGCACTTTAACAGTAACTTCTAAATTGTTCCATCACGTTGTCTATAGTGTTCATTCAATGTAGCACTTTTAGAATGAACGTGGTTCACATACATAAGAAGAAATGACGATGGAATGAGTCGAAGACATACAGTTTTCTTTAATTTTTAGCAAATGATGAAGTTGAATATATACTGTTACTTCATATCCTAACTTAAGTAGAGTTGCCACCATAGATGTAACACCTCCGTAACATCTGAAATGAATATAAAATAAATTAATGTATTGGTAACGATACAAGAATAAAAAGAAATTAGGCTAGACATAACCTCACAAAATTACAAACACATGCTAAAACAAAAAAAAAAAAAAAAAAACTTTACGTATCCGTATATAATAAAACTAGATATTCTAGATATAATTTGATTCACACGATAACCACCTCAGCCTATTTCGCAGCAGCCATTATTAGTTACCAGTTTGAGGTGCATTACCTAATCTCATACTAACCTTGTTAAGTTCTCTAACCTAATTCACTGATAATTAAGTAACAATACACAGGTCTAAAATACAGACAAATACACATTAATTACCTAATAAGTACAGCATGAAGATAATTCATTACTTTTGTCGGTATTTTCTAAAAGAGAAAGGGAAAACAGTAACAACATTATCTTCAATGTTTACATCACGTCGTTCACATTTTCATTAGGCCTATATCAGTAATGCTTGGTAAGTGAAACAATGCATGAAATTATTTTACATTTCGGGTCACATCATTCGAGAGTCGGAAAATGCAATTCGCCACTTTTAACATAGCATTGCTTGTTATATGAGAGAACTTTGACATTTACCTTAACCTATAAAGATACGACCTGTTGGTACAGAGTTCTTCACATAGCAAAACACAGACAATTTTCGAATATAACTTAGCTGAACAAACTTCAAATAACACTGTAAAAATGCTTGGCATATTTGTACTCAATTAGTAATGCACAATTAATCGAACTATTTTCACGATGCACAATGCTTTGTAATGGTACTATTCATCATTTCATAGGGCAGAGAGGCGAACCTAGCGGCAGAAATTGTCATGACTCACAGAGACCTACTCTCGATCGTGCTATGCGCCAGCTTGTATAATCTCGTAAGCAACGGTCTGGATGCTGAGAGGGTAGAGGGGCGGTGTACTACTGCAAGTTTATTTTAGTTTATCAAAGTCTGAGATATCTTCTTTCTTCTGCGTTAATATTAGAGATGAAGCTGAATTGTGTGACTATGAAGTCAAAAAGATTTCCTCATTAATTAATTTGGGTGGTTCTATAATACCTGTTTATTCCAGACACCCTCAAACACACAGACTAAGCATGCTTAATTACTTAATAAACAGATTAATACAACTACCTTTATCCAAAAATCAATACAAAAAAAGAAATTCGAAACATTTTGGATAAAGCAAACGAAAATGGATATAGCAAAACATTAATTAAGAAATTAATCAGCAAAAAAGAAAAGTATATGAAGTCAAAAAACAACACAAAACTAGTTAAATCTGAAAACAAAACAAAAAAAAAAACAAAAACAAAATTTTATCATCACTTACTTACAATAAATACATATCTAACAAATTAAAATATTTCTTCAATAAAGAAAACATAAACATTGCATTTAAAACGAACAACAAACTCAACAACAATATCAATAACACTGGTCAACAATGATTTTGTTAAATAAATAATTTCGGGTGTTTCTTATGTATTGCCATCTGCTGATTCCAAAAATGAAGTCAAAAATTTTCCATCACCCACCACTTTTTTTTATTTTGAAAATAAATTTGTTCGTGTATATTAGCATTTGTGGTATACAACATGATGATTAGAAGGCGTATTTTACATTTATATTTCATTACATTGTGTCAACTGTTGACTTGTAACGTTTGGTATTGTTGCCTGTGAATTCACGAATAACAACAATAATATTTCCCTCACAAAACTTTGATTGTAAGGTAAATTTCCCAGATGAATAGAAGCTTTCTTTAAAGAAAGAAGCTAATCCTGTGCTCTCTTCCGTTGTCAATTGAATTGTGTTAGAAGTGTATAATACCGTACCTAATAGTGCATTGTAAGGAGTAGTGTATAAGTGTACAATGTATAAGAAACATGTCTTGAAAGTGTCTTATTGATAGAAACAACTTCTGTTAAGTGTGTGGTGAGCTAACTTTAAAATCGCAGAGGCCAAATTTTACTCTTCTAGTTAGAAGAGCTTATGACTGTTATTTTAACAACAAAAAAGACCAGAACTAGACATGGGCCCGGAAATCTGTTGTACTAAATGTGTACCTAACACTATTAACTAGCTGGTTAAAAGGATCCCGTCATATGCCTTTTGCAGTCTCAATGATATGGCGTGAACCTAAGGATCATTTGACAGACTGCTACTTCTGCTTGACAAATATATCTAGAATAAGTTCGAAGTCCAGACACTGTTAAATATAAATCTTTAATTTCTGCAATTCGGCCGGTGCTTCAAGGGCCAGGACTTACCATACCAACTCCATCACATGATATTACATTGACAGAAGTAATTCAGAGTGTTCCTGATGTTCAGAATGAATTACAAAATGGTCCACATTTTGTGGAAGATGGTGCTATAAATGAACCTCACTTTCTAACACAGGAGGATTTAAATGATTTGGTTCGGGATCTTGGTTTAAGTAAAGGCAAGGCAGAATTACTCGTCTCAAGATTGAAAGGCTGGAAGTTGCTGCAGGTAACACCAAAATAAGTTTCTTTCGCCAACGCCAAAAGGAATTTGAGCATTTGTTTTCTAAAGAGTAGGACCTAGTTTTCTGCAATGATGTTGAGAATTTGTTCGATTCACTGGGTGTTAAGCATAAACTTGAGGATTAGCGTTTGTTAATAGACTCCTCGAAAACAAATTTTAAAGGATGATTACTACATAATGGAAACAAATATCTATCCATTCCTTTAGCTCATGCAGTTGGTATGAAGGAAAATTATGAGAATATGAAGCTCTTACTATCCACTATCAAGTGTGACAATTTTTCTTGTCAGATATGTGGGGATTTGAAAGTAATAGGTATCTCACTTGAATTATAGCTTGGCTATACTAAATTTTGCTGCTTCTTGTGCATGTTGGATAGCAGAGATAAAAGTAATCATTATATAAAAAAAATAACTGGTCAAAGAGAGAGTCACTTTAATCCAGGACAAGATAATGTTCTTCACCAACCACTTGTAAGTTCTGAAAAAAATCTTATTGCCTTCACTGCATAACCAACTAGGCTTGAATAAGAATTTTGTGAAAGCAATGGATCATGATGGTAGTCCATTTCTCTTCCTGAAAAATAAGTTCCCAAGATTCAGTGAAACTAAACTAAAAGCAGGAATATTTGTTGACTTAAAAAAAAAAAAGGAATTGATGAAAGATACGCAATTCGAAAACCAGTTAAATATGCAAGAAGCAGCTGCATAGTTGTATTTAAAAAATGTTGTCACGAACTTTTTAGAAAACTTCAGGTCTGAGAACTACAGAGAACTTGTCAGTGAGATGCTTGAGAACTACAGGTTCATGGGATGTAATATGTCTTAAAAAATACATTTTCTGCATCCCATCTCGATTTCTTTCCTGAAAACCTAGGGGCTGTGAGCGACGAACACGAGGAGCATTTCCACCAGGACATCGTGGAAATGGAAATTGCACTAACAGGGTAAATGATGTCCAAATATGTTGGCAGACTATTGTTGGATATTGAAGAGAGATTTACCTCAAGCAAAGTACAGCCGAAAATATGCTTCACATAATTTTAGGCCAATAAATGTAATTTCAGCTAAGATATCGTAATATTATAATGTATAGATACGAAAAATGTTTTTCACGCGATTACTCAAAAGCCCTGGGTGATAGAAAAGTTCTGTAAAAAGATTTGAAATCAGCACAAAAAAGTCACCTAGAATCACCCATTGATTCCCATTTAACAGACAAAAGATTAATTTTTGTTGACCAGTGTAAATAATTAAATATTACAGATAAAATAAAGAAAAAAGGGAATATACACGTTAAAATGCTACACCTGTAGAAATAAATACATTGGTCAGACGAAACGTAATATAAAAACAAGATGCAAAGAACACATTTACGACTTCAAACATAACAAAGATAAATTAAATATGCCGCACACCTAATCAATACAGGGCACGAACTAGATCAATGTCAGAATACCTTAAATATTCTAAAAACTTACAATGACAATAAATTTATAACGTCACGGAAGAGTATTTCATATCAAAATATCACAACAAAGAGAAAGTTCTAATTAATGAAATTTTATTAAATTACTGGAACGCAATTTAAAGAGTTCCGCATATATCACTGCGCCATTTAAATAAGCAACGTCATAGAGCCACTCAAGTACCTGCCAGTACTTTGCAACATCACCATCAAACGCGCAAACCCTACATATATACGTAAGTTCTCTTCTTTTAACCTTAACAAATTTTCCAATATAATATAACCTGAATTTAAACTATATTAATACTTTCAAAATCATAAATCAATAATTACCGAAACTACTGTTATTGTTGTACATCAATATTAATTGAAGACTTGAAATAAAAAAGGCTCTAAGTGTTATAATCATGAATTTGAAGAAAATGAATTTTAAGTATACTAGGTAATTAATGGTCATAATTTCGATATTAATGTGTTTTATTTGAAAGATAAGCATAGTATGGAGCTAGTGTCCTAAGGAACTTACAAAAGTAATATTGTAATAGTATGAAAAACGTACTGGAAGTGGAAATTTAATGAAAGGCTCTAAGTTCCATAGTTCAGAATCAGCAAAAAGATAGTGAAGAGGACAAACGAATGAAACAAAATGGTTTTTTGTTCATAAAATAAAAGTTTATTCTGTAATGCTTCTGGAAAACTGTTTGTGGTCATCATTTGCCAGGTACTGTATCATTTCAGTCAAATTATTCTTCTTTTCTGTTAATACCTGGAATTTCTTCCAAATTAACGAAAATATTTCAGAAAATGTTCCTCTGTAAACTTGCACTAAGTCACCTTGCCCATCTGGAACAGAGTAATGAATAGTTGCTTGTCTCCTGCTCTGTGAAAAGTCATCGTAGGTACCACGACATCTTCTTTTAACATGTGATACTTGCATCAGCCCCATAAGTAACTCCCTCGATTTTCAATATTTTCCAGGTCATAAAAATCTTCAAACAGCCCGACCTTGTGTTGATAACTGAGGTTCTTGCATTTATACTTGCACACCGACTCTGAAAGCAAGATGGAGGACTCTGTGCATTATACCTCACTAGGTCTACCAGTTTTTTCTGTTGTCACAACCAATATAATTTAGTTAGACCTTATTGTTGCTTTCATGCAAAAAGAACAAGAATAAACAGTCTGTCCAGGTATGACGTAGGCTAGCAATCAGTAATGAGACAGACTCCTGTGCTGGACGAGCGTTTGCAGGAACATGTTTATTACTTGAACTGATGTATCCACTTCCTCTCTTTTTAAGCTTTTTTTTTCATTACAGCTGCAGTACCGTCTCCTTTAATTTGTCGTTTCTTTCCACTCAAACTCATGACATTCAATAACACTTCATGAAAATAATACTAAATCTTTGTGTTGTACTAGTAGACTGTATTGTAAATCTCGTCTCTATATATTTAATCTAGACTGTGACTATAAATTAAGATCTTATAATAGTATTAAGTTTTTTGACTTGTTCCATATTCTAGCTGTAAGCAATGTGTGATTACCATGGAATGTTAATAAATACAATACAATACAAACATTTGCCGCCTCCGCCTTTAATCGAACGTTTTCATTCGAGCCTTTTATATATTATAGGGCTTGGCTTATAGATCCCATTTTGCTAATAGAATCCCATTTTGAGCCTTTTTTATTTCAAGTCTTCATTTTAAAATTCTTTAATTATGGCATATCTTAATGATTACAGAACAAAGCTTTTTTTTCAAAAGTCTTCAATTTTAAAATACGTGTTCTTTTCCATTTAATTAACGCCAACATTTAAAATATGCAATCTTAAATGATTAATGAGAACAAAATACAAATGTTCGTCTCTAAAGCACAAACATCGCAACAACATAATCATAAATCAACCAGATTAACGTATCCACAGTAGATATGAAACCACACAAAACAAATTTTACTTATACTCAATAAAATAGACACATACCAAGATGTCATACATTATATTTTATTAATCTTAATTATTCATAATATTCGACTTATTTACAGGATTTTAAATTGATATAAATTTAATATACATACCATACGGTAATCATAATTATGTTTTCCATCAATTTTAACTGTAATGGATAAACACGTATAGCACAACATTTAACATGAGTTTTATGTACAAATAAAACTATATCACATAGAATTTGATAAATTAGTATTTTAAACACAAAGTATGAAGCTCATGAATCAACAATCAATATTGTACACATAATTAAATTATCTACAGTGGAATTTCTTCCTTTTTCATAAATGGGGGTAAAAACTATTAGCCAATCAAAATATCATTTTATACCGGTACGTTTGTACGTACTGTGTACTACGTTATTGGTATTATGTGCCCGCCCCTACCTTGGCAATGCAACCACTGCCAACTGATGAACTCAGTGACTGGTAGACAGAGGCATCCAAATAAATACGAACTTATTGCAAAGACCACGCAGCAGATTCCCCACCAGTTTCAACTTCACTTTTGTCTGCGTAAATGTATTAGGAAAAGGTGTCAGTCTAAATGACATAAAATATTTTTGTCATTAATATTAAAAAAATGGTAATTTCCTAGAAGACGGACAAAATCCAACATGGCTCACGAAAACTGCCAAAACGTTCTGCCAACTATGAAGTTCAAATGTCACCAAACATTACAAAATCAAAGATGGAAAATCAAACATATATTCATATTTTTAAGGAAGAAAAAGCCCTTCAAAAATGAAAATATGTTTAATTTTATCATCTTTGATTTTTATGGTGTTTGGTGGCATTTGAACTTCATAGTTGGTTGTACTTTTCTGGCAGTTTTCGTCCGCACTTTACCCCCACAAATCACTAAAACACAAAACAAAACAATAATTTATCACCTAATCAAACAAAATTCAATCCTCATTGACGTCTTCAAAGACAACCACTTCACTTGCATTATGACACAGGCTTCAAGACAATCTAAACTTAAAGCATGCAGCCAACAAAGAACTAAACCACCACTTTGTCGCACAGTCAACTTCACATAACCAAACCATGTATTTACACAAAATGAAATTCTCTTTGAACTCTTATTACACCTTAACTTGTACGGAGAATTCAATGAACAATTGCTTGGAATCACAGGAACAGTTTTCTCGTCAACAATCGATACAATTTTTATTCACCAGCGAAAGAACTGAACCAAAATCGACATAAAATTTAATACTCTGTTCTATGTTCACACATCTTTCACAAATATCATAAAATGACAAACTTTCAATAGGTTTACCCATCAGACACAATATAACACCACTCACGTCAAACAACCAAGAACAACTTACTGACGTCATTATCCATTCAAAAATAACGAAAATTCTAGAACACATGATGACAACTATAACCAATCAAATCGAAGGAAAATCATAAAATGACAAACTTCCAATAGCTTTAGCCAGCAAAACAGTATAACACCACTCACTTCAAACAACCAAGAACAATTAACAACGTCATTACCCATTAAAAATTAACGAAAATTCTAGAACAAATGACAACTATAACCAATCAAATTGAAACATCGTCAATGCGACACCTCGTATAAAAACCTAGAACTAACATATAAAAGTCACTAAAAATCACCAACATTTAACTCTAAAGTAAAAAAAGTTGGTGATACTTAGTACATCCAACCAGGTGCCCGTCTTCTACGAAATTACCAAAAATTTATTTTATTTAGAGGAATTACTATTGTTAATTATTTACTATTATGTTTGTATATGTTATTAAACAATCCTCTCATATTTGTAACTGTACATATTTAGATGCTAAAATAATTCGTACAGTCAATCGGGTATACTTGGGACAGCAGATGTAATTTGGGACAAAATTACTACATTTTTATTTAGTTATTGGTACCACTGTTGAAGGATTTGCAGTTGAATTTTGTTTTCGGCGTTGCAGTAGAGTTCGTTCGCGATAACAAAGACAATATTGACGTATTTTAGTGAGTAGTAAGTATCAGTAATAGCAATATTTCTTACGGAACAATTTTGCTTTAAGGAACATAAAATTACCTTGATTGGCGATCATTCATTATTGAAGTTTGGAGTTTAGTTTCAGTGTGGCTTTCTAACCTTACTTTTGACGTATCACGGCCATCTCGATCAGTAATAATAGTTAACATATGGAGAGATTTATTTAAGTGCATTTTAAAAAGGAGCATTAACGTTTAACTTGGAACAGTGTCCCAAGTTATAACGGTAAATTACTATAATATTTCATGTATTTGTTTTAACAGTTTTGGCCATCCCAGTTCAGCCAAAAGGAAGAAATATGGGAAGGCGACATAAAAGGGAATACGGAACTAGAAAGTACCATGACTTTTCAGAATGCAATTTACAGAAAGCAGTGGAAGCTGTAAGGAACAAAGAAATGAGTGTTCACAAAGCAGCAGAAAGGTATGGTGTTCCCAAAAGTACGGTCAATAGGAAAGTTAATAATAAAAATGTGAGTAATTATGGCCGTCCTCCAGCTCTTGACACTACTGATGAACATTGCTTGGTGGAAAATCTTCAAGTAGCAGCAAGTTGGAGCTTTCCATTTAACCGAATTTGATGTTCGATTAATAGTAAAGAAATATCTGGATAAGAAAGGCATCACGGAAACTAGATTTAAAAATAATACACCTGGTACAGAATGGGCAAAATTAATTTTAAACAGACACAAAGATGACGTTAAAATTAGAATTTCAGAAAATGTGAAACGATCCAGGACTGCTGTAAGTGAAGACACACTCAAGTCATACTTTGAGGAGTTGAAAGTCACATTAGATGGAGTTTTGCCTGATGCTTTGCTTAATTATGACGAAACAAATATGGCAGACGACCCAGGAAAAAAGAAAGTAATTGTAAGGAGAAATTGTAAGCACCCTGAAAGAATTATTGACTATACAAAGTCAAGCACATCAGTAATGTTTGCTGGTACAGCATCTGGATATTGCCTTCCACCATACGTGGTTTATAAATCAGAACAGTTGTATCACACATGGATAGAAGGTGGTCCTAAAACACTGACTTTAATTGCTCAAAATCAGGATCGTTTGAGGGTGCAATTTTTGAAGACTGGTTTTACACAACATCGCTTCCATACCTGAAAAGTTTGGGCAATCGTCCTAAAATCATAATAGGAGATAATTTGGCAAGCCACATCTCCGTGAAAGTCATTGAAGAATGTGAGCAGAATAAAATACGATTTGTGCTGTTACCTCCAAATGCCACTCATCTATGCCAACCTTTGGACGTGGCTTTTTTTAGGCCTCTGAAATTGAAATGGCGGGAAGGTTTTGGAAGAATGGAAAGCAAAATATCGTGGGTCGATTCTTAAAGATACATTTCCACGTCTTCTTAAGAAAACCCTCGAGAAGCTGCAAGACACTATGGCTCAAAATTTGATTAATGGATTTGAAGCTAGTGGCATATACCCTATAAATCCACAAAAAGTGATGTCACGTATCCCACAGAACAGTGAAGCCCAAATGGAAAGATGGAACCATTCGTTTGAAGAGTTCTTGAAAGAAACAAGAGTGATGGAGACTTCCACAAAAAAAGAAGAGAGAAAAATTGGCTGTTGCACCAGGTTCAAGTGTGACATCAGACTTCTTGAAAGAGCATGAGGACAATAAACTAAGAGAAGGGAAAACAATTGAAAAAGAAGAGAGCACAAACAGAAAATAGAAAAAGATTAAATAAGGAGAAGGCATTACCGGCACAACAATCTTCCAAGAAGAAGAGAGGTCATGGGTTCGATTCCCGGTGCCATTTCGAATTTTTCTCGTATTTAATAGTAATGATTGATAATAATTGAAAAATTATAGTAGACAATAAACAAGTTTGGCTCTAATTAAATGCCATCGACCTGGGCCAGCATCAAACCCACAACTTCGGGCACAGAAGGCAGCATTCTGCGGACTGGAGTTTGCAAACGTTTCTTGCGTTTGTGTTAGCGTTTGCGCTTACGTATTTCATTGTGAATGCTTTCATTAAATAACATGGGTCAAGGTTTTGCGTTTATGTTGCGTTTGCGTTTAATTTTCATTGTGAATGGGCCTTTACTCTCCATTCTTTCCAGAGCTAATGCGCGAATAACATGCATTTGCAATGCTTCTATTTTATATATTACATTTAAAAGTTCATAGTGTCATGCGTGAGACATTTAGCTACATGTCAGTATATTTACAATTATTATCAGTGCCCTAGAATGGAATTTGCAGCATAAAAACAGAGAGAGCGTCAATTTCGCTATTCCAGCAATGTTAACAGAGCGAGCGCTTGGGTCCAGCCGCCACCTTTGCGGTACTCTGTCTATAAATCACCGATAAAAGTCACAGATATGTAATTGTCACAGTTGTCACAGATACTTGAAAATACCGTTTCAGCGCATCTCAAAAGAGAATGCATATAATTAGATTAGATCTTTATTAGCCGAATAGAATTACAAGCATTCATGGCGTCGTCAGTACACAAGAAAAATGACATAACATACAATATAATACAAAAATAGACTTAATTCTAAATAAATTTAACAGTTTAATATTATAGGACAAGCTTGATCATCAGTCTCCACTGTTCTATCTAGTATCTTCTCTTTTTGCTTTTCCCTGTCTTTTCTTCAACTCTGAGTTACCTGAAACATAAATGGTAAAGGACAGTATCAAGAAACGTTAAATTCTAAAATTTTAAATTTAGATATTCTTTTGTGCAAAATGGTATATGTGTCAATAAAATGTTCTTTACCTCTTTTTTTTTTTAATTTTCTTATGTTAAGTTCTTTGATTTTCTGTGGAAGTTTATTATATGAATTGCTGCCTCTATGTGATATGATGTTAAGACTTCTGGTAAGCCTGTGGTAATTCAGATGTATGTTTTGGGATGTTCTGGTGTTATTTTCATGATATGTTGAATTTGTTTTAAAGGAATCTATGTTTTGATGAATAAAGCACACTGTTTCTAAAATATATATGCAGGGTACAGGTAAGATTTTTAGTTCTCTGAAAATTGTTATACTTTCAGTCCGAATAGGAACTTTTTTTTAATGATTTTGAGTATTATTTTCTGTAATTTGAGGACTTGTGTCACTTTTGGTGAAGATCCCCAAGTAATAATGCCATATGGTAGTATTGAATGAACATATCCAAAATAGACTGATATTAAAAGATCCATGGATGATATCTTCGCAAGGACTCGAAAAGCATAACATAAGCGACCCAGCTTATCAGTTAGATGTTGTATATGCTTTTCCCATGTTAGACTGGAATCTATCCATATACCTAAAAATTTAGAGCATTCTACTTCCTTAATTATGGTATTACTAAGAACTATGTGAATCTGGTCAGTTGGATATTGATTGAAAGATACATAGACAGTTTTATTTACATTTAATTTAAGATTATTATTTGCTAGCCACTTGTCTAGTTTCGTTGATGTTGCATTAATTTTCATTTGCAAGTTCTCTTCCTTATTATCACTCAGTATTATGTTTGTGTCATCTGCAAATAAGACAGTTTTCCCTTCAGTTATATTTAACGGGAGATCATTTATGTATAGGAGAAATATAATATAACACTTTCTGCAAGTTTAATACCTCAGTAACTGGTGACGTCTAGAGGATTTTGACGAAACTGTATGATAATGATTGAATTGACACCTTCTTCCATCATGAGAACTCAAATTCTAAAAAGAAAGGAGTTAACAACTTCTTGCACCAAGGTCTTCAAATTGTTTGCGCGGTCACGGCTCACTTGATCGTCGTGGAATAAGTTGAACAATAAAACTGGAATCTTATATTCTGTGTTGTAACCATTAACTCTATAATGTTGAGATCATTGGTTGTAAGGTATACGCTTTCGTGTGCTTCACTATTACATTTTACATTGTGAACGTGAGAAACTCCATACACTCTGGTATATATTCATATTAATACGTTATAGTGATAAGTTTTTACCCATAAATATTGCCAGTTTTTGCATTCTGTAGGCCTATAGTTCTTCTGGGGTATTATCTAATTACGATTCGAGTCATTCACAAGTTTAAGGTGAGTAGACATCCCGATTTAGTCGCAACAGATCCAGTTTTCAGAGTCATGTCCCTTTGTGCCGCAGGTACGGCTGGGACGCTTGGATGTTCCGATTTCCCTCAAGTCAAATAAAATGACCATTGATTTGAAATTGTAAATGTAATTGCTTAACATTCGACATTTTTTTATTATTGTAGTTATAGCTTACGAGTATAGGAACAGTGGATAAATTTCAGAACACTGATGCCTTCCTTTCTTCGTATTCCAAAAGTCCAACCTTGTGGACACAAAATTAATTATTGGTAGCCTACTGAAAAGTGTCTTTTTGTAAGCACGATCATGCGCATTCGACAAACACAGATAAATCTGCTCTATTTAGTATTATAAGATAATTGTTGCCAGTGTGGTATCACTGTACTCAAACGAAGTTTAATATTAGCTTGCAGATTTTGTGTCTACACGGTGCGCCGTCTTCTCCATTATGATACGTATAATTACGTATTAATTAATAAATACACTCAGGGACAAAAAAACCGGACACTTCTATATTTGCTTGTATTTTGTTGCCAATTATTTCAAAATGAAACAAAACCCATTTAAACAAAATAATGTTTCATTTAACACCTTATACGACAACATTTGAAAAAAAAAAAAAAAAACTCTGATGAGAAAATTTACAAAAAATTACAAAGGGCGTATAACTATGGCATCGTTTGGTCTAACTGTTTTTTCATTTTATGGTGCCTTAAACATTAAAAACTCTTTTTAGTAACGGGTGTTACCCCCTCTGGCTTGAATAACTGCATCCATACGTCGTGGCATGCTCTCAATTTGGTTAGCAATGTCTTCTTGAGGAATAAGTTCCCATTCTTCGCCAAGTGCTCGCCTCAACTCTTATAACGATTCTGGTCTCGGTCGTCTATTCTTAACACACCGTCCCAGCATGTCTCACACGTGTTCAATTGGGTTCATGTCTGGACTCCTTGCTGGCCATGGAAGAACATGGATTCCCACTTCTTGGAGATAATCTCCGACAGCTTGGGCAATATGCGGCTGTGCATTATCATGCATTAAAACAAAATTATCGCCTACAAATTGGCCAAATGGCACAACATGATCAGCTAAACATTCATTTATATACCTATCAGCTGTTAGTCTTCCATTTTCAACAAAAACCAACTCTGTACGAGCATCCGTACACACTCCTGTCCAAACCATCACTCCACCACCTCCATACGGCACATTTTCGGAAATGCAACACTGTGAAAATCGTTCTCCCCTCCTTCTCCAAACTCTTTCACGTCCATCAGGTGAGGACAGATTTAAACGGGACTCATCGGTGAACAGAACACAGCTCCACTGTCCATTTCTCCAATCCCTGTGATCATTTGCAAAACGCAGTCGTTCAACTCGATGCATCCTGAGAAATCTGGGACCAGTTGCAGGTCTACTTGATATCAGTCCACTTGCTTTCAACCTCCTTCTAACTGTTTTGGCCGTAATTGGGCGTCCATGCATGTTAAAATTGCTGGGCTACACTAGTAGCTGGCAGGTTGCGCTCCCTAAGAACTCTCAACACCATATACCTGTCTTCATTTGGATTTGTAGCTCTTGGACGACCCGAACCTGGTCTTCTAGTATATTCTATGGCCTCTCTATACCGTTTTATGGCATCATGGGTTGTGCTTCTAGCCATATTCATAACATTTGCAATATAACGTACACTGCGTCCATCATCGTAAAGGGCTACAGATCGAGCCACGTCTTCAGGTCGCATCTTGTTTTAAGACAAATGTTACAACCCCACTTAAACTCAGAAAATGTAAAAATAAAGAAATAACGAATGATAACGATAATGAAACATAAAATGGTTGAGACAAAATTGTTATAGCTGAGACTCCGAAAGCAAACTTGGAATATTTGGTTGTAATGGCTTGTTTATAAAACAAAAAACAATCAACAATGTATACACGTCTCCATAACAACAGTTGGCTACCATAATATTGTATGAGAAGATAATGTTTTGCAAAATACCAGCAAATATTAAAGTGTCCGGTTTTTTTTGTCCCTGAGTGTATTAAACATCAATCCCATACTTAGGCCTACTTGATTCGCAAATTGGTATATGGAAAGATTACTGTACTACTAATTATAGCTAGTTCTTGAGCACGATAAGTTTTTTTTTCTGGCGGAACGCGTCAGAACGGCACTTATTTTGTAGTTATCGTGGAACCAAGAAACGTATTAATAATTATGTTTTAACAGCATTTCTCTTTCAACTCCGCTTACGTTTTGAAAGTTTTAAAGATGGACGAAATGAGCATAAAAACGACAAAATTTCCATGTAGCAGAGAGAAATCATCTCCTTTCCGATATAATAATACACACAGATCCACCACTTTTTCTCCAGAAGAGAAACACTGAGCATGAGAGAAATCACGATAATATCACAGTCTACTATATACAGTCACGAAGCTTGGGGTGATTTTTTTGCAAATCTCGCGATAGTTGCTAACCGCTTGGAGCGCTGTGAGTAATAGGAACAATAGACTGTGCCACAGGCTTCGTGATCTAATACAGGCCGTAAGGCAGGCCATGTAACTCGCTTAACCCGATCATGAAGGGCGGCGTTTCAACCATATATTCGATTCCCGGTCGGGGAAAGTTACCTGGTTGAGGTTTTTTCCGGGGTTTTCCCTCAATCCAATATGAGCAAATGCTGGATAACTTTCGGTGCTGGATCCCTGACTCGTTTCACCGGCATTATCACCTTCATCTCATTCAGACGCTAAATAACCTAAGCTGTTGATAAAGCGTCGTAAAATAACCTGCTAAAATAAAAAATAAAAAAAAATTCAACCATATAAATTAGTTGGAATGCATAAACAGTAACATATGTTTCTCTAAAATGTAGTGTAATTCCATTAACAAAATTTAAAACAATGATTATGAGACACTTCAGATATAATTTACTTGCGAGTTAAGATGTAATATTATTTATGGTGTGAAAATTACGTTGTTCGTATGTGTAATACCTGCCTTTATTTCGATTAAATATTGCGAAATTCTTGTACATTCATTTATGCACGATTCAATAATTTTCAATTGCACGGCACGAATATTTAGATATGTTGAAATTATAGGTTATGTTTACTGTACCAGTTGCCCCTTTCTGTCTAAATTTAGTGATCTCCAATGCCTTGCCATTCATATGAAAATTATAGGTTATGTTTACTATATTTAACTTATATTCCTAAATTCGCAATCTTACATTATAATTATGCATAATGTGATGTATGATACCCCGGACATTCTATTTGTCTGTATTTCAATACTAAAATTGAGTACTGAATTATTGTATTTATCTACTACTTAAGAGACGAAGTAACACAATTGTACGTACACTAATTTTATAGGAGTGTTATGGTAAATGTTTTGTCTAAAATTAAAGAAGGTAGATGTGCTAAATTGAAATCACAATATAAATTCTTTTTTATTACACCTCAAAATAGCTTCCATTCTAAACTTCAAATGTTGACGCGAACAGATTATGTAAAATTCTCTTCACATTAAAATAACACAGTTTTGTAATTATTTTTGCAACATATTATGCAACAAGAAGTAAACGGAACTTATAACACATTACACTAAATAAAGCTTAGCAATGATAAGCAATAAAGTTATAATATTTCACTGAGCTCCATACACTGAAATAGAAAACCCGAACAAACATAACGGCCTGGTCTAGATCGAAAAAGCATTGACTGTGCCGTATTTCGCATTTTTGTGAAAAGTTCGTTCTCGGTTGTAATAACTGTAAATGGCTAAAATACAATAATTTGAATAATAATTTGGGACAAGGAGACGTTTGTAGTACTATAAATTGTAAGGAAAATAGGTTAGAGTTATCCTTCCGAAAGATGCAGGAAGGTGAGTTTATAGAATATAATATATATTTTATGAAAATAATATATAAACCTTATGTATTTCATATTTCAATAGTAGAAGGAAGGTGTTCATTTTTTTCAAAAGAACACGATATCGAAAGTACAATACATTTTATGGTCTGGTAGGGAAAGTCTGTGATTAGCCGATTGTAGCGATCCTGGTGGTGAGCAACTATCTATGAATGCATATTTCAACTGTTTATGTTTGCATGTTTAGTAAGTATTAAGCTTCGTGACTATATATTGGACTGTGATGATATCACAACCTAGTATATACAGTCACGAAGCTCAATACGTAGTAAATATGTATCCATAGATAGTTGCTAACCACTAGGATCGCTAATATCGCCTCATTACAGACAATACGAAATAGTACGGGCACAGTCTATTGTTCCTAGCACCCTGACAACTCAGCCTTCGTGATTGTATATACTAGACTGTGATGATATTTCAGATATGGATACACGAGATGCATATTTATAACCTCACTGCAGTGAATTAAAATACTATAATGTTATTTAATGACGTTTCTTTGTAATGCAGAAAATTAAACAAATAGGCTTAGAGCTAACCCAAATTACCATCCTTAATGAGTGTTTGTAATTCTATCATAGTAGGACCTATATTTATATAAAACTTTGTGGTTATGTTATATTTTATTAATCAGTGTCTGTAATTCTTTCAAGGTAGGGTCGGCCTACATTTTTACTTTAATTCTAGACTAAGTGTTCAAGGAAACAAAACAATTTTCACTTTACTCATGACCACTTTGAATAATAAATTGCGTCAGCTTGCTGCATGTTAATGCTGAATGGAAAACGCACAAAATACCCATCGACAAGAGTAGCTTTCAATTAGTCCAAAAAAGGCATGCTCAATTGAATGCCTTTCGAGCACTGTTGCTTGCATTACTTGAATGCGTTGAAGTTGAAAAAAAAGTTGAGCCATTCAAGTGCACCTATAGGATGCTAATTTTAGATGCAGTCGTGAATAAAAAAAAAAAAATCCTGTCATGACGTACAATTTCATGACGTAACAATGTTTGTCGCATTTCATCAATTAAAACCAATAAACAAACTTGAGTGAAATTCGTACCATGTTCTAATGTCACTCTTGCGTTTAACATAATGTACCTATATTATATGACATTGTTCAATCACTTTTGCAGTTATAACATTACTAGTGGCTTGTGCAGCAAATGCTGCTGCAAACTAAGTTCGTTAGACGTTCAAATACACATTTTTCAGATTTATTTTCAATGAAGAATACTTGTCTTTTTGATAGTTATTTGCTTCCATAATAATGAAACATACTCCCTCTCAATGGATTTTTTTTAGGCCAAATGCTTTTTCTTGAACCTATCCAACTTCAGTTTTTGAGTTTCAACGCGAAAACGCAAGTATCAATGTCAGGACGATAGCACTAACTATTCCAGGTCATTGTGGATTGTAGGCGAAAGTTAAAAAAATGTCAGGTTTGCTAAGCTTTCGAACAATAACATTTTCGTATAGCTGCTGCATGTAGAACTTGAAATGTAGAGCGTAAAATCATGTTATCCTACTAAGAGATCTTGCTGAAATGATCTGGAGACTACAAAGTTTTCTAGGCCTCTTATTTTATCAGTAAGTAATACTTTTTTATCTTTCCTTAGGAACTGTAATTTTTGCGCTCTGTCGAGCCAATACTGAAGACAATGACACATATCAATATCTACACTACACCGCCATTAAGTATATGAAAAAGACCCAACCCCAATGGGCTAATAAGTATAAAAATATTTGATTTTTAATAACAATATTATTATCTTACTTAAGTTTTGTAGTTATATATAGCAGCCACTCAGTAAATTATAGAAATGAAGATCTAAATTAAGATATTCTCTACATTTACTTACATAACCTCAAAACGTTTCACGTTCATGTTATCAGTATAGTATCAATATTATGTACAATTAATGAAAAATAGATGCATCATGATATTAACTATAATAATATTTAATTTCTAATGATAATAATGTCATCAAACCACCTCAAGTTTCGTAGATTTGAATATCCAATACACAGCTATACTCAGAAAATTATTATATACTGCAGAATCAGTTTTTAATAACAAATTGAATTGAGCTCTAAATATGTCGGCAATCGGCAAGCCTTCGTGTAATAGCCTATTGTTTATTGTAGTGTGTGTTTTGTTCTGAAATTCAATCAAGTCGGCCGTGATTCGATAAAATTAGTTCTCAAAACTGACAACAGATGGATTTTGGAAAATAGGAAAATTATGTAGGAAAATTGACATTTCACTGAAAACTACTACTTTTCCGAAAAACTTTGGGTTCCAAGCTTCAAAATGAGGGGCCATTTATTAAAATCCGTTCAGCCGTCTTCCCGTAATTTCCATTACCAGTTCGAATTATATATATATATATATATATATTCGCGTTTTCATGGCTCTGACGTTGATGTCCCTGTAAGTGCAGAAGCAGAGAGGAAGCAAGAAGCAGTTGTACCTGATCGGCAAAATTAGCGGGGGGCCTGCAGTAGCTACCCATTTGGTCCCATTTTCGATTCTGTGGAATATGGTCAACTTAGTTTATTTTAAAATATATTTTACTTTTTAAGGTATATTTAGGCTGTAACTTGTGGGTTGTATCTTATATTACTTAACAGCACTTATAGAAATGGCACAATTCTTGCATATCGTTGTAATAAGGTTTAATTCGTTCATGTGACAAATTTCATATTTAAACATGCGGTATTCAAGGTAGAGCATTCACCTGTGACTGGACGAATTTTTATCAAACTTTTATTAATGTAGCACTTTCAACATTTTATCACAACCACAATACATTTCAATTTTTACTGCATTATGGAATTATCACTGCATTAACACATTGATTAATGCATAAAACACATGCTTAATGAACTAAATGTAATTATGAAGAATGGAGGAAGTCTCTCCGGCATTATGTAACACTTATTCCAGTAGATGGCTCCCAATACGATGTACACTAAGAAGGACAACGAAATGATAATAAATGTAAGGGCTGTTTCTACAAGTGTGTAGTAAGATTAAGTTAGATGAAATTAGATATGTATTATGTGACAAATTAGGTTAGGTTTCGTTAGGTGTGTAGTATTATGTGAGTGGTTAGGTTAGGTTTGATTAGTTGTGTAGTGTTGTATTATGTGAGAGGTGTTGACGATACTAAAAACTCATTTATTCCTTCCCTTAAGTTACGTGACATTTAGGAAATATGGCGGTGTTCTTCATTCACGCACGATGAATTTCGTATATTTCGTATATGTATTTAGATTTTCAATTGTCCACATTCAATTGACACTTCGATGTGTGATTAAGTATATTTTGGATCTAAATCAGTGTCTAGATCGTAAGAAGTCGGGTCATTTTGAATGTTGGGAATGATATATCTGTCTGTGGATTAAGTAGAATGAGCAAGTCTACATTTGACTGAGTTAATGAATTGTTTATGGTTATGAATAATAGTTGTATTTTTCTGGCGAAAAACACACGAGTAAAAATTGAAACAAGCTGGAATATTATTTGTGTTGTAATTAAAAAAAAATTGTTGAATACAAAATTTATGAATATATTACAGGAATATTAAACCAAAATATCCTATTTAAAAATGATTGTTTTTATTTCGGACATAATAAAGAATACAAACTAGAGATAATGTCGAGAGTGAAGGAAAAAATGTAGCTTGTGAAAGAACATGCTCCATCTCTGCATCACAAATTGTAAAATTTCTTAAATTTTTTATAATAAAACTGTTAGTAGAAACTATGGAGATGTCGGTCGTTGAATGTTCTAGAATTTGCGCCGACATGTTTATTTAGCAGAGTTTGCATTGAACCTCTGATATTCTGCCTATGAGACCATCGACACCATTTCCTCAAGGTGACCGCTGCACATTGGTCCAAAACGCAAATGCAGTTGGATTGGACAAAAGTAATTTTATGAACAGTAATCTCACTAGACGTTTTGATTTATCTAGAGAAAATCAAAACTCGAGTGGGATTTAATTGACTATTACACGATTAGAAGAAAGTATATAAAGATTAGAAGTAACGAAGTACTCCAATACAATAAAATATTGACTTACGAAAATACAACTGTCTTCAAATGTATTATTGTACCATCTCAACATTACAAATATTACGCTAGGTGCATGCTAGATGGCAGTAGTGAGCAATGCCTTCTCGTCGAGAAGTTCTCGATCTATTATACACGATGGCAATGTTACTAGTCAAGAAGACTTTGTTGATTCAGTTTCATTTTTATTAAAATGCAACATTCCACTTCAATTATCCGAATCCCAGTAATCAACGTCACTTGACAGATGATTTGCAATAAATTTTAATATTAAACAATCTCTGATACGTGACTACCCATAATATCATATAGCGGAAGCTATAACATGACCTAACTAATATACACAAGTGTTAGAAAAGTTTTAATTAACGACGATGACATAAAAATAAACATGAATAATTTTAAAAGGAATAATTATTGAATGTACAATTTTCAAATTTGAATGTGGTTGGTGGTTCAATTGATGTTATATTGGACGTGTGCGTAATAGAAGTGGAACTCGTTGATTTAGGCCTACATGGTGTATTCAACTTATTCAGAATTTTCGAATGAATAATTTTAAAAAGGAATAATTATTGAATGTACTATTTTCAAATTTGAATATGGTTGGTGGTTCAATTGATGTTATATTGGACGTGTGCGTAATGGAAGTGGAACTCGTTGATTTAGACCTACATGATGTATTCAACTTATTCGGGATTTCCGAATGGTGCTCTTCATTTATTTGTAAATGGGATTTCAGAAGATGTATAGGTATGATCAGTGATTTTTATAAATTCTTGTTCTTGAATGCCAAAGCGAGTCATATTTGAAACTGCTGTGCATCGACTGGAGTGGTTTGTAATTTTATATATATATATATATATATATATATATATATATATATATATATATATATATATATATTTTTGACGTCCAGACCAGCGCAGTTTCAAATATTGGCAAACAAAGAAACAAATGCTAGGGACGCGATAAAATTAAACAAATGCTAGGGACGCGATAAAATTGTGCGATAAGCAGCCATGATTGGTTGAAATACGTCCTTTCGTACCGTTTTATTGGTCAAAAGTAGTATGACGTAGTAAGAGTGTAATAGTCACTTTAAAGAAAGCTGTCTCACATTCATATTCTCATATTCTATATTCTTTCCTTCATCAAATCCTATATGAACTTAATTTATTCCTTATCTCGCGCCCCAGTAGTGGCTCCTTAAACATAAACATTCAAAGGTTGCATTTCCGCTAACAGAGATCTAAAACAGTCATATTTTAGTGTTACAGTGACAATGAAATCTGTCTGTGAGTTTCAAATGGAAGCCTCTCCTGAAGGTAATGTTAGTCAGAAAATGTGATAAAAGAGAGTTATGTATTTTTTATTAAATTATTTAGTGTAGCCTACATACTGACATTAGGAACATTAGCCTGACATTATTAGGAACATTAAATTCAGATGTTTGAGATGGGCAGGGCATGTAGCACGTATGGGCGAATCCAGAAATGCATATAGAGTGTTAGTTGGGAGGCCGGAGGGAAAAAGGCCTTTAGGGAGGCTACGACGTAGATGGGAAGATAATATTATAATTGATTTGTGGGAGGTGGGATATGATAGAGAATGGATTAATCTTGCTGAGGACAGGGACCAATGGCAGGCTTATGTGAGGGCGGCAATGAACCTCCGGGTTCCTTAAAAGCCAGTAAGTAAATAAGTAGCCTACATACTGCAGTGACAAATATTTCGGGGAATTGTAGTACTTCACAAGACTTAGAAAAGAAAAGTGTCACGAGATGCTACTAAGATTCTACATTTAGTCAATAGGAGAACTATTGTAGTATAGTTGCTGTAAAAATTAGCTGCCAGACACTGCCTAAATGTTTAAAATCTTCATTTTATTCCTGCCGGAAACTCTATCAGAAAAAGTTGTTTTAATTCTGACTTGCAGAATATGATGAACAAAAAAATGATGTTCTCTGTGTGTGTGTGTGTGTGTGTGTGTGTGTGTGTGTGTGTGTGTGTGTGCGTGCGTGCGCACGCTGCTGCTGCCACCGCCACCGCTGCTGCTGGCAAAAACTCGTTAAACCATATCCGGTCTGTCACATAGCGCTTTGCCAGGTCTTAGGGAAGAAAGTATGTGAGGCCATTGAGGGGTGCATGTAAAAGAAAAATATCTGGCTTACTCTACTTCCTCACTATTGCCACAGCATCTTGATACAGTAATGCTGCTGCATATTTCTTGGACTTCCTTGAAATGTGGAGGGTAAGATATTGTCGTACCATCGAATCTGTGCCCCTTCAGCGTTGTCGTCGTTCTTGGAAAAGTTAACGCCTCTACTCACCCCATTCCACCCGTTTCTCTCCCACTACGTCAAACAGCAGGCCACGAACCTTGCCGAATAGGGATATTGCCAAACTTCCGTCAAACAGTGTCATGTCTCTTGAATATTGCTTATAATACTGTAAGGTTAATTATTACTTGTTCATAACTTAATTAAAGTAGGTCTAATGACGCTGATAGACTTATGCAAAATGCTATTACTTGCGTAATAATATTTCTTTCACCACTCCGTGCTATAGTATTCATGTTGAGTTGACAACACTGGACTGCAAGTGCAAATAAACTGTCCCGCAAGAAGGCTCAAAATTGCTTAGTAGTGGGGGAGAGAAAGAGAGAGGGATAGAAAAGAGAGAAATAGGAATACAGGGAGAGAAATGAATTGCCGAGGCTGAAAAGGAATTAAGATTCAGTTCGCATATCTTACTGGGGCACAGATCCAATGGTCGGACTATAACTATCTTTCCCACCATTATGTTATCATGATGAGCACGATTAACAACAAAATCTTGTAGCCTTGAAACTCTTCGACCTGCAAGTTTTTCTGGTTTTGTCGCAAGTATAGCTTCAACTCTACTGTACTGATCTACCAAATATTGTTGGAAAAGTTTTTTTGATTGATGTAAGTGTCAATAATCTTCCCTAACTGCAATTCTATAACAAACGAACTGAAGTAGAGTTAAGTTAGTTTTAGTCCTTTGATGTCTAACACCGATATGTTTGAGTTCTTTTTCCCCAGCCAGGTTCACCAAATGGGTAAATCATTGGGTCACAATGTGGGCTATAAGTAGATAACAGTGTTGACCATGAAGAACTACATACCGATTAGAAGGCAGTTCACCATTCACGGAAACAAAAACCTCAGCTATCTCATCAGCATTTGGTCTATTATACCGATGCTGGTCTTCAGTAATGATGTCAACATAACATAAGTCAACTGAACGCGTCCTACTGGAAGATAATTCTTGCTGTACTATATTTCTGGCTGTTTTATAAGATAGGCTATTGCATATGGATTGGTACTTAAAATGTTAGAAAATTGTTGTAATGTTTCCAAGTTTAGAGAAGATTTTCTGGGATGTTCACCTCTATTGCGATTAGCTAGTGCTGAATCTACAGTGTGTTTAAAAAATACGGGGCATAATTTCAGGTATGTATTTCCCACATGTAGACAATCAAAATAGTTCATTACAACATGTGTCCGGAAATGCTTCATTTCCGAGTTATGGCCTTCATAACATTGAAATTCACCGGAACGTTTTTCTTTCCGCAGGTCGTTGTCATTACAGAAGATGTTCAAAATGTCCACCTCCTGCTTGAATACAGACCTCACATTGATGTCTCATTGACCTGCGAACACGATCCCAAACTCCAGGAGTATTGTGTATGTCCTCAGAACATGCCACAATTTTATTCCGAAGGGATTCCAAATCAGGCACCGGAGACGAATAAACCAATGATTTTAAATGGCCGCACAAGTAGAAATCGAGAGGGTTCAGATCAGGTGAGCGTGGAGGCCAAGCAATTGGGCCACCTATACCTATCAGGAAACCTTCGATCCAAGTACCTACACAACACTGAATGTAACCTTCGCCTCGGAATGAACTGTCAGAGTGCCCTCTTAATGTCTCCTTTGACGGCAACGACCTGCGGAAAGAAAAACGTTCCGGTGAATTTCAATGTTGTGAAGGCCATAACTCGGAAATAAAGCATTTCCGGACACATGTTGTAATGAACTATTTTGATTGTCTACATGTGGAAAATATGCCCCGTATTTTTGAAACACCCTGTATAATGTAAAGTTGACCATAAGATGGTAAGAAATTTTCATGAGGCAATAAATCGGATATTTATCTGTGGATTTGCCCTAGTCCTGGAATTTTAATTTTATTTGCAGAAAATGATGTAAATGCACTGTTGTATTCTCTAATGTTGTTAATGAAATTTTTATCATTTGGCATGAGTTCTTGAGTTCATTATTTGTACTCGGCTCAGAGAAGGAGATCAGATCTTATGGCATGAATTATAATGCCCATTAAAGCTCTCTCCCTTAAAATGAAAGGCTTGGCGAAGACTACATTTTTCGTTCATTGGACCAACATCGTAATTTGTAATAGTGTCTTCATGCATAATTTCATTTATTGAAACGTTATTACAAACAACATTATTTCTATATAGTCGCTTATGAATTCTTGATGCAGTTACATTTCTAAAAGTTCTACCATGTTTTCTTGGTCGACCAGCTACACTCTTATTAATTAACTAATAAAGAGGAACTAAATTCACAACGTAACAACACTATTACTTTTTAAGTAACACCAGATTAAAAAAACACGCATATTGAAACACGAAAAAATAGGTGACAATTGAAAGATGAACAGACCATTATTATCAAGGTCTCGAAAAGCATGATATTATGACGTCAACATCTCGCGTGTACAGAAGGCTTCGATAACTACAATTCTGATCGTTTTAAGTAAACTCGATGTTTTATTGTTTTAAATTTCATTATTTGAACAATAGCCTTTCCTATAGACAAAACCCCACATAACTGACATCATTCACGACCTTCAAAGAAACTAACACAGCTGTATTAATAACTCAAATGAAGATAAAGTACATTTAAATTTAAAGCCAGTACATGAATCACGGCCCTCTGCACAACACTACTAAATGAAGTGCAAGATGAACTACGGTATACGCTCTGCTGCGATAGACGCACATATTTTTTTTCAATTTACAGCTTTTTATGAACTTCACTATAAACCATTTAGATTTTTCGATTGAGACATCACACAACCTCACAGGTTATATTATAGTTTTCACAAAATTTTCTGCCACAGTTGAAATTAAATATATAGAGATAGAGATTTTTAGGAAATAGGGTAAATATAATATGCAATCATAGAACAGTATTAAGGGTGAATGTAGAGTATCCAACGCCCACTGAACGAATATTTCACTTTTATCACTGCCAATGTTGCGCTATAATCGTATATGCAAGGTAGGCTATAACAAAAACCTAAATTAACCAAACCTAACCTGTCAGAGAAGCAACAAGTTATACTAAATTTGTGTAAAATTGGTCTATGTCTCTATAGTGGGCGGGACATAAGTAACATTGACCGGATTAAGTAGTTAGGCAACAATTATATTGATTGAAAAAGAAAACTATTTCGTATAATATTTTCGTAAAACGTAAGGTGCAAAATAATTTGAGGGGCATATAATTTGTTTTATAATTTAGAAATGTTACAGGAATTTATACTCTGAAAGTATATTGAAAGTTGCAGAATTTTCATCATTAATGACGAAATTTGTCGTATTATTGCACTTCTTTTGTAGTTAACCTGAAAGCCTTTTAATTCAACTTTGTCCAGAGTTGTTGGTAAAAATATTTCTGTTTCTCGGTAGTCATTATTACTTTCTCAGTGGCATAATAGGGGGGATTTTCAGACATTACATCGTATTGAAGTTTTCCGCATTAAATTTGGCATTAGGTATATCTATATGAGAGCGATGATACTTTCAATAGGTACCATATACTTCCTGTTTCTTACCAATATATCTCAACATTTTCATAAGCTCAAGTAAGATTATATTTTTACTCACGATATCCTGTTAAATCTAAACATATCCCCAGGTACACAGACTGTACATGCATCAACCTGATAAATAGAAGGAAACACGTTCAGATATTTTGGGTTCACAACAGTTGTTGTGTGAAACAAAAATCTGATATAATATGCAATTGACTTTTTAATATAGCCTAATATAATATATACGACAGAATTAATGTTGTAAGAGAAACAATGTGTATGTATTTACCGTAATGGTCTAAAAATTAGCTGTAAGCAGTATACGAGTATCTGCATTGGAAATACAGGGATTCGAATGGTTCACTCTTCCCTGTGTAGAGTTTGCCATGTTGTGCATGTGTTTATAACTGTGGAAATAACAATAAGAGTAGAAATGGACAAAATTTGTGGCTAATTGTTGCATTTCACAATTATGATTACACAAATCTGGCTTTCAGGTACTAGCTCCCTGTAAAGCAGGTTTGAACAATTTCAAGGAAAAATTGTTCAAACCTGTTCAAATCAGTGGCGGTGCGTCAATAAGAGCACAAGAGCACGTGAACACCTTGTTTCCATTAATGCACGACTAGTTTTTATTATTTGATACCGTATTGACGTAGTGGGGATGTATAATATCAGAATCGAGTATTTTAAACTTCCCGCATCTTGCATAAACTTCTTATGTAAACTTGGCAACATCCGTTCACGTACAAGCCGTGCTCTTTTCGAGATGGTTACAGGAATTTCACGCATGCGCGGGAGAAAATTGTCTTTAGCTGGCCGATTATGACTCGTCAAGAGCACAAAGCGTTAAGTGAACATGATGAGTATCTATCCCACAGATGTCAGGTGCATCGGTGCCTATCGTTCACGTGCTATATTTCGAGGAGGAAATTTAAAAGCCTGTAGATGTCAGCATCTGACTGTAGGAACGTTTACTTAACGTAGATGTGTGTACAGTGCTGCTACGAGAGTGTAGTTTGTGAATTACTATACTTCAGTGTCGGCATAATAGCATAGTTTGACTTTCAAACACGTGCTGGCTGACTGTGGTGGTGGTGGTATGAATTTAAGTATCTGTATGGTAGTGTATAATATTTAAGAATAATATTTACTGGCATGTATTTATAGCAATCAATCTATGCGAATGGGATTGCAGTACTGGTATAGGCTATAGTATATCAGTGTGTTGTGAATTAAAATATATTACTGAACACACGCGTTTGTAAATAACGGGACTGTGGTATGTACCGTATTCATTATTAACAAACGTAAACAATGAACTCTGTTCAATGAAATTTGGAACAGTAAAGAACTGGGTAAACTGGCTTACCAGGAAAAATTGGAAATAGAAAGACTGAGTTTCATTATTATTGCTATTATTATTATTATTATTATTATTATTATTATTATATGTCGTTTTGAATTTATATACGGTTTTTTTTTCGATAGTGAAACATTGGAATCATGACATTTCATATTAGACTAAACGTACAATTTCAAATTCTCTTCGATTTTGGAACCACAAAATTGTCAACACACATAATATTTTATCACGAGCCGCTACTGTGTATAATACATTTGTTACTGGAGGTACGTTAACAGAAAGCCACAATTTAAGTTGCACAAGTATTTGTGTGCACTCACAGTTGAGTTCTGGCGTCTTGTCAGCTCATGTGAGTTGTGTGGATATAAAAGGAAAAATTGTGACTGTGTCGTGTATAGTTCCTGGGGTAGCTCAGTCGGTAGAGCGTTCGCGCGCTAAGCGAAGGGTCCCGGGATCGATACCCAGCCCCGGAACAATTTTTCCTTGAAATTATGATTACAGTTCAAAATAAATTTATGTGCAGCCTAATGGACTTTTCTGTGTCTCACAGATTCTTATTGAAGGTAATCAGGTCACACGTGTGGTTATATTAACAGCAAACGGGTAATTTTCTGACACTGTTCTTTCAGTTGTAATGGATGTCATCAAGATGGAATCCGAGGTCGACCCTCTGGCAGTACAGCCATGTGATGACGTTATTAAAGAAGAGGAAAATCCTTCAACAGATGTAAGACTGTTTATCTATCTCCTTGTCTACTGTCTCATTCCTATTTTGTTATTTTTATTCATTTGGCTGCAGTGCCTACAATGGTGAGTGACAGCATTGGGCATTGACCTCCGATCATTCACTGATGAACATAACATTTTATACTTACAATTGGATTGAAAAATAATGGGCCGACACTTGGTAGTTTAAATGTAAAGTTTTTAAGTCAGGTTCACACGAGTAAACGCATTGCATTCGAAGGCAATGCTGTGATGTTTGTTCTGGCTGATTCTTTGATAGTGATACGTCTACATTGCAGCAAGTGCTACGAGGTGCTGTAGCTTAGGGGTGAGGTTTCTGATTTCGGAAGTAGAGGTTGTCAGTTCGCTTCCCAGCAGAGTTGATTTCTTTATTATATTTTGTTTTATTTTTAATAACAAGAGTTAGTGGAATTTGGTTATGCAAATTTTGCAAACATATTACAGCCCATCATTCTTGGGCTGTTGCCCACACCTGTGGAGTAATGGTCAGCGCGTCTGGCCCCGAAACCAAGTAGCCCAAGTTCGAATCCCAGTCGGGGCAAGTTACCTGGTTAAGGTTTTTTCCGGTGTTTTCCCTCAACCCAATACGAGCAAATACTGGGTAACTTTCGGTGCTGGACCCTGGACTCATTTCACCAGCATTATCACCTTCATTTCATTCAGACGCTAAATAGCCTAGATGTTGATACAGCGTTGTAAAATAACCCAATAAAAAAATTCTTGGGCTGTTATTAGGCACGACCTGCCCTATATACAAAATTCATTGCTTATTTGCTTCCTCAAAAATCAGAAGCAGATCAAATATAAATACACAGAATTATGCAAAAAACATGTACACCATGTCCCACTTAAAACACCAATAAAATAGAAGTCCTCAACTCTAACGAAAAACTTATTTAATTTAAATTGTTAACATTTTCTGGTACCTAAAGAGTTGTAATTTCAATACACTTGAACATGACTACCATTTGTAGCACAGCAGATGTAGAGCCTGTTTTTCATTTCTCTCCAGGTATTGTTCAGCATATCAATAGTGACGTGTGCTTATATGCGACAGGCTCATGTCAGTAGATTTACTTGCATGTAAAAGAACTCATGCGGGACAAAATTCCGCCACATTTGGCGACGCTGATATAACCTCTGCAGTTGCGAGCGTCGTTAACTAAAACATATCATTAACATTAACATCAATAGTGATATTTTGAATCGCAAGGCAGATTCTGAGCTTCACCTACTGGTGTTCTGTATACTTGATCCTTGACGAATCCCCATAGAAAAAAGTGAAGGGCGATAGATCTGACAACCATGGCGGCCAAGTGATTGTCTCGGATCCTCTGCCAATCCACTGTCTGTAAAAATTGTCATTAAAAAATTGCGTACCTCCAATACGAAGTGAGGAGGAGCGCCATCTTGCTGATAAATGGTTCCTGCAGGAAGCTGTGGCACGACATGCAACTCCAACATATGTAGATAGGTTGAATCAGTCACTGTACGTTCAGCAAAAAAAAAGTAACCTATCGCACGATCTTTCAATAAATCACACCAGACCTTAACTTTAGGTGAATCGCGTTCATGTTGATACACAACAGATGGATTCTCACTTCCCTGGGCTTTTTCTGATACGTGGAAAGTTGACTTGTAAGGGAAAACACACATGATCTAAGTACGAGTTGTTTTCGTCAATTTTATTCAAAACACTCGCAGCAAAATCTAGCCTCATCTTTATCCCCGGGCATGATCTGCTGTATGATTCGAATTTTGTATGCTCGAAGATGGACCATTTGTGTAGAACATTATGAACAGTACTGCGAGAAATCTGGAGTTGCCAACTAGCTTTTCGGATTTTCTTGGGTTTCTTGGAAAGGAGGTTCAAACGAGTTCAATGTTCTCTTCAGAAACTGTTCTCTTTGTATTCTTACAACTGCTCGACAGCAAGCTTCCTGTTTGCTTCAACTTTTCATCCCAGACCGTTATTCTCTTATAGTCAGAATAGGATCATGTTTTTTAATGTTGTATTCCCTAGGAAATCGGCATTGAACATGCTTCACAGACTTTGTTTCTGCTAACCAAAGAACACACGAGACTTTCTGCTGAACAGTCCACATGGCTGGTTTTACAGAATTAGTTTGCTGTTATTTATTTATTTCTCTTTACCATATATATTTAATGTTATAACCATTTATTTTATTGGTGTTTTAAGTGGAACAAAGTGTATATAAAAAGAAAGGCCTGTGGTAGGGACTAGTTATTTCGTCCACAAATCATCTGCATCAACAACTTCCCTCATTCTGCGCGGCATGGGGTCCAAGGATAATGGAATAGGTCTACATTCGTGGTCACCTCCTCCCACGTATCTAGTACTCTGTCCTACATTTCGTCTGCTGTTCATACAGGTAGTTCTGCCCAATTAGAGTGTAAGATCCTTTTCATTCGGATTCATATCAGTTGGACTTGCAGGCCATTTGAGCAGGTCGACATCAGGCCTCCTCGTAAACCATTTTGAATGCGATTGGCGGTGTGTACTGGATGGTTGTCCTGCTGGAACACAAGTGTTCTGTCTGGATATCATTCTCGGACAGAAGGAATTGTTACATTTGCCAAAATGTATTCATATACTTCTGCCCTAAACCGACCGTGAATGCATTTTAGAGGCCTGCCCCAATGTATGACATCCACCCCCAACACGCAATGCTCACACGACCCAATCTGTGAAGTCGTCCCACGAAGCGTTCATCGTACTGGTGGCCATCCATACGATACACATGGGCAGGACCATAAGTGCTACTGGAGACAACTACCTCATCGGAGAAAATGACATTTCACCAGTCAAAGTCCCGCCGGATAGAAATATAAGCTAGATGGTCCACGACATGATCCATTTTCAAATGTTCTTTCGTCGCAGTTCGACGACACCTTATGCCACACTTTCTAAAACGTCTCTTCATAGTTATTGAGGAGCCAGGAAAGTTGGACGTCTTCTTCAGTTCAAAGGAACTTCGAAAAGGGTGGTTTTCAACTTCTCTGATTAAGATGGCGTCCTCTTCTATTGTAAAGATGCGCTGCTGACCAGGAATTGTACAATTTGAAATTTCATTGTTTTCAAGAAATAATTTTACTCATCTCTTAGCAGTTATCAAAGGGAGTCCAGTCGCTCTTGCTGCACTCGATGCAGAGTAACCTACACAAACGAGAGCAATGAGTTGTTGACGCTGTTGCTGTCTGGTTTATCTGCCGTCCTGAAGAGTAATGATGAGACAGACACAGACTGGCAACAATGTCGACGCTCCCTGTGAAGAACATAGGTAAACGAAAAAAAAATACAGAAAGCTAGATTCCATTACGAACTGCCGAATGGTGAACAGTATCACTTCGGTATTGCCATTCTTAAAAAAAAAAAAAATAGAACTAAATTCTCTATTTGCAATGGTAACATCTATACTAATAATAAATCTGTAGTCGATATTTTTCCGGTAATTTTCGATTTTCCAAAAATAATTGGTCCTAACATATATAATTAACCACCCTGAAACCGAAAATCGCTTTTTTTAAATTTTTGTTTGTATGTCTGTCTGTCTGTCTATGTTTGTTACCTTTTCACGCCATAATGGCTGAACCGATTTCGATGAAAATTGGAATATAAATTAAGTTCGTTGTAACTTAGATTATAGGCTATATGGCATTCAAAATACGTTATTTAAAAGGGGGGTTATAAGGGGGCCTGAATTAAATAAATCGAAATATCTCGCTTATTATTGATTTTTGTGAAATATGTTACATAACAAAAGTTTCTTTAAACATGATTTCTGATAAGTTTCATTCTCTGAAAAATTTTGATAGGACTGATATTTAATGAGATAAATGAGTTTTAAAATTAAAATAACTGCCATCTAAGGTGGTGTATTGAAATAAAAAACAAATGACTTCGTCTATAAGAGGCCTTGGACACAACAATCGAAAGCTATGAAACATAGCCTACAGACAATGTTTCTGTGCTTGTATGAAGTAATATCAGAAGCTAAATAAACCGATTTGTATAATTAATTATTATTTCATCATTGGAAAGTGTAGTTTCTCTGGATGGACATAATGCTATAATGTTATTACAGTAACTTGTGAGTGAATTGAGGACAGGTAAGATTAAAATAGCTTCTTATGCACAGAAAACTTGATAGGTTATTCTGTATATTCATTTCCTGTATTTCTTATAATAATGTTTATGAACATATTCATTTTTATCTCAGAGAATTAACGAACAACGAGAGTGTATTGATTTAGTATGCAGTAATAGTACGTTAGCTTAGCAATCCATTATTTTATAATTCAAATTTTAACTATGCTCAATTGAATCTTGTTAAAATACATAAAATACATATGCAATAAATGCAATGCAAAAAAATTGGGTAATGAGCCAAGCAGATTATGTTGCGCTGTTGTAAAAGTTGTTCCTCCTGAGAATCAAGAGCTCCCACAACAAATTAAAAACTTTCTAATTCGAGTACATCCGTTATCAACACACTTTTTCATAATATAATATAATATAAACATAATAATAAATCTGTAGCCAAAATTTTTCTGTTAATTTTCGCTTTTCCAAAAATAATTGGTAATAACAATTAAGAAACATGTTAAAGGAATTGTCATTGCACCAAATGAGTGGTCTCTGGATCAAAATGATCGCATTTTAATATTTTAAATACAATTTAAATTAAATAACATATTAAACGATTTATCCTTCTATCAAACACGAATGTTCCCTGGATCAAATGTCCTATTTTAATTATGTAATTACTTTATATTTATTTCTAACGGGTGCAGCGGAGCGCACGGGTACGGCTAGTATTTTAATATTGTAGTTAAACATTTTTAAAAGTTATAATTCAAATCTAAATGCAGATGATTTTATTAACAGACAATAGTATTGCCAGGGGGAGGGATTGTGCTATTTACTAAACATTGAATCGACTTCCAGCCGAGTCACCACTTGGTACTTGTGTAAATGGTGTTTATAAAAACTTATTATGGTAAATTTGTAATGTAAGAAATGAAGACTAATGGATATTCGAACCTACTACAACCTATTCTATCTGGTTTAGACTCATGCTTAAGCCACCTTCACTACAAAGGCTCATACTTTAATCCGGCATATTACGTAGCTTTTTCGTTCATCTTCGTTTCGATAACATTTATACTCCTTTTCGAAAGATTTATTGAATTTATTGCTATTTCACTCTTCAGAGGCTCCTATGCAGCTAGAATCAACCCTTCGTTTTAATTATAAAGAGCTTGAAGTAATCGGACTTCTGGTTGGAGCAAGAGGTACCGCTACTCTCTTCATGAAAGATGTGTTTAAGAGGCTTGGAATACCTACATCTATTATTCCGATTGTAACCTTAGTTGCATTGAAAAGATCAATTGCTCTCCTGAAGAATCACTTATATTCGAAATCAAACTAAGTTTAGTAGCATTCTTTACTTATTTGTAACACTTACCTTTCTAAAAATAGGTATATTTTCACTAATATAAAAAAAAAATTATTTTCAGTTATATACTTGTAGAAATTTCATTGTTAAAACAAAATCAATGGTTTTTCACGAACTTGTAAAAATTTCTATGGTTAAGTACTCTTTGTCCCTTGTGGCAGCTCACAAATGGTGAGTAGATATATAAATTTATTATTAGAATAAAATACAGCACATTTTCATGGTTTAATTGAAGCATGCACACTGTTCTGTTTCTGGAACTTAGACCTTTTTGAACCTTATGGTACCTAGGTAGGTCTACTTAAGCTTGTGATACCTTACTGAGCTGTTTGTACAGTGCCACCAACATAAGTGCACAGTGGCAAGTTTGCAAACTTAATTATCATGACATCCACTGTGCCTTGATTAAATGTTGCGATGATGTGCCACAAATTAGTCATTTTTCTCGCATTGCACTTGAGTGCCAATAGCATGTGTTAGGATTCTTTTAGTCGAAATATTCTTTATACATTCACTTTTGAAATAATGTTGATTGCCAAAATGAAATATCCAAATTGAATAAGAAAACATTGCAGTCACTGTAATGAAAATATTTTATCTTATGTTACGTAGGCGTAATGTGAACTGGACCCCATTTCAGACTTGGCTCCATTTTGTTCACCCTCATAGTGAAGTATTTCCTTCTCTCTGACATATTCTGCTTTTGAAATCTGTTATCCATTTTTCCTTCAATTATTTCCATAATTTCTCTCCTGTGCTGCAAGTAGTATTGAGTGTAACACTTGTGATCAGCTTGTGTCACATTTTAATATATTACTCAGAATGCTTCTGTGTACTGCAGGAAGGGAATTTATTGGATCTGCACGTGACTAGGATAAAGGAGGAATGCGTGGACGAGAGCTACGAGGATATCAATCCAGAGATAAAATTTGAAGATCTCCCCATGGTGAAGTGTGAAGCCGAGGTGAGTGGAGCTCATTGGTGTTCTGGCTTTTCTTTCCAGTGTTTAACTTGTATTCTGTTCTTCACAGAATCCTTCTCAGTACAACTATTTGTGGTATGCAGTGGGGACGGTTTTAAAACTGTCTGCATGCTTATATTGCCTATTTCTTTGTTGGAGAATAGCTTGAATTTAAAGTGCGATATGGCTATTTTGTTTGAGTTTTGAAGGAAATCCTTTCAGTGATAATACAGTTATCTTTGGCAAGATACGCCAGGTTACTATGTTGAATGAGGTGCCTAATATTGCCATCTTGAATATCGCTTAATGATTGATGTTGTCTATGTGCTTTTTCCACAAAATTAAAGGCTAGATTTAGGCTCACACATTTAGCATACACAAAGTTTGTGAGAATTATAGGAAGATGTGTTTCAATTACAATAGTTATTTATTTACGATACAAGTATTGAAATGTTTGCTAAACGAGACAGCACTTTTAACTTGTGTTGTAACTGTTCTCTTTGATAGCCGTTCGTCTGTAGTTAATTCCGCCAATTTCTCCAATGCCGTTTTCGCCCTCATTGTATCATTGAAACATTGCCACATTTAGTCCACACCTGTGCAGTAACGGTTAGAGTGTCTAGCCGCGAAACCAGGTGGCCCGGGTTCGATTCCCGGTTTGGACAAGTTACCTGGTTGAGGTTTTTTCCGGAGTTTTCCCTCAATCCAATATGAGCAAATGCTGGGTAACTTTCGGTGTTGGACCCCGGACCCGTTTCACCACCATTATCACCTTCATCTCATTCAGGCGCTAAATAACCTAAGTTGTTGATAAAGCGTCGTAAAATAACCTACTACTAAAAAAAAAATTGCCACATTTAAAGTGGTTCCAACCTTGGTGTCCCCTAAATTTTTATAATTACATTTAATTCTTAATTGTTTCTTATAGTTAGTCAAGTTAATCAGTAACATACTTATTGAAGCAATTTTTTTCATTTTTGTAAGTTTCTTAACAAAAACAGTTTAAACGTACAGTAGAACCCCTATTATCCGTCACCCTATTAACCGATTGGCAGATTTTCTGACCTTCTATTTCTTGCTCTTTTTTTTTTTCTTCAGAAATAAATAACTTATATGAAGTACTGTTTTGTACATCATATTAGTAGGATCTGCATATTATGTTTATTGCTAGAGAGTGTTACTATAAGTCTTTACCATTACACAGCATTGCCTACTGTTCGAATTGCCGTTCTGTAATATAACTTGTGTATGAAATATCTTCTACAGGTGTTAACAGAAAACGTGTTGTGCTAAATATCGAAAAAAATGGAAATAATTAAATGGTTTGAGAAAGAGAAACTGTGGCTCATTTCACATCAGAATACGAGACTGGAGTTACAACTGCGCGATTTAATAAAAAAAACAAGGATAAAGTGTAAAAAAGTATGTATATCTACAACATGAGACCTCCTTCATTCATATCTTTCCTGAGACAGTCATTACAAAGGGCTTCCTTGTCGCTTAAAAACCCGTCGTTGACAACCAGACTTAAATTACTGAACTTTTTATCCACTATCTAGCGAGTTAAATAAAAGACCATGGAGAAATTACAAAATCTTTCATGGTACGAATTATCCGATTTTTTCGATCACTCCATCCACTTCATTACAACAGATAATAGAGGTTCTACTGTACATGCATGGCATTGAAATATATCTTCTCATCATTTCATCTCTCGTTTGAAACAATTAAAATTACGATGAAAGAGTAATGGAACGGAGAAAAATTCTCTCCGGTGCCGGGATTTGAACCCGGGTTTTCAGCTCTAAGTGCTGATGATTTATCCACTAAGCCACACCGGATACAACTCCGACGCCGGTTAGAATCGTCTCAGATTAAGCTCCAACTCTTGGGTTCCCTCTGATGGCCGCCCTCTGCACTACGTCATAGATGTCTATGAACACAGGACCGAAGTCCACACATGTGCTGAGGTGCACTCGATATGAGTGACTAGTTGGCCGGGATCCGACGGAATAAGCGCCGTCTTAAATCACGAAGTGGATAAAGCATCAGCACGTAGAGCTGAAAACCCGGGTTCAAATCCTGGCACCGGAGAGAATTTTTCTCCGTTCCATTACTCTTTCATCGTATGATGACGCACAATATGAGCATGGAAATATCATATGTACTTCGGTACATTAAAATAATATATATGATATGCGTAAAATCACTTCGTGATTTAAGACGACGCTTATTTCGTCGGATCCCGGCCAACTAGTCACTCATATCGAGTGCACCTCAGCACATGTGTGGACTTCGGTCCTGCATTCATAGACATCTATGACGTAGTGCAGAGGGCGGCCACCAGAGGGAACCCAAGAGTTGGAGCTTAATCTGAGACGATTCTAACCGGCGTCGGAGTTGTATCCGGCGTGGCTTAGTGGATAAAGCATCAGCACCTAGAGCTGAAAACCCGGGTTCAAATCCCGGTGCCGGAGAGAATTTTTCTCCGTTCCATTACTGTTTCATCGTATGATGACGCAGAATATCTGCATGGAAATATCATATGTACTTCGGTACATTAAAATAATATAAATTAAAATTACGGTGGGAAGATGTCTTAGATTTAGTAAAGACTTCCGATGCTGATAGAGGAATGTCTTGCTGCCCTGGCTCTGCGGCTTATCAGGTATTCGTCTGAAGATGGAAGGATCCCCACCAGCCTGTCCCTCGAGGAGCCAAGCCAAAATAATGTCCAAATTGTGAATCTGCTGTTTGTCCTATGCAGCATTCTGTTTGATAATTTATTTAGACTCGTGCTAATGTAGTTGTTTCCTTGCTGAAGGATAACATATAGGCAGGACTGGGCAGTATTTCAAATACATGTATTTGAAATACATTTGTATTTTGTAATTTGTAAGGATTTTCGAAAGTATTTTGTATTTAAATACATACAATTGATGTATTTTGTATTTCAAATACTCAAAATACTTTTTTCTTCTTCTTGTTCTTCAAGTTTTGGATTTGGATTTGAAGAATGAATTTTTGTCATATTTGCCTACCCATTGCACTTGTGCTAGCCGTGCACTTAGTTTTCTTACCACAACTGATTTTCTTAACGCCATAAAGAAATCTCCAACAGCATCATGGATCCAACACCCAACACTTGCTAAATGTCTAGCATTATGGAATGCGTCTAGGAGATTCAAATACTCTGAAATTATATCAGATGTCTTGAAATATTCATTAAAGTTTCCTTGCCCAACTCGATGGAATTGTCTTTATGACTCAATCTCTCAAATATTACATTTCAAACATGATATAAACAGTATATGTGAAAAACTGGGATTGCCAACCTTCAAAGATGTTGAGTTTCAATACCTTGAAGAATGGTGTGCAGTTTTGAAACCCATTGCTGTAGCCCTTAATTTAATGCAAAATGAGAAGACGTGCTATTACGGCCAACTTTTATCCACATTAATTTCCCTTAAAAACAGATTACATATAGACCTTAAGTGCAGGGTGCTTATTTTTCAATTTCGCTAGTTTGCCAGAGGACGGACGATATTCTGTTACCTAGTAATCTACGCCATCTATTTCAAGTAACTCCAATCCTAATAAGTTCACTTTCATCAAGACTTAAAGTGATGTTTGATCTGATCCCAGAAGCAAATTGAGCTATTTTGGCAGCTTGCTGCACCCATCATTGAAGATGAGATGGCTACCTGACATTGCCTCACCAAATGATAAGAAGAGGACACTGAATATGTGTGTGAAATCAGCTGAGCAGTTGTCTGCTACACCTTTGGTCAGTTCAGACTATGAAAACAATTTTTATGTTTTCAACTCAAGTAAAACAGACTTTGAAAAGCAAAAAGAAAAGAACTTGTCTGCTGTGGAGTATGAGCTCATACAATTCTTAAATGGCAAAGGGACAACCCTGGGCACTCCAGAGAATTACCAACAGTGAAACAAGCTTTTATAAAGTGTAATACAAGTTTGTGTTCCTCTGCGCCTGTAGAAAGACTGTTCTGTTTTGCAGAATTTATTCGTTCTCAAGCAAGGGGATTCTTATCTTGTGAACATTTGATGAACTGGTTGTTTTCAAAGGGAGCAGTGCAGTAATTATTCATATGTAGCATAATTTCATTGATGACTGGGAAAAGGAAGAATGTTCAGTTACAGTGTTTACATAAAACTTCGAGGTAAAAATACTTTTAATGTTAATATAATATTTTAGATTTTCAGTATGGTAATATTGTTATTTCTTTAGGCCTATATATTGTATCGAGTATTTGAAATACAAATGTATTTTGAGTATTTGGAATATAAATGTATTTTGGTTAATTTTTTAAAAGTATTTTGTATTTGTATTTCAAATACAATTATTTGAAGTATTTTGTATTTGTATTTGAAGTACTTAGATGTCAGTATTTTGCCCAGCCCTACATGTAGGCATCGAGTCTTACTGTGTAGTATTTCGTAGAGGAAAGTCATGTTGTATATTTTACATGAAGGTGCTATTTAAAAATATTGAAGAAACTTCTATGATCCCATTGTGTGGTGAATATAGGCAAAATACAGTGCGCTGTAGTAATTTGTGTGCTAAGAAATATCCTGAAAGATGTCAACCATCTCGACAAACCTTTGCGAACCTCTTCCATCAGAAAGCATACTGAATGTAACTTTGAATGTAACTGTACACTTTGCGACCATTTTTAAAATTAAACAGTGACTGATTTAGAGGTGAAGCTGCTAGCTGCTAGCTGCTGTTGCTGTAAATCCCTTCACTACAGCAAGCTGCATTAGTCAGACAGGTGTGCCACACATTCTTCACATCACAAGTTCCTTTTGTGTCATAGACACCATTTTATTCTGGTGGGAATTAAGACAAAATATATTATATGTACCTGTTTACTGATGACTTAACATGTTGGCCATCCTTGACTAATATTGTATACTTATCTACTTTGGTTCATTGTCCATTGTTCCTCTGACTCCTCTAGTTGGACTCACTTCTCTCTCACTTGCCACTTTCTCCTCTGTATTTATTCTGTCACTTTTGTCAAGCAGGCCTCCTTGCACTCACTTTTTCTTACGCTTCTTCAAAGCTACTTCCAAAATGGTTTGTTTGTACCACTGACATCCACTTTAGTTAATTTTCCTACTTTCCCCTACCCGGTTTATTCTCTTCCTGATCTCTTCTCTCACATATTACCCCTCACTTTCACCCTTTGTCTCTTTCCTCTCATTTTCATTCCTGTTTTCTTCTTGCTCATTATCTCTTCTAATTCTTCATTTTCCATTTCACTTCCTTCATGGTTTAATGTTAAATTTTGTGGCACACAATAACATCCTTAGACATGTTGGAGTTGAGTTAGATTTCCTTATTTGTTTTTATTACAATAGTAATTAAATTCTTAGTGTATTGTAAACGTAACAAACGTTTTAAATAAGAACTCCAAAGACTACCTTTTAATACTTGGCCTCAGAGGGATTTAAATTCAGGCCTCTGTCATGAAGAATCGATGCACTCTTCAGGTAAACTTGCCCAATCCCTCAGTTCTATTCTGTCTTCATTTTTAGGAAGACTTGTGTGATTCGGATACAGTGAAGGACGAGTTGGACCTGGAAGTTGCGGCAGAAGAGAATACGATTTTGCCTGATGGGTGAGTGTGGTGTGCGAGTGTTCACTTGGTGATTTCTTTCATTGCTTCATTAAAATTGTCACATATGACGCTAATTAGAAATCTGTTACGGCATCGAATGGTTTGTCCTATAATAAGAATGATCTCGGAAATCATGAAAGGAATTATGAGGGCAATAAGTGCTAGAGAGTTTATTTTATATAATTCATAATATGAAGAGAGATGATAAGAAAATAGTTTTCTAAGACTACAAATCATCATATTTTGTAATATAATTTAGGATTTATTCCTCCTACTTTTGTGTATGAATATCACTAGTCCAAAAAGCCTCCAACCAGAAAGAGATAGTGACAACCTTAGCTAGGAGAGAATTGTTGTAGTTCTAGCATTGGTATTAGGGCTTCTTGTCACGTACATTATTTCTACATTTCCGAAATCCAAATTAAGTCTATGTAACTCAACAATGTTGTAAGTTTTAAATGCCGATTCCTGAAATAATATGTTGTTGTTGTTTTCTAATGCCAGGCGTTTGACAATAAAGTCATTTGACCTCTTGCACTCCAATATTTTTCAAAGATATTATCATGACCAGCCACTGAAGCACAGATTTTGAGGTGTTCCGAACCCATTTCTTGGTTTGAGTTGCACAATGGACAGTTAGGAGACTGATATATTCCAATTCTATGCAGGTGTTTGGCCAAACAATCATGGCCTGTTGCCAATCTAAATGCAGCTACAGACGATTTTCGTGGTAAATCGGGAATTAACTGCGGATTTTGATGCAGAGAGTTTCATTTTTTCCCTTGGAATTGTGTTATCAAATTTTGTTTGTTGAAGTCTAAGTATGTAGATTTAATAAATCTTTTCACAGAGTAATACGTAGATTTAGTAACAGATCTGTAAGTAGCAGTGCTGCCCTTCTTTGCTAAAGCATCCGCATTCTCATTTCCCAGGATTCCACAGTGGGATGGTATCCATTGGAATACAATTCTTTTATTGAGTGATATTAATTGAGAGAGCATTTTATTTATTTCTGCTGTTTGAGATGAAGGTGTGTGTTTAGAGACTATTGATACTATAGCTGCTTTGGAGTCTGACAATATAACTGCATTCCTAAATTTATTGATGTGGTATAGAAGATTCCTGAGACTTTCCCTTATTGCAATGATTTCACCATCAAAACTTGTTGTTCCATATCCAAGAGATCTATAAAGTGAGAAGAGACAGCACGTAACACCTGCACCGGCACCTTGTTCTCTGGAGATCAAGAGGATCCGTCGGTGTATAAATGAAGCCAGTTTTGTGGAGGGTACCTAATATTAATTGTCTCTAAAGACAATTGTTTCAGTAAATCGGTGTTTACTTCTGATTTCAGTATTTCTTCTGTTAAATTTAGATTACATTTGGCTGCAAAAGGGTATCTGTCGGATACAGGGGGGAGAGCCATTAATCCTTCCCATTGAAGGCTTTAAGGAACCAACCTGGACAAATACCCAATGTCCCATCCCTACCTTCCCGTGGTGCAGCTGTTAGTAAGCATAATTTTACAAGCTGAACTAAAGGGAGGGGCTACTCATCAATTAGCACTGGTCAGCTTGATGAGTTAATGACTGAATTTGGTATAATTTTCCTCTAACCAATACCTAATTCCCTCTTTACCCTTTCCTATCCAGTCCTGTGACTGAACTCTTACTTCCTTCGACCCTGACGGCATTAGAGCATTCGAGGCCTAGGGGTTCATTTCACTTTCCTTCCTCCTCCTTCTACTTTTCTGTTCCTAGTGCTGACCTGCTATGGCACTAAAATCGTCCTCCAGTGGTTTAAGAAGGGAAAGCTGGTGATCAACAAGATCTCCCAGCTAGACCCGTCGACCAACAGTAGGTGTGGTTCTCCAGACATTCTGGGGGCTGTGTGTGAATGAAGTAGCCACTAAAACGTTAAAATATGGTGTTCACTTAAATCGGCTACAACTTGCCATTTTTCACTCCAATATGAAATAAGAAAGTTTTACATCCATTGTTCAAGAATTAAAACAGAAAATCAATATCCCGAATTTAAAAGAAAACTTACAAAGTAAACCAAACCCTTTAACTCTATTAAATATAGAATATAATCCCGAAATAATATATATATATATATATATATATATAATATTATAAATGCTTTTTTGTCGATATAGCTGCTTTTTTTAAATATCTGATACATAGAACATGTGCTCTATCGAAACAGTTTATAAATGAAGTCAGACACCTTCGCTTTAGGAGTACCATTACATCACTCCGTTTGTCTTGCAGTCTTTCCTGTCGCTTCTTTTCCTCCTTTCTCGCTATATTTTTCTTTTTACATATGAATAAATATTTTATATGAATTTTCAGGATTGTTAGTGCGTTTGGAAGGGTTGTGGGGAGGTGGCGCATGTAGAATACCAATTATAGTGTATGAATGTAGTTATTTACGTATAATTATATCTGATGGTATGATAAACTATATATGTATATAGTTTTACGTAAGGTTGAAGTATACACTGACTGGCAAAAATGCAAGCCACCTATATTTTCTTTGAAATTTTCTTCCTTTTTAATTATATCAAAATAATATTTGGTGCACTACGATTCATATAGTCATCTACTTATTTCGTGATATGTAATAATTAAAGGCCCCATTTTGTGATGAATTAAACTTCCTCCAAGCGGTGCTTAAAACATATAAAAATCTGTGGGAATTTCGTGACATAAAGTTAAGTTGTGATACAAATTTTTGTGCTAAGATGCCGTGGTCTACAGGTGTTGTTACTACCAGACGTTTCATCTGCTACTGTGGCAGACATCATCAATGGTGAGGTATCCTTGGTCGAAGTGCTCTTCTAGGTGTACCTGTGGTAACTGATACCTCAACTGTTCGTCTGTCATTAGTAGGGCCTGGACTGGGCATGGTATCCTGGTGTCGCTGCATTCTGCATCCGCACTTCACTCCAAGCAACTCATATGGCCGGTTTCACCAACCTTCGTTATCAACTGCTGGGAATGCTTTGTATATAATTGTGTCATCAATTCTGATGATGTCCACCTTGTCGTCCGCAAAATTCCGCTTATATTTCCTTTTGAACTTTCAATTAAACTGCTCTACATTCCTCCTATTTATATTTGAAAACCTATTTAATTCTGTTTCATATGTTACCCAGATGTCTTCTTTTACTAAACGTTATTCCATATGTCGTTTTGTTTTTAATTACGATATGACAACATAATGTTTTAAGAAAGAATATCTAGAACTAAGATCTTCTAGATGTTCTTAAAATTTATGCCTTTTACCTGTTTGTCTATCATTGTTTCCTCAAGCCGAACAAAACAAAGTCTGCCATGATCATATGTAACCTATGAAAATTCGCGATTTCGAAGTCATGGTCGTATGAGAAATAAAATATTGTAACTTTTAATCTACTTCTACCCACCACACCTGTCAAAATGTGACTTTTATTCAATACAGCAACACAATAGTCATTATTGCACTCCACACGACGACAATGATAATACACGTGTATTATTGAGAAGATATGGATATGGAACAACAAGTTTTGATGGTGAAATCATTGCAATAAGGGAAAGTCTCAGGAATCTTCTATGCCACATCAATAAATTTAAGAATGCAGTTATATTGTCAGACTCCAAAGCAGCTATTCTATCAATAGTCTCTAAACACACACCTTCATCTCAAACAGCAGAAATAAATAAAAAGCTCTCTCAATTAAATGTATTTCTAATTTCAATTAAGGTTCACAAAGCACTAACAAAACTGTCAGTTCTCAGTTCACAGTTCGCTTGCCCTGGCTAGTTCTTGTAGCTCACTGTTAAAGTTCACTGGACGTCGAACTCAGATCCTCCGGATACGTCGCCTTCGCCTGCATACTACCACAGTTACGGACTTACTCAAGTTCACTGCACGTCGAACTCAGATTCTCGGGATACGTCGCCGCTATCCAAGACAAGACTTGAAGGCTGTCTGAAGACTGATTAACTAACTGGCGACTGACTTTCGTCGGCAACTCACGGTGTTATTTATTTACCACGAACATCTAGAATGTTCTGCATCGCGAAGCATTTGGACCTCCACAACAATCGGTCTGCAGATGCTTCCTTATTTCCGCCCATTCACAATCGCTCTTTCTTCCCTCCCACTCCGCACTGCAGCTAGCATCAGGGGTTCGTGTTTCCGTTTCCCCCCGCTTTCCTTCTCGCTGGATGCGTACGCAACCAGACGCGACCAGAACGTTCCAGATGGGTGCCACAATATGCAAGATACATGTACGAAATCGCCACGTTAGTAAACGCATGTTAATTTTAAAGAAAAGAGGCGTGATGAAACAGGCAATTTGTTAAGAATCAACGACCAGTTGTGTCGACAAGTCGTTTATGCTGATTTAAAGAAGCTTGGTGAAACCGGCCAATGGTCTTCAAGACTTGTATTACGCAATCGTTATTCTCTGCATTTTCAGACACCGCTTTTGTGCAATATAACTCCATACAAAATCTTGTTTAGAGAGTCCCTTAAACAATCTTAATTAAGAGTTCTGTCACGTCATCAGTTATTGCTATAAGAAGTTCAAAAGTCTGGCTGTTGCTCTACATACATCTCCTGCTGAGTCATAGTTTAACAGTTTTGTGAATTTTTCCACACTTTTTGCTGCTAGCTTTTTCAATCTGGCATTTTCCTTTTCACGACGACTATCTTCAAGCTTGTTCATAAAATCTGTGACATTATTAGCTAAAAAAGTGTTTCCACACACTCTACTTCATGAAGTAATACACTGACCTTGGGGATGAGTTTGTGATGTGCGATGGTGTGATGTTTGATGATACTATTATACCACACTGACACCAAAATTTACTATTGTGTTGTTGTGCCCCATATATGACACCAGTATTTTGTCATGCCACTTGCCACGACAGGGGCAGATGGCTTATGTTTGTGAACATCGCAAGTTATATCCTACTATCAAGACAACACAACAAACTAAACACTGCGTTATACTTCCAAACTATCTGATAATTTATAAACTGTACTTGCTTATGGATAGCAGGGATTCCTACTTAGATTGTGGTCTCAGATTCGAAATAATCACAACAAGATATCAATTTATTACAGATAGAATATTGAATATTGAAATTGAACGTTTTAAGAAGTATCAAGTTTGCAGTTAATTTTAAAGTATCAAAATGAACTAGTTAAATGTAAAGTACAAGAATTGAAGTGATGATCTTACTTACAGTTGATTGTAGGCGAACCCTGGTGCAATTCAAAGATGATGCCATTTTTCTTGCCTTCTTTGTGGACGTCGGGAAGTAACGACAGCTAATGCATGACCGCTGTCTTGACCAATGACTAATGACCGCCGACTAATAACTAATGACCGCGATTTCGACGTTTCATGTCCATTTATAAGTTCTCGAACCGCGTCCTTTGTGACGTAACAGAGTGACGCTATTTTACCCGCGAATCTTCTAAAAAGACGGTATTGCATTCACTAAACACCAAGCTTCTGATTCTTAACCATTCTTTCAAATCGGCATTTCCTGTTGTCACTTGGACCAATACAGATTTAAGGAACTCTCACGATTGAATCTCTGTTTTTGATTTAACCAATAGAAATGTAGACTTTAAAACGAATATCTAATTAGGAATCTCGCGAGAGACGCGGTTTGTTAAAGATCGCTGCATAATCTGTGTGTATGTCAGCTGTTGCGAAAGAATGACTGTGCGCCAAACTGCAAGCGGACGCATTTCCTGCCTAGCTCAAGGACTGGACTCTGACATCTGCTGACGTTAACTAAACTGTACTCTGTAATATGTCGAAACAAGAAGCGATCTCTGTCACATGTAAAGGCATGTCTGAATGCTTTAATAAGTACGATTTCATTACTTTCAAATAAAGTGTAAATATATTGCTTATGGTCATAACAATGTTATGATTGCTTATCATAATCCTTGGGCACTACAATACGTATTTAATGACGCTGTTGAGACAGAATGTTCTTTAACAAATGCAGCCTCACACAAAATAGTTTTTTGATCACTTGTTGACAGAGTTTAAAAGTATTGAACTACAGTGTTGGAATCATCTCGTTCCGTGAAATATTGAACTTCAAGGTAGAGAGCTGAGTTTAACCAGGATCCCCAACGAGTAAGCACAGGAGCCGGGAATAGTTTGGCTGTTTTTTTTATCGTGCTTTTGTCGCTGATACCGGTGCTTACACTTTCTAGTGTTTTAGAATGCCTTTTTGTTATGGATATGCATCTTTTGAAAGAGTATAAATTTCGTTGTAATTGTGTTGTATATATATCGCGATTTGATAGGAAAGTGTCTATTTCGCGATTATGCTCAATTTCGCAATATATCGCAGGTTCAAAACTTGCTATTATTGTATATTTGGATTCATAAAACCAAGATACACTGAAGGAAATGGTAAATCCAAAATTTCGCCAATATCATTAATACCAAAAAATAGGGGATCTAGTAATAATACGTAATAACCAGGAGTGACCTGAAAGTACTCTTTCTTCTCGCAAAATTGTGTCTAAATTCTCAAGCTCATTTCAATTGACGAATCATTTTATTTTATAGACAGATAAGCTAGTACTACATGAATATGAACCTGTAATCTACTAGTTCTGGTTTTTACGTCTGATTCCCTGCACATATTATGTTTGTGTCAGCGTTTAATTATTGTGAATTTTATTGACCGATGGTCTATTTTTGTGACAGGTTTGCCAACTCTCGTGATGACAACAGTGTATCATCAGAGTACGAAGGATTTGCACATGAAGAGCACGTGACTATCGATCAAGATGCCAGTCATTCTGTTTCCTCAGCAAAATTTTTGTCGACTCATGGAGATACTGAGCGATTCGAATGCGATATTTGTGGAACGTATTTCTCAAAATTTGATATTCTGAAAAGACATATCTTGATGCATATGCTGGAAAGGCCTTTCAAATGCCCTGTCTGTGGAAAGTCTTTTACGAAAAAGAGTGACTTAAAAAGGCATGAACGCCAGCATACTAACGAAAAAGCTTTCGAATGCAAAATTTGCGGCAAGTTGTTCTCGTATTCTGGTACTCTGAAATGCCACGAACGCAAGCATACAAGTGAGAAGGCATTCAAGTGCGATGTCTGTGGAAAGTATTTTTGGAATAAGTCTGAGGTAAAGAGACACGAACGACGACATACTGGTGAGAAACCTTTCAGTTGCAATTTGTGTGGACAGTTGTTTTCTTGTCGTAGCAGTATAAGAAGTCACAAGCTTCAGCATGCTGGTGAGAAACCATTCAGATGTAATGTATGTGGAAAGTGTTTTAGGAAAAAGAGTGACGTAACAAGACATGAACGCCAGCATACTGGTGAGAAACCTTTCGAATGCAAATTTTGCGACAAGTTGTTCTCGTATTCCGGTAACTTAAAAAGCCATGAACGCAAGCATACAAGTGAAAAATCTTTGAAATGCGATGTGTGTGGAAAATGCTTTTGGAAATCTGGTGAATTGAAAAGACACGAACGTAGACATACTGGGGAGAAACCATTCAGTTGCAACTTGTGTGGGAAATCGTTTTCGTGTCGCAGTAGTATAAGGAGCCATAACTTTCTGCATACTGGTGAGAAACCGTTCAGTTGCAATTTGTGTGGAAAGTCTTTTACGTGTCCCAGCACCATAAGCAGACACAAGCTTCACCATTCTCGTGAGAAACCTTTCAAATGCGATATTTGTGGTGCATGCTTTTTGTATCGTGTTAGTATAATGAGACATGTTCTCCAACATACTGGAGAGAAAGCATTTAAGTGCGATATTTGTGGAAAGTCCTTTTTTGATAATGGTCACCTGAAAGTACATTTACGTAAGCACACCGGTGAGAAACCGTTCGTATGTAATGTCTGTGGAAAGTGCTTCTCGCACTCCAAAAACCTAAAAGAGCACGAACGAAAGCATACTGGTTAGGAACGATTTAAATGCGAAGTTCGAGAAGAGTGCTGCCCTCTTAGGTTAAGTGTCATAACTCATTTACTGTACCATAGTACATAGAAATCATTGAAGTACTATGCTCTTGGATACTCTTTCTCGCAGTTTAAGTGTCTAGAATGTCGTGAACGGCAGTATAGTATTGTGATGATAATATTATGACGAGATGTTTGTGTGGCATACCTTTTCGCAGCGAAATAACCTAAGACAGGGCTGGGCACCAGGAGCGAATACAAACTCTAAACAGGGACGTTCAATATTCATCCGTCACGGCATCAACGCTGCGCGGTGTTCGGCGGGGGAAAAAGATGTCGAGAGAAGTCGGTACACAAGGTAATTATAGATGACGAAGAATGGAAGACGAGTATTATCATTCCAATGTTCAAAAACTGAGATAAGCAGCTACCAGATAATTATCGTGGGATAAATCTTCATGACAGCTGTTTAAAATTGACAACAAAAATAATTACAAATAAGTTAACAGAAATTTTAACACTCCAAGATGAACAACAAGGATTCCGGAAGAACCCATCGTGCACAGTTGCCATATTCATCATAAGGCAATTAAGCGAAAAGGTATTAGAATTCGATAAACCAGTTCATTTCTGTTTCTTTGACATCGAAAAAGCCTTTGACAATATTAGATTAAAACATGTCATAAAAAGTCTTGAGAAACAACATACACGTAATGAGATTATACATCTCATCCAAGATATATATACATATAATTCTTGCAAAGTAAAATTGGATGGTAAACTCAGTAAAATACTACCAACAAATAAGGGAATCCGTCAACGAGACTCTCTCAGCACACTCCTTTTTAATATTTTAATGAATTATATAATTTTTGAATTGAAAGGACTTCGTGGTTTTAAAATAGGAAATAAGAACATAAATGTATTATGTTATGCTGATGATACAGTGTTAATAGCTGATTCAAAGGATTCGCTTTAACGACTTCTCTATAAATTTGCTCAGATATGCGTCAAATGCAACTTGAAAATATCTACACAGGAAACTAAAGTATTAACTGTTTCTAAAGAACCAATGAGATGTAAATTGCAATTATATGATAAGGTCATAGAACAAGTGAATCACTTCCAATATCTGGGTGTTATGATAACAAGCCATAAAGACCTAATAGCTGAAGTTAATCAACAGACAGTGAAAGCATCACGAATCTCAAGATCCCTGAACGATACCATCTGGAATAATAAATATCTACAATTAGAGACGAAAACACGTATACATAAAACAGTAGTATGGCCAATTTTAACATGTGGTGCCCAAACAAGAGCCGAAACTACTAGATCAAAACAATTGATAAATACTGTAGAAATGAAAACATTAAGGAAAATTGTGGGAAAAACAAGACTGGATAAAATAGAAAATGCGGATATAAGGAACCAATGCCAAATACAAGAAATAGGTGAATGGGTAGAAACACGAAGATCACAATGGGCAGCACACGTGTCAAGGATGTCTGAAGATCGTATGACTCGCATAGCAAGAGACAGCATACCAGTCGGCAAGAGGAGTCCCGGTCCTAAAAGAAGATGGAGTGGAACAACAGGTCTTTAGGCCTACATCAAGACGAAGAAGATGTCGCTCATTCAATGATTCAATTGAATTAGTTCTTTTGAATTAAATTAAACTTATTTTAAGGTTTTTCTATCGCCTAGTTGTCTCCTCTTAGTCAGTTTTGTTCTTAACTTTCTTTTTCTCTCCTAGATGTCCCTACATCATTATAACACTTCTCATATTCTCTCCTACACGTTTCTCTACTTCTATTTTACTACTGCATCTGTTCTATAATGTAATTCTACATATCTCAAACTATACTATTATATCGCACAAATGCAATTTTACTACTTTGGGTTTGGTTGGGATTCGTTCCTGGGACCTCTGGCACCGTAGTACCTCGCTTTAACACGTAACACGCTCAGCTAAACAGGTACGATTAAAGATTAAAATACGTCTCTTATGTTTACTGTATAGAATTAAAGAAAATAAATAGGCCTAAATCAAATTTCGGTAATCTAAATTATTCTTGATGTTTCAAAAACAACAATTTACGTGTTTATAGCAAAGAAAAGCTGGAAAAATCTGTGGTGTTTGGGTAAAGGGAGATGAGTCATAAAACTGAGTTGTGAGATTAATGAAAATTAAAATTGAAACCCTTATTACAAATAATTTTCTACAGAAATAAAACAAATCAACTGCTAGTATTCTTTGATTTTTGCACACCCACTTGTATAATTTAACTTGTGTGTTCATCTGGGGAACAAAATTCCACCTGGACAAAAAAACGACATATTTACAAAATAAAATATAATAAAGAGTAACATTGACGAGCATTATCTATGACTTCACATTTCCAAAGCAACCTGATAAACAAGCATTTTTAGTTGAAGCGAAATTTTAAAGATACTACGATAGTAATAATAATTTATTGCATTAGCCATAGAAAGTAAAAAAATTGTAATTTGAGAAAACGTTTCAGTAATTTGAGCGTGAAGAAGAAGAGATTCATTTCGCCATGTCGTATAAACTAATACCTGACACAAGTGCAAAGAAATGTGTGAGTTGCAACTGAAGTGATGGTGTGAATTGGGAAAAGAAGGCAAAATACTCAAAACTATTCATTCTATTTGAAGTGTAAAAAGGAAATGTCTATAACCCACAACACTAGGTTCGGAAACACAAAAATAACTATAGGTCAAAGCTTCGTTCTGCACTGGACTATTTATGTTTCTACAGAGAAATATGTTATGTTATAATTACACAAAACACCAAACCTGTAGGAGAAGGACACGTGAAATTAGATTAAACACAAGTCTACACCAGAAAATATAAAAGGGGAAGACTTCTCAAGAACGAGAAAAATAGCGTATTGTATGAGTTTTTGGAGGTATCGATTGCGAGACACAAGAATCGCTTGTTTTGAAAGTGGGAAAAACAGATAAAATTACCGATAATTGAAAATTACAGGAACTCCTCTCCTTACCTTTTTGAAAATCACTCAACCTATAAAATGAAAGAGCACATTTAAAAACATGGTGCAAACGCTGTGTTAGGTGATATGTCCACCCAACCCACCCAAATAATTATTTTCCTTTTATAGCATAATTTTGCGACACAAGAGAGATTCCATTGCCATCTTATCCGATTTGACGTCAATTTTTCAGCACTGCCAACGTATGTAGATGATAAGCGAAAAAGTATAGTACAATCCAAATGAGAATTACGCAGCAATGCCTCCATTCTTAGACACTAGTTATCATAGCAATGGCATGTGTCGGTTATGATTTTAAATTACGTACTTTACTGCGCAAAATCAACATTTTGCAGTCAATGAAAGACTTCTTAGTATCTCACGGAATTATAAGAGACATTATAAACTGTCCGTCATGTGGTAATGTCTCCTATTTGAAAATTACAGGAAGACAAAGACTGGAATTTAGATGCAGCAGACGCCATGGGCAACAACGGCGATGCAACTTCATCAAAAGTGGTAGGAAAGATACTTTCATAGGAGAATCTAAACTATTGGTAGACCAGATTTTGGAATTTTGCGCATTCTGGTGCCTAGTTCCCATTCCTAGACATGTGACCCTCAGTGAAGAAGTAGAAGTATCACGCCACACGGTTGTAGACTGGTCCAACTTTTGTCGTGAAGTTTGTTTAGACTGGGTGTATGAACAATTGGTGGTCCAGGAACAATTGTGGAGATTGATGAAAGCAAGTTCGGGCAGTGAAAATACAACCGTGGACGTCTCATTGAGGGCCAATGGGTATTTGGTGGGTTGGAAAATGGTAACCCGAGGAATTTTTTATGGCACCAGTACAAAACAGAGACGCAGAAACTCTAGTCAATTTAGTACTGCAGTGGATTCTCCCAAGTACTACGATTGTATCCGATTGCTGGAACACGTACAATACTCTACAGAACCAAGGCTTTCTCCATCTGTGAGTAAACCACTCGGTGGAATTTGTGGATACAGCAGATAGTGGAGAAACCCACGTAGAAAATCTCAGAAGACTTGCTGGCGAACACATGACTCAGTTGAGTGCGCTCCTAATATAATGGCAGTTGACATTGGACATATACGTCAACATATATGCATAACTTGGAGTCAGACCAAAAGGGAAACAGTTAAGGAGGAGGGTTCGGTCCGGTGCTGTGGATTGAATTCGGCATAGCTCAGTGGTCAGAGCACTTGCTACATAGAAACAAGGACCCTGGTTCGATCCCCAGTGCCGGAGCGAATTTTTCTCCTCAAATATTAATTGTCAATATTACAGATATTATTCTGTTGGACAAATTAATAAATCTATAAAACCCTAGGTATACTCCTGGTAGCAGTGATATATAATAACATTACAATAATTACAACATTCAAATAAACGTAAAATTAAGGTTACTTTAATGCAATAAACCTAGAAGTACGTATAAATAAAGACTGAACTATAAATAACACCTACTAGGCCTGTAAGGATCATTCTATCCCAAACCAGCCAAAAAATTGAAGAATTCAACCTGATCACCTTGAATTTTAATGAAACTTTCAGGAATCATTCTTCCCAAAGATCTAAATTAAAATATATTTTTTAGAAAAATTGCATCTTCTTAGGTTTTGATGTTAATTCATTTTTATAATGTGCATAACACCTTTTTTCGTTTACCGTAACACTTTGAATTTTGAATATTTCTTATTCTGTAAGTTCTATATTGTTGTTTTACACCCCATTTTAAAACGAATATCACGAGCTTCAATTTGATATGCACTTCTACTATCAAACCTCTCATTCCTTCTCTGTTGATTTTAAAAGAATTCTTGTTTCCTCTTTGAATTTCATATTCTGTTAGAGTAAACGCAAGCTGCGCGAACTCTCGGAAACATTCGGGTGCACTCGACCTCGCTTCGATTCGATTGGCAAACTGTCGTCAGTTCTCAGTCGTCTGCAGGCTTGATGTTTCGAGTGAGATTTATCACAGCGCATGTAACGTAATCTAAACCTTGTTGCAGAGTAACTAATAACATAACATTGTTGAAAATACAGAAGCACGAATTCTTTCACATGTAAAATCACTGAATGGAATTACAAAGATGTTATGAGAAATATGTGATCGTGTAATAATTGATATTTGACATTATAATAAAAGACTAATAACTAATACTATGTGATTTTATTAAAATGTTCCGATAACTAGCGTGGTACTATGGTCGATTTATTTTAATCTGTATATACTCCTTACGTTACGAGGGGAGCCTATTTCGTTTTTCATACATTCATAAACGTTATAAATAATTCCCTAGTTTGACTGTGTAACGGTTTATTAGCACTTCCTAATTTAGAGCCAACGTATAACATAGAATGTTATACAGAACTCTGTTATTTTAAAAACACACTTTGAACTCTATAAAAATCCTGATATGAGGGATAAAACGCAGAACATGTAACGCACACGCTGGCTTCTACCTGCTCTGCACAGCAACACTCCACGATACGAACAGTTCAAGACCGCGCTTTCGAATGCGCCCTGTAATCAGCATTACGTGATTCATAGCAGCCCTGTAACGAGCATGGCGGCACGAGGACCGAATATCGTTCTCTGCACATCAAATGGGCAAGCTTTCTTTGCGCTTCCTCTAGCCAATACATTCTTCCTGTTAGCAGTCAGGAACCGTCAACCATCGTTGAGCATCAATACCGCAATTTTGTTCCAAACAACATAACCGCCCGTAAATCGTGATATTTGCGAGGAGAAGATCCATGTTTATTCCAACGAACTTATTTTTACCATTGTCTTCTGAACCGGAAACATGAACAACCTGTTCATCACTAACTCAATTTTGGTTGCAACAAAACCGGTCAGAAATAGTCCGCGTTGATATCCAAGATCATCAAACGCCATTATTTTACTCACCAACGTCCCTGAAAACTGAAGTAGACATGATCGACTGTTCCTCATTTAGGACTAAGATGAAAAGTGAAAGTTGACGAATAATAAAACTTTAATTGTGTTTTCGAAAAAGAAACTTACTGGAAATTATTTTCCTTGAAACATTTTACAATTCCTCCCACACCATCACACGCATTCTTCCCATTAAAATGTAAAAAAAATATCCACTCAGCCTTAATGTTAAAAAAAAACTATTTCTCATGATGACAAATATTGAATTAGGAAGTTGGACTTATTTTTTACTGTCATCTTTTTATGGAAAGTTGATCGAAATTTTCATTTTCTGCAATTTGTTTTGAGATGTCAAAACGATAATAATGGAATAAAATCCCGAATAGCAAAGATGATGAACCATATAATCAGGAAATTAGTACAAACGATCAATACATTCATTTTGAGGTCCAGATCATTATTTCAGATGTCGCAAATAGATATATTGTTGAGGAACAATAAATGAACATCTTATAAGTTTTGGAACTGAACCTAAATTCTTCCTGTTTTTTTAGGGAGGGATTTGGGAATAGTAAAAATTAATGAGAAATAAGTTTATATCAGAAAATTGTTTTGGAGGAGAAGATCATTTTGTCGACCTGTTGGCCTGAGTAGCGTAGTCGGTATAGCCTTCTGTGCTCAAACTTGTGGGTTCTTCCCAGCGCAGTTCGATGACATTTAAGTGTGCTTAAATGTGATGGGCCTCATATCAGTAAATTTATTGGCATGTAAAAGAAGTCCTGCGAGGAAAAATTCCGGCACAATTTCCAGTGACGCTGATATAACCTCTGGCAATTGCGAGCATTGTTAAATAAACCACAATTTTTAAATTTTAATTTTACAATGACTGCAATACAAAAACAATGACATCACTAATATTTACAGAGGAAAACAGACAGGTTCTTGATATTTCATCATCAAATGTACTTCATTATTTTATACTTCTACATTTTTATGTAAATCAAGGCCAGTCCATTTAACGACTGTCTGCTCCTCAAGTAAGTCTTCAAATACCGAAATGTTGAGAATGACCCACCCTTCTGGTGTTGGTGTAGTTAAAGGCAACGTTCAGAAAAGTTTTGCCTTGCTAAAAAATAACTTCATTGCACCTATTCAAAGATGATTAAAATCCCATGTAGGATTAGGTGAAATTTTTTTGAAAATATTTCATTCAGCATCTTCAATTCATTGAAGATTAAGACTCATGATGCATCAACATCATTGGGCCACTGATTTACTTTTGCCTCAACATGCAGTTTCTAAATCTTCATCTGATGCTCGCTTTGTTTTTAAGCAGAAGAGTTTGTTTGGATGTCAATTCCCTTATGGTTTAAAATGGAATAGATGAATAGAAATAGTCATGAACCATGATAATCAGGAAATCACAACATTACATCTTTTGATCATATTCTTTCCCATTCTAAATTTCAGGTTTTGTTTTGTAACATAAATGAGTCATTCCATAGTGACAGACGTAAACTGTGATATTTGCAATATTTAATTAAATAGTTAGCAGTTCATGACTTAGGTCAATCTGACATCATTGTCTTTTAACGTAAGCATTTTCAAAATATAAATCACAAATTCTTAATAAAAAAAATAATTAATAATGTAAAAAGTCATGATGATGTTATATGGTGTGATCTCATTCTAACATTTTCAGGTTTTGTAATTTAATAAAACTGAAAATGTTCATTTATTGACAAACGACATAAATACATTCAGTTGTTTTCCAAAATAGTTAACAGTTCATGAAGGAGACATCACTGTCTTTTAACGTAAAATTTCAAAATATAAACACATGTCTATTCCATAAAAAGAAATTTTAATAATGTAAAAAATATGAGATATTATACAGTGACTGAACATATTTCTTGCCACTTAATTTATTACAAAATGGAAAATGTCCATTTTTTGCCAAACGAAAAATACATTCAGTTGTTTTCCAAAGAATTAACACACTTGTGTAGTACATGTAACTGCTAAATCATATACTTTAATAAAAATAACAGTCAAGTTAACAAATAAAATATTACAAATTATATTGTGACTCATGAACATTTCTGTCAAGTGATTACTAATTTTTTCAAATGCATCTAGAGATTTATACACTATGCCTACAGTTCTTATTATATAAAGCAATACTTGATTACACTAAAATACACTTTCAGATTTAAAATAGCCACGGTTGTTTACAACCATATGTGGTGATATCTCCTGTGTAATGCCATGTGATGAATACACCAATATAAGTATCCACTTTTCTGCCATTTGTAGTACTTCCCTTTCTTGAACATCACAGAAACTTTAAATTCTTCGCCACCACAAGCTTTTGTAACTTCCTCTGCTTATTTAACGTCTTTTTTTAATTGATTATTTAACGATGTTGTATCAACTACTATGGTCTGTCCAAAACAACTTCCGACCTGACAAATGGCGCCTTTAGCATGTTACCATGGCAACAATTCAAATCAACCAATCACAAGAGACGCGTAACCATGGTAACGGGGCGGTGTTGCCTTGTCTATGTTTACAAGTTGCACGTGAATACCAGGGCCTAGTGGTGAATACAATGGCCGGAATGACTGAGTTGGCTGGTTAACGCGTGCTTTGTGTGAATTAAAAATATTATTTAGTTGTATTATTGTTTTAGTGTATCGATAATTATTGTGTTTAAATTATATTACACTATTATCTTCGTTGTCATTGGTGGAGTGTGTGTTTTCTAGTTTCTGCTAGAGTTTTTAAATAGATGACTTGTGCAATGTCGGAAGGAAGGAAAGGCAGGCGGAGAATAAAGAATATTGGACAAGGTGTCCCGTTAAACAGTCAAGCGCGAGAGATGGTGTGTTAAGTAAGCGAGTATTTTGACAGGAGAAAAGATAATGGCGGGCCTCTTTTACCTTTGGCGCAAGTCGTAATGAGAACTGTAGCTTGTGTTAAAATTAATAAGAGCACTGTTACCAATATTTGAAAAGAAAAAGGCCGTGAAGATTTTTAATTATAAATATTTTTACAGTTTGCAATTCTGTCAACGTCTTTCTAACAATATTACATTGAAGAATACCAACACTCATAAAAGTAGAGGCTTTGTATTAAATTAAAACTGTTTTTACAGTTTACAGTCCTTTCGACGCTTTTCTAACGGTATTTACATTGAAGAATACCGGTACTACTACTACTACTACTACTACTAATTATTATTATTATTATTATTATTATTATTGTTATTATTATATTATTATTATAGGTTAATAAAAATAATAATGTACACAAATTTTAATGCCTAGAGTTCAACAAATTGGTTAGAAATGTATGTGTTCATGTCAGCCGTTCATTACTGCACTCTATCGGCAGCGCTCTCGCTTACACGAAAGATGGGCAACATGACAACATTGCTCCCCCTTCTCTATAAGCTGTCAAGTCGGAAGTAGTTTTGGTCAAGGTATAGGTTATTTAGCGTCGATGGGATTGGTGATAGCAAAATGATATTTGGCGAGATGAGGTCGAGGATTCGCCATAGATTACATGACATCTGACTTACAATTGGAGAAAACCTCGGAAAAAACCTAAAACAGGTAACTTGCCCCAATCAGGATTTGAGCCTGGGCCCACTCATTTCACGGTCAGATGTGCCTACCATTACTTCATAGCAGTGGACCGAACATGGGTTATGTACATTAATTCTTTTGACTTTCGGTTAGCTTTCTTAAGAATACGCATAAAGAAATGTAGTGCTTTCTAGGCTACCCTTGTAATATTAGTTATTTATTTCAACCGTTAGTTACTAAAATATATACAGTACCTAAGTGTTTACTTGTGGCACTGGTGATCCATTTAATTGGTATGTGAGACGAATTTATTTTTGTGTTCTACAGAAAGATACATATTGATTTACTTTTGCTCACATTGATTTTCATTTTATTTGTTGTAGTCCAGTTTTCAATAACGTCAAGATAGTTTTGCAAGGCGGTGATATGAGATTTGTCAGTATTTTTTTCTATATATTATACAATCGTCCACGAATAACCTTGCCTGAGAAGTGGTATTTCTATTTATATTTTACAATAATTTTGAGAAAATATTTTGCACAGAGAAGCTCTTATACATTTAATTTTACTTCTGAGACCAGTGAAATATATGCCAATTTTATTAGAAAGGTGCATGTATAATTATCTTAATAGCATGATGTTAGTTAGTGGAGTTTAAAAAGGGCGCGTCAGCTACTATGCCTATTTGCGCCCTTATCAAAAATCCTTCACTAAACAGAAAAACAATACAATGATCTGAATACTTAAAAGAAATAAAGCGTTGTCACGGTTAAAATAAGGTTCACAAATGCAGTTTCAACAAGGTGTTGCATAAAAAAACATAAGAGTGAGCAGTTCTGAGACCCTACCTAGTATTTAAGGGAACGCACAAGTGAAATTACTAAATCTTACAGTTTTCATTTTTTTCTCAAAGACCAAGGACACCAGAATAAAATTATGTGACACGTTTCAATAAAGGGTAAGTGATTTTCTTTACTTTTCGATGGAACCATTTATATATAAATTAATTAAATTAATATATAAATGGTTCCACACGAAAATTAAAGAAAATCAGTTCTGATTTCATCTTAATAAGAAACGTGTCCTACCTAGTATCCTTGGTCTTTGAAAAAAAAAGAAACTGTAAGGTTTAAATAAATGTACCCCTTAAAAATAAAATAAATGCCACCAGAAATAAATTGGCGTATTTATAAAATGCTCGGATGTAAAAGGTCCCAATCTCAAGTTTGTTAAAAACATATACTAAACAAATGTAACCTCTGGATGTAAAGGGTCCGGAGGATAAGTAAAAAGTGGTCATTAAAAAACTAAATCACCCTGTCAAGTCCTGGTATTCGATAAAAATCTCAGAACTGCATTTGTACAATTAAAATCATTTCCAAGAGTGTCACGTACAGTCGGCTAATTTCCATATCGCTCATGGTGACGGTCATATTTTCTACAACAAAATAAAAAATGTTCCACCGTAAGTGGAAAATGGCATATATATCACACTCTGGCTGAGGCTCGCCACGTAAGAGATGGCCAAGTGTCAGATGACAGTGGCCAATCCTCAGCCGGGTGAGTAAAGCTTCGTGTCATGACGCTCTTGTGGAAAAATCCCAAACTCGAACAGTGTTCTTTATTCTTCGTAATATCTTTCCCTCTTGTGCAGACCATTGGCATTCCCATTTCCACCATATTCTATGTTTCAGGTAATTTTGAATATCTTGCCACCTCTCACGCCAGTAAACCTCAGACCCATTCATAGCACCGTCCCTTGCTGCAGCATCCGCTGCCTGTTTCCAGGAATGCCAACATGACCCGGAGTACACACTACTCCAATCTCATAATCAGAGGTTAGGGGAATGTGGAAAAGTTCCTGGGTTCTCAACACAAGCGGATCATCAGAATTCAAATGCGGTATGGACTGACTGGCGTTTAAAGAGTCGGAGCAAATAAGGAATCTGCCCCGGGGTTGTCTAATTAAAAACAATGAAGCTCTATAAAAAGCATATAGTTCTGCGGTAAAAACACTGGTGTACTGGCTCAATTTATATTTAAATATATCTCCATTTGCAACAAAGGAATAATCAACATAATCATTTACTCGGGATCTGTCAGTAAAAACTAATGAATAATTTGGAAACTGTGATAAAAGTTCACTAAAACGAAGTTTATAAACAAAAGCTGGTGTAAAGTTCTTAAAACTTGGACTCAGACTTACATAAAACATGGGATGTCGCATAATCCACGGTGGAGTGATGATATACTCCAGTGTGCGAACTGTTGGCAGGTGGATGTCGAGCTTGGAGAGCAGTTCTCGAAACCGCACACCTGCTGGACGAAATCTCCGTGGATTTTCACTGTATCAGCCGTAAAGAGACAGATGGTAAAAGGAGTCGTAAGAATTGTGCTCGGGCCCCTGTAGCGAGGCGTATCTCATGATGATGGATAGTGTCTAAGAGACGTAACTTCGATTTATTTGCTGAGCCATAAATAAAACAGCCATAATCTAGCTTTGACCGGATAAGAGCATGATAAAGACATAAAAGCACTATGCGGTCTGCTAATCCTCCATGCATAAATCTTTCAACCAACGTGATACCGTGGAAACCAAAGGATGAAGCTGTAAAATATCTAGGAGTGCACTTAGATCGCCGTCTGTCATGGAAACATCACATCTACAACAAACTTAAATTGGCCTACTCAAGACTCGCTAAATTATATCCGCTCATCAACAAGAAATCATCTCTACAGCTACAAAATTGCATGCTACTTTACACATCTCTATTACGACCTCTACTGCTTTATGCCTGTCCTGGCTGGGGAGGAGCTGCAATAAGTGAAATTAAACACATCCAGTCATTTCAAAATAAAGTCCTACGAATTTCACTCAATTCTCCTTGGTTTGTCCGTAACAGCCAACTACACAGAGAAACTGGTATTGACACAATCAAACAGTTTATTCATTCGCAATCTAAGAAGTTCTATAACAACCTAGAAAATGTTCCAGGCGCCATTCACTACTCTCTCGGAAGGAAGTCCACATTTCCCACCAGAATCAAGAGCCGACTTCAAATGGACCTTATATAATAATCAAAATTTATCGTCACACCAACCTATGTATATAATTATTTATTAACAATTATTTTTGTTCATTGAGGAGCCCAATCTAGGCTGCCCTCAATTCAGTGTCATGTATTGTATTTATATTTTATTTAGAAATGATCTGTATAGCGCTAAATGCGCTGATCGATCAATAAGTTATTTAAAAAAATTCAATTACATATGTCTGTAATTGTCCTAAGTGAAATTTATTCATATTGACATATTCGAACAATGTTTTGCATACTATAATATCATACAATAAGCATATTTTAATTTGTTTTCCATATTATTTTTATATAAACGTTAAAAAATCTATCTACCTGTGGTACAGTTAATCTGGAGAATTATGATGAAATAACTACAGCAACATTTATTTACAAAATGAACTTGGTGAAATCTCTACAATAACATATACTTACAAAATTAACTTAGTGAAATTACTACAATAATATTTCTTTTCACAAAATTAACTTTGTAAGTCAACAATGACCAAAGAGTGGAAGTTAATGCAATTGCATAGACTATATTTGTCATAAATGTAAGTGAAATTAGAGTGGACATAATTTGTTTTGGATATTTTAATATGTTTTGCATAGTATTAATGCATATTAGCAAGGTTAAAAAAAATCTAGGCACCTGTGGTACGTTAATCTGGAGAATTACTATGATGAATCTCCGTACTACAATAACAATTATTTACGAAATTAACATAGTGAAACTACAACAATAAGATGTTTCTTATAAAATTAGGACCTATCTTGAAGTCAATAATTACCAGAGGTGGGTGAATAATTTACTATAATTGCACATCTCTTCATAAATCTCATTATATGTGGACACTTCAAGAATTTTTGCTTGGGGTGAGCAAGTTTTATTTCATTACATTGGCACATTCAAATAAAGTTGTACGGTACATAAGTAACACATTATTTTAATTTGTTTTGCATGTTATGTACATACAAACATTTAAAAAACGTTAATCTGGAGAATTCCTATGGTGAAACTACTATAATAAACATATTTTAGTCCACACCTGTGGAAACGGTCAGCGCGTCTGGCGGTGAAACCAGGTTCGAATTTACGGGGCAAGTTAGCTGGTTGAGGTTTTTTCCGGGGTTTCCCTCAACCCAATACGAGCAAATGCTGGGTAACTTTCGGTGCTGGACCCCGGACTCATTTCACCAGCATTATCACCTTCATTTCATTCAGACGCTAAATAACCTAGATGTTGATACAGCGTCGTAAAATAACCCAATAAAATAAAAAAAAATAAAAAACATATTTTATTTACAAAATGAACTTAATGATACCCCTACAATAACATTTTATTTACAAAATTAACGTAAAGTCAACAATTACCAAAGGTAGGAAGTTCATGCAATGAAAATAATAGCCTGAACGCTGGAAAGAGAAAATGAATTATCTTAATAAATACGATGTTGCAACTAGCAATAGGAAAACTGTGTTAGATACTTCGGTACCATGTAGACCTATACTATTTTTGGTCGCCTAAATATAACATTGTAGGTTCTTTTTGATGTGTAGGTCTATTATTCAAATCAAGAATAAATTAATAGAGATTTTATGTATTATGAATTATAATTTATAATTATTGGCTGTCATAAATTTATAATGAATAGGCTACCATAGTTATAATTATTTGTTTTTACAATTCTGTATATGCTTAGCATATTTAAGCAATTTCATGGCACATAGCTTATAATTATAATTACTATTCAAGAAGAGCAACATTTCAGTTTTTCTTTTGCTTAGTCTATTCCTTCTTTCTGAAAGCAGAATGCCTGCTTTAGAGAAAATTCTTTCGGATGGTACTGATGTACCCAGAGTGCATAACTGTTCTTGCACAACCTTCCCCAGGTGCGGATAATATTAAATGTGAAGCACACGAACGCCATTTCATAATTTCAATTAAGAAACACGCCAAACGAATTATCTTTGCACCAAAAAGCGGATGCTCCCTGGACCAAAAATACACAAATTCAATCTTCTAACACGATTTTTTTTAATACTTACGTTTTAAGTTTATTTCAGCGATTTTGAAAAAGGTAAGCAGTGGCGTTCCTGTAATTCACAATTACCCGGATAATTATATTGGTGTTCTTTCCACCATTTCAATGGGTCCTTATTTCTTCCAAGAATATCATCTTCAAGATACCGATTTACTTCAACTATGGCCTTTGACATCGAAGTGCCCTTTTGTCGTCTTCTGGTAGCCAAAGTTGTGTCGAATAAATTCCAAACGGATAGCGAATCATTTTCTTGCTCTTCTTCCATGGCTGTATCATGAGGTTGGCTTGTAGCTTTCTCACTCTATTTCAAGCATGCTGTTACCAATCCTCTTACCTTCTTTTTTGCATTGTCTGCAACATCTTCATTCTTGAATGCCAGAGTTTTGAACCTTTGATCTAGAAAGGTACAGACAGTAAGTGTTGCACTATGTTCCAAATTTCCAGTCTCTCAGTTATGGAAGTTTTAAATTTTTGTACTACTTCCTTAACTTCTTTACTGAAGTTCATTTTAAGAAAAGTATCACATACATTATCTAATCCATGTACCAGGGAGATGATCAATGAGGCTGTGGCATACTTTTCCCCCACTCATTGTTTTAGTTACTGTTTCAAAAGGGTTTAAAACCTCACAAATTCTCTGGCCACTTTCCATTCGTCTGCATTTAAATTTGAGAGGCCCCTGTCAAGTACGGCTATGGTGGCTTTCAAAGTTTCCTGTCCAAAGTCAAGGAAATAAAAACAGAATTGAATCTCCCTAAATCTAAAGAAAACATTTTAAGCAGAGAAAACCCTCTAACCTTCGAACCAATTAACATTCAACTAGATTTAGAAGAACCAGTTACAAAATCTGAAACTTCCAAACCTGTACTAAAAGCGCTGGCATTAGAAGCTGTGAACAATAGATACCCACCAGAAGAATGGTTACATATCTACACAGATGGGTCTACTATCGATAACAACTCAGGATCAGGAATTACGTGTGCGTTATTCTCATTTTATCAACCAGCAGGACATCATACAACAAATTTTGATGCGGAAATAATGGCTATTCATATGTCACTCCAACACCTACTATACAGAATAGATAAATTTCAAAATGCTGTCATTCTCTCTGATTCTAAAGCAGCATTATATGCAATAAATTCATATAAAATGATGTCAATCCAAATTAAAGAATGTCACAAAATGATCCAACAACTTCAAAAACTACAGAAAAGAATTCAATTGCAATGGATACCTGCACATTGCGGAATTGCTGGAAATGAAACTGCTGACTTTCTTGCCAAAAAAGGATCCCATTTAATTCAGAATACAAATACAAGCCTACCTTTTACATCCATCAAAAGACTAATTAAAAATAAATATAAAATCAAGCAAAACCAAGCACTATGTACCAAAGCCAAAGATAGAAATGGAGCATTTTAATAAAAAAAAAAAAAAAACAGAAATTATTCCAAGAAATCCCACGTAAATCTGCAGTAGCAAAATTCAGACTGCTTACAGAACACGATTATTTGGCCAAACACTTGAATAAAATAGGAATTTACACAAATCCAAATTGCCCTCTATGCAACAAAGAAGAAGAAATGACTGAAGATCATCTCATAACCTGTGAAGTTCTACCTGATGGATCCACCACAGAAAAATATTGGACAGCAAGAACGCTAATGGCTTCGTTGCCAAAGCCCAGCATTAGATAACAACAACAACAACAACAACAACAACAACCAGATTCTTGAAGTACAGTAATCCTCTGAAGCATATAAAATATTGAGTTCCATCTGGTAGGAACATCTTGCAGTAGCTTCAGAGGATTCTGTCCTTTCCTTAGCTGGTAGTCTTTGAGTTTTTCACTTGCAGTGCAGCTCCTTTTAAAATGAGCAAGAATTACACGTACCTTGTCTACGAGAACCTTTACATGCATATTATCCAGACCCTCTCACTACCAGGTTTAGTGATTGTGCGAAACAACCGAAGTGCTTCCACTTCAGATTATTTTTATAGCTCTTTTCATATTTGCTGCATTATCAGTCACAGCCAGAATAATTTTGTCGGTTATTTCCCACTCTGTTACAATTCCCTCAAACAATTGCTTAAATTCTCACTTGTGTGTTGCTCTGGAAGCTCAGTACATTTAAGTAGAACGGAATTTAATTCAAAATCGCTACTTATAAACTGAACTATCACAGCTACGAAGTTCTCTGTATTCACAGATGTCCAGATATCTGTTGTTAAGCAAACTTTTTTTACTTTTTGAACCTTTTCTTTAGTTTGCATTAGACATTCCTCATATTATAGTGCTGGTAATATTGAATTTGATAACATATACCTGCTAGGTAATTTCTATGACGGATTCATTTTCTTTACAAATTCTTGAAACCCTTCACCTTCAACAATACTGAGAGGTTGGTAGTCTTTAATGAACAATAACATAAGTTTATCATCTATTTTCTTTTTTGTAATTATCGAAAGTTTTCTAGGGATGAATGATGTTATTCTTTCTTGTCTGAGTGTTGAAGATGAGATGGATAGTTCAGAAACTGACGTACCAGAAGACATGGACACTGATATTGATGGGGGATCATCAGGATCAGATATTGAGGAATACTGTAAGTGAGGCAAAATAATAAGAAATTTACAATATTGAATTAATTAAAATAAAATTGGCATTCAAAAATAATAGTATGCATATATGCAATTGGTTTCTGTGTTTCTCTTAAGCTTTTTACGTTACATGTCATAATTGAATCCATCTCTGAAAAAATACCGAATTCCTACTGATATGAGACAAGCGACTTTAAAACGATTAAAAAGCATACCTGTCTGATCCTTCTCAGTTGCGTTTGATGACTAGTAGATGGGAGTGAGAGCCTTGTTCGTAGATCTTCAATCAGGAACATCTCACGGGCCAGGTCGTAAGCTAATCTGGAGGGGGAAAATTATGAAATCCCTAGTGCGGCCTTTAGGCGAATGGCAGCAGGCTTCTAACAAATCACAGCACGAAGCGCAGAGGAATCCAACTGAAAGGGAGAAAATCGAAGAACCCCCAAGAAGATCACGAAGCTTTCGAAAGCGAGAAGAGGAAAAATATAAGTGGAAAAGCAGCCATAGAAAAACGACGACCAAGTGTACAAGAAAAGGATAAGACAGCAGCGAACGAGGACCCCCCCACGCTAGAGAGCAACTAGAGGAGGGCACACAGAGTGCAGCCATAGAGGCCGACAGTCAACCATGGACCCAGGTACGACATAGAAGGGGACAGCGTCAACCCGCACAGCCGGGAACACTGACACCAGAACAAGCCATGACGATCTACAAGCAGCTCAGAAAACGGCATGGTTGTATGTAGGAAGGCTGAGACAGGAGACCACACCCGAGGCTGTGAAGAGGTTCCTAGAAAGAAAAGGAATTGAAGGAGAGATAGTATGCGATGAACTGACTTCTATAAGCAGCAACAAGACCTTTAAGGTGGGAATAGCTTTCAACCTCCTAGACAAAACAACCGACACAAACTTCTGGCCAGCAGGGATAGTAGTCAGGCGATTTCGTTTCTTCTGGAGAAGCGAAGGAGCATCCCTCGAATAAAGCCAAGAACAAGCAAGACACCCAGCAGAGCAACGAAAAAGACGAGTGGTCCATGGCGCTATGGAACACTGAAGGACAAAGGAGCATAATGAGCGTAGTTACGGAAAACGCACTGAAAGAATACGAAGTCTTGGTCCTCACAGAAACACTTGCAGGAAGATATTCTACGCATGCACCAGCCACACAGAATGCCGAGGGAAGACCGTCAGGAGGGGTAACGTGCTACATCAGCCCTAGAATAGGACAACGAATCCTAGATCATACAGAGGAGAATATGAAGACCAACGCTCTCACAGTAGCTGGCCTGTACTTGAGGCCGCAAACAGACATATTGCAAATTATAGACACTGCAATGGACGTCATCAAATATACAGCACCAAAGGATCCAATCATAATAGCGGGGGATTTTAACTGCAGACTAGACAAAGAAAATCGGAGAACCGCAATCTTAAGGGAAAGTATGGAAGAGGAAGGCTTCACACTCATTAATAAGGCTGAGGAGAAAACGTACTTCGCCCCGAACGGAAGCAGTACAATCGACTTGGTCTTCGTAAGAGGAAACAACTTAGAAGTCCGGAAGCAGGAAGTCCTGACAACTTCAACGCTTACGCCACTTAGGAAACGTCCACCGATTGTCACAAAATTCAGGATCCACTCAACCATACACAACGAGACAAAGCAAGAAAACTCCAAAGCGTCACGACAAATAAACACTAACAAAATAGAGGAGTCGACACAGGAAATCCAGGCAATAAGAAAGGAGATCCGCGAAAACAACTTAACAGAAGCAATGGAAAAAATAAAACTTCTCCTCAAGTCGTCAACGACACAAGCAAGGCAGAGAAAGGCAAAGTCGTAGTTTGACGCACATTGTTACAAAGGCATGAATCTCTCAAAGCGCTTCGACAAGCCAGGGCGACAAATAACTCCCAAGATTTAGTGCACTACGCTCAAGCCAAACGGAAATATAAGCAGCTATTAAAGGAGATGAAAAACCCTTTCACGGAAAGGATAACACAGGAAATAGCAGCGGCAACCAGCACGGACCTATTTATAGCCTGAAAGAGAGGGAAAATAACCCAGTCACCAAACATCTCCATGCAAACATGGCAAACTCATTTCAAAGCAATCCCGAACCCAAACGGGGAAGAGCAAGCTTATTACGAAATGGAACCACCCCCAAACGCACCAGCACAACCAATCACAGAGTAAGAAGTGATAAAATCGATAGTAAGACTGAAGAAAAACAAAGCAGCAGGACCCGACGGAATCTGCAGGCCACCAGTGTGATCCTGCTTCAAACATGGGTAGACCTCCTCAACAAATGTCTAGAAATCGGGGAAATACCAAACAGCTGGAGACACGCCACCCTCAAGATGCTCTACAAAGGAAAAGGCGCTACAAATGACCCGAATTCATACAGGGGAATTGCACTGGGAAGCAATCCTTTCAAGCTACTAATCCACATTCTGAATAGAAGGCTAACGAAAGTCCTAGACCCACAGATCGCCTTCCAAAAGGGCCGCTCCACCCTTCAGACAGTAGAAATCCTCCTCGGAGACATCGAAGAAGCCCTGGGAAAGCCAAAGCAGAAGTTCTACGCCGTGTTCGTGGATTACTGCAAAGCTTTTGACTGCATAAACAGACGGAAGCTGATGGAGAAACTCAAGACCAAGAAAGGATTAGATGACCACACCCTGGTACTTGGTCAGAACTTCATACAGATAGACGACACGGTGCAGAAGTCAAAGGAAGTCACTCAGATCAGAGGCATGCCACAGGGAGACCCACTAAGCCCTCTGCTTTTCAACTTTTGACAGCGGATATAGTACAGATTTGCACGCCCTCAACGGTGATGTATATGTACGCCGACGACATGGTGCTGGGCTCAACCAACAAAAAAGCTCTACAGGAAACGATAAACAATCTCGCAGCATGGGCGGATAAGAATTGCCTCACCATAAATCAAAACAAGACGCTGGAAATGGTATTCCGGAGAGGCGGAAGAGTAGTGGATGATGACCATATACAGCTAAGAGATGAACCACTACTCATCACAAATGCTTTGAAGTATCTACGGGCAACGCTTCAGACAACAGCTAACTCCTTCAGGATACACATCAACGAACGTGCTTCAGCAGCCATAAAAGGGATTCACGATGTAGCAAACATCACACAACTGTCATTACCGACAGCAATGACTCTGCTCTACACTTACTTTAATATAGATCCCAGAAACATCCCATTCGAAAGGCTTCTCGCCAGAATGAGTATGCACTGTTTCAGATATCCCGACCTTGAAAAACACTTCCTACAAACATCACACTGGACTGCTTCTCGATGGAATAGATACGTGAATGTCTCTAATATCACAAAAAGTGAATGACGGCATTGGCTCAAGCGAACCCAGGTCGCAACATAATAGTCGCAGGAGACATGAACTGCAGGATAGACCTCGGCGACCACAGAAGCGACGAATTACTAAATCTGATGAAAGAGGAAGGAGTCAAGCTCCTCAACAAAAGAGACAACAAAACATACTTCTCGCACAATAGCAGCAGTACCATAGACCTCATCTTCTACAAAGGCCCTGAACTCAACCTTACAGAACACAGGGTGTGTTACAACACAGCAGGAACACCGCTAAAAAAGCACTGCCCAATAATAGCAAGCTTCTCTATTCACGGTCAGACAAAGCCCACAAACCATCCCATTCCGGAGACACCCTCTTCAAGGAAACTAGACGAGAACGCGATTAATAGAAACACGGATAAACTCGACGAAATTAACAAACTGATAAAAGAACACAACCTAGACGCTGCCGCAATAACCCTAGAAGAGCTCATCAAAGATGCCACCGTGCCCAGGTCAAAAAGAAGAGCCCAAAAATGGTTCGACGGTGAATGCTACCATGAGAGGAGAAAAGTATTAGAGAAGTTGCACATCGCAAAAACCACAGATAACCAAGTGGATCTAAGAACCTACTGCGAATCCAGAAGAAAATACAAAACCCTACTGAAACAGAAACGGAAGGACTTCATCGAATTCGAAGCAGTTAGGATGGTGGAGCAAGCCAAGAGAGACCCCCACGTGGCTTTGAAGCCCATAAAATCTCAAACCATAGGACAAATAGACATGGCCACCTGGGAGGAGCACTTCACTAACATACTTAATTAAGGGAAGAACGCAGCTGCATACACAACGAAGACTATAGACAGAGACCATACTAACACACACCCTTTTACAACAGACGAAGTACAGGACACCATAAGGAACCTAAAGAACAACAAGGCGGCCGGCCCGGATCTTCAACGAGCACATCAAAACTTCTGCCAATCTACTTCTCCAAGCCATCACAGTTCTTTTAAACCTCTGCCTAAGAATGAGCAACATACCAACTGGATGGAGATCGTCGACCTTGAAGGTGCTACACAAAGGAAAAGGCGATCCAGGCGACCCCAACCAATACAGAGGAATAGCCTTGGAAAACAATATCTTCAAAATCCTGACCAAACTAATAACAAAACGTCTTACAAGAGAAACAGACCACACAATTCCTGACGACCAATTCGGTTTCAGAGCAGGACGAAACACACTACAAGCAGTTCGAAACCTGATCGGAGACATAGAAGATGCTCTAAGATTTCCCCGAGGCAAATTCCACACGGTCTTTATTGACTATACCAAAGCCTTTGACACACTCAATAGGAACGTCATCTCATCAAAACTCGAGGCAATGACAGGAGAGAATAAAAAACTGATAACACTGATTCAGAATATACTAAGGAATAACACGGTCCGAGTCTCTGACAACATCAGCATATCAGAAGAAATTACCAAGACCAACGGAATGTTGCAGGGAGATCCACTCAGTCCCCTGTTGTTCAACATTGCCACATATGATTCAGTCAGCAGAATACGACAGGAAGCGAGGAAGTGAAAATATACATCTCTGCCGACGACATGGTCATCGGATCACGTGACGCAAACGAGCTGCAAAAAGCAACTACGGCACTGGAGAAATGGGCTGAGGAAAACGAACTACAGATCAACCTAGAGAAAACCGTGCAGATGACTTTCCGAAAAGGCGGACGAATATCAACTAATGACAGAATACTGCTGAAGAACGAACCAATACACATGACAAACTCATTTGAAACCTCGGCATGACCCTGCAGACAACAATTACGTCTTTCAGAATCCACTTCAAATCCAGAGTGGCAGCAGCCACAAACGCTATATACGATATCAGATCACTGAGTAGACTCTCCCTAAGTTCAGCTATGGCACTCTTCAGAACGAAAATAGTCCCCATCCTCACCTACGGAATCGAGATGATATGGGAAAAACTGAATAACACCGACCTTCGTACCTTAGAAGCAGTGAAAGCACGATTCCTGAAGCCGCACTGGGCGTGACTAAATACACACGCTGCAGACTAGTCTAAGAGCTCGCAAAAGAGACGTTTCTGAGAGAAGACCTGCGTCTAGAGTTCTCCCTGCCTGCCACAAACTGTTGGGCAAAATTATTGAAAGAACGGGAAGAGAAACGAAATGAGATATGGCTGGAGTTCTACTCAACGGAAGCAATAGTAAACCGATCATGGACGGACACGGATCAAGAACTTCGCCACTTTGTCACCTCCATGGCAGTACATGGCTACCACCACAAGCTCTGAAAATCAAACATTTATCACGACCCCAATCCAGACTGTATATGGAACTGTGCGACCTAACCTGCGATTGATACCACATCACCCAGTGCAAAAAGCTTCACAAACCAATAATCGAATACAGCAAGAACTAAAGTGGAATCCACTAACACACTCCTGCACAGTTTGTGCGCATTTCATATTTCAAAAAGTGAAAAAACATATCCCACAAATATGACATTTCTATGGCTTCTTACGAGCATGAATGCGTGCATGCAATCTGAGATTGCCAGAGGTTATAAATAATTTCTCACAGATACCACACTTGAATGGCATCTCGCCAGAGTGAGTACGTGCGTGCACTCTGAGAGCGCTAGACTCTACAAAACATTTACCACAAACATTACACTTATATGGTCTCTCGCCGGAATGTATACGTGCGTGCGCTATTAGATGAGTTGACCGAGCAAAACTTTTCCCACAAACGCTACATTGGTACGGCTTCGCGCCAGTGTGCGTACGTGAGTGAACAGTAAGATCATACGATCTTAAAAAACATTTGCCGCACACATCGCACTTGAATGGCTTTACACCAGAATGAGTTCGTGCGTGCACTTTGAGAACACTCGACGCTACAAAACATTTCCCACAAACATCACACTTGTATGGACTCTCGCCGGAATGTGTACGTCCATGCGAAATGAGATGAATCGACTGAGCGAAAGTTTTCCCACAGACGTCACATTTGTAAGGCTTCGTGCCAGAGTGCGTGAATGAGTGCACGGTTAGGTCACTCGTTCTGAGAAAACATTTGCCACACACTTCGCATTTGTAAGACCTTTGTCCACAAAGCTTACGTCTGTGCAGAATGAAATATGCGGACCGCACAAAACATTTGCCACACACGTCGCATCTGAATGGCTCCTCGTTTTTGTGCGTACGCAAGTGGTCTTTCAGATGTCCAAATCGTTTAAAACGTTTGTCGCAGGTATCGCATTTGAATCTCCTTTCGGCGGTATGATTGCGCAAATGTATTTTGTGGCTTTGAAGAGTCTGTAACAACTTGCCACAAATATTACACTTGAAGGAACCTTCGCCTGTGCGAATGTCGGGCTGTATTTCTATGTTGTTTCTTCTTCTAAGAAACTTATTGTAGATCTGTGGTTCTAACTTACTTTCTCTGACAAGATCCTCCGGGAGACAATTATCAGGTCTTGAGAACTTCGCCTGTGCCGTTTCATTCCCGTCAGTGTCCAGAGTGCTGGAATAAAAATATCTCGTAAGTGAAAGTTACCAACATCACAATAAGAAAAGGCAATAACTTTAATAATTTTATGTTTTTTACTTGAAGAGAATACTTATTGACATTTACTAAAGTTATTAAATTTGAATTAAATACTATATTAGAGCTATGAATTTGGTAATTATGTGCTATTAAGTATTGTAGAGTATTCTATACACCAAAACAAATATATTTTGTCATATAAACATATAGCCAATACTCCACTTTTGTTAAGATATGGCAACATTGCGTTATTTCAAAGCTGATCTACCAATTATTTGTGGCTAAAATAGGAAATAGATTGAAACACAAAATAATATACGAAGTAACGTCATGAAGATGTGAATTAAAGACATGGTCCATGTATATATTGCCTGAAAATAGATATTGATCCTTTGCGTGTTTGTGTTTAATCTGTAACTATAGTCAGTGTATTGATATTAGTATCTCTTTGTTGTTACCTATTGCTTTAAAAAGAATGTGTTTAACTTGCAATTTTAAGTCAATTTTTATACTATTCCTCTACTCTTTACAGTTGTTGTTAAATCTTTTGTTTTGCCCCCCACTATTATATATTGCCCTTCAAGAATTTCGTTATTCGTTAGTTGTAAGTCATTACTTGTGTTATTATTTTAATTATTGTACTTGTTCCTGAATCACGTATTTACTTGTAACCATAAATCTTTGCTTGTAATATCCTTTTATTACTCTTAACTGTTCCATTGTTCATGAATTAAGTATTAATTTGAAAGTGAAAGTCAAACTTTGTTATATTAATGTACTATTGATTACACTAGCCTGCGAATTTCAACTTTGTGTTTGTTGCCTAAAGTAAATAATGTGATTTTATATAATGTCGATGTGCTAAATTCGAATTTTCAATCCGTTTGCTTCTATCACGTCAGGTTTGTTTGCAAAATCACTTTAAATGTATTGCATAATTACGTGAATTTCATCACAAACTTTTTCATTTCACTTTGTTATTTCAAATGCAAAAGCAATATTTAAAAGACACAACTTGCTGCAATTATGTGTATGGTTGTTCATACATGTCACTAGAGTGTTTTTGCTTTGTTTTGTCTTGTTTACTTCACTATTGGATGTATAAATTAGCACAATGTATCACATAAAAAATTACACCATTTGCTTCTTAGTTGAGGAAGTCCTCCTGCTCCACTTTCTTTTATTTTTGTCTTCAGCTATTTTACGCTTTAACATCCAACAATAATCAGAAAGCATACTGATGTTCCAGCGTCCCTGGTATCTCCTTTCGAAGTCCTGCAGATCCTTGTGAAATCGTTCACCTTGCTCTTCGCTCAAAAATCCTAGATTTTCGGGGAAATAATCTAGGTGAGAAAACAGAAAATGAATTTTGATACTCATGTTACAACCAAGTTCCTTGTATGCTTCAAGCATGTTAGCCACAATGTTTCGGTAATTAGGACCCTTGTTGTTACCAAGAAATTTTAAAACAAATTCACAGAAAGATACCCATGCTGCTTTCCCCTTACCCACAATGTTTTTAAATGCTGCATCAGACATCTGTTTTCTTTAGTCAGGACCATTAAATACATTCTATTTTAATTTGCTTCAGATAGTAGTGGAAATTTCTCACATATGTACTTGAAACAGTCTCTTTCCTTATTTAAAGCCACGTTCTGCAGCACCCGACTCTGGTAGATAGTACTGTCACTCGTCACAATTTCCCTCACCACTACATCAGACTCAGATGAAAACTATTCAAGATTTTCTAGTCGCACAGTGATCGGTACATCAGGCCCATGGGGTACAGGTAAAATGGCTGACTAAATAACTGGATATACGATATGCTTTTTATTTTTAGAATCGTACCCCTTCACATCATACGAACAGAAGTAGCAGTCATTACTACGGTTCAACTGCTCTCTCCAAACCATAGGTACTCCAAAAGATAGCAACAGTTGATCCAATGACGAAGTTCTTCAATGCATACTCTACATACTTTGTATGGTGCCCAAGCTTTACTTTGGTCTCCAAGTTTGATTCCAAAATAGGCATGGTATGACTTTTTCACAAAATCTGTAAAATTACGCCTCTGCTTAGGCAATGTGTATAGCCTACGTAAGTTATATAACAAAAATGGTCTGGATTATTTATACATTCTCGATGCGACATGGTAAATGCTTTCTTACTAAAAAAACTCTCAACTTTCTACTCCACAATAAAGCTTCAAAAGCTGATTTCGTTTCGTTTCCAGGTGAAACACAGACTATTAAAATGTGAAAGGAACTAGACGAGTTCAGTTGAGTCTCTCACCAAGGTATGGCTGACATTTCTATCTCCCACAAATAAAGATAATGACAAGGCTGCACGTTATTTCACCCTAACTTCCTTATACACTTGCACCCTCTATCAGCTAAGAAACATCTGTTATCCTTGATTTTCAATATAAACATCTTAAAAATATGTTGAATATATTTGGTTTTCATATCTTAACATACTAAAACTACAGTTGTTGAAGTAATTACTCTATAAATTGTCGTAATATATATTATAAGAAAATTAAAATATCAAAAAAATGGTACGTGATGGGAACTTTCTGGCTTCGAATTTGACTTCAGCATGCTAAAAATACCCTAAAAATATTCAAACTTTGGAGGCAGTAATTTCATCGCAGACTAGTGTTATCTTTTTAAGGTCGTGTATTTACTCTGAAACAGTTAGACAGTCTTGTATTACTTTTGCATTGATTATTCCTCAAACATCTCATTAATCTTTAACAGAAACCATTCTATCATTAAGGTGCATTCTTCTACATAATTCATGTGAATTGTAACTGTGACCACTATTTTATATTATAATTTATGCTCGACCATGCCGAAATGTACTAATTATACACCCGGTAGCAGTCCTTTAATGCATGTCATTAAAGTACACCTACTCATTAAAGTACAGGTCTTCAGCCAATGATAACTCAGCTTACATGTGTTCAGCCAATGACAAGTCAGCTTTGTACCGTTATTAAAAACCGCAAGTATGGATTATTCTAGGATATGCAATCGAAAGAAAATTAGCGAAAAGTCATGGAGGCTGCAAATCCAATACTGTCGCAGAAGGTTATGTTCTGTTACTATTATAATTAGCGGTAATTGTAAATAATATTCAAATAAATTCAATTTGTCATCTCGCTTTTCAATGTCGAATTCAATAATCAAGGTTATAATATTATAATATTATCAAGTTTAACGGGACTACGTCAAGGTCAATGACATTATTGTTCCTCGGAAAAAATCAATACTTTCGCGTCTGCGCACATCTCACAATTCACGACCTAGAACAAGGTCACTTTCGATCTTGTCAGATACCTACAAATAAAATGTATACATCTGAATACCGGTAATTTCAAGTTAGAAATATGGTCGAGCATAAAAAGTCGTATGAAACTCGCCTATATTGGTAATTAAGAAGCTCGTATGAAAATTATGAAACTCGCTTGCGCTCATTTCATAAATATCCATACTCGATTCTTAATTACTATCATTATAGGCTCGTCGCATAATGTACTATTTACTATTGTTTATTGGTTATAAAATATGGATTTTGATGCCAACTATAACCCTAATACACCTCAGGGTGAAACAGTGTTTATTAAATTGGATAATAAAAAAATAGGAACTAACAGCCAGTGTTGTTTTCTGGTTAAAGAGATGTATTCATAGGTGGCCATGGCTTGTAGTTATGGTAATGTTTTGTTGATTCATGATGTTGAGTATTGTAACTGAGGTTAGTGTTATTTTTATTTTATTGAATTGCATAACATCAAAGTTGGCACTAATACTGAATGGGGAAGCACACACAAACAGTGACGTGACTGATGTGATCTTGATTTACGATGAAGGAAGAAACAATTCTGCTGCTGCTGCTCGCATCTACACTGAACGTTTTCCTACTCGACGACACCCAACTCCAAAAAGATTTGTAGCAGCGGAACATCGTCTTAGGAAAACCGGTCGCTTTGCATCTGTGACGAACAATAACTAAAAGAAATGGCCAACTATAAATACACCTCTTTTTAACCACAAAACAACACCGACTATTAGTACCAATTTCAGCCATGGGTAATTGCTAGACTATCTTTGAAATAACGCACTGTTGTCTTATCTTGATAACAATGCAGTATCGGCTATATGCTCATATGACAAAGTATTGTGACAGCTGCACCGGGGTTCGAACACGTGTCCGACAGGGCGCGCGGCAGACGAAACGCTGGTACAGGGAGCATCTGCAACCTGAGTGGGCAGAGGGGGTATATTACGGTAACGCGGCGAGGGGAGGTTGCGCCGCAACTGCTACCTGACGAGTGAGGATGGAAGCAAACTGCTACGTGCGGAGTGAAGGGGGAACGGACCCTCCCGAATCGTCGTCGTCGTCCGTCAAAGTGGAGATAACCAGAGAATTCGAGAGAGCTATCTCTGGACACCCGTAGAAATTTCTCGTAACTATGGTTTAGTTATAAAAGAAGAAACGCAAGTGAACTTGAGCAGTTTATTCAGCCAGTCAGTAAGCCAGCGTTGTTACAGTCAGTGAACAGAGCAAGTCAGCCAGTCTTGTGTACCGGAGTTCGACTTGAGTGTGCGTCCGCAACTGTGTCAGCATCCGAAGGCCTGAGTTCGAGTGCAGTGGACCGCAGTTGGAGGGACCTGAGTTCGAGTGCAGCGGATCGTCTCTGAAGGTCTGGGGTTCGAGATTCTGTGAACGCGAGTGACTGAGCTAGAAGAACTAGCCAAGACAAACGAGCTGTGAACTGAGAACTGACCGTTCTGTGTTGTAAATAGTGCTTTGTGAATATTAGTTAAGATTAACAGTTCATTGTTGTTCGTAATAGTCCAAGTAAATTGTCATTGTCGTCAGTGGAGTGCACTAACGGATACTGTGTTACTGTGTGGAGAGTAAATCCTATTGTTGAGATAATAAAATTTCATTGTTGAGTTGGAATAAATTTACAGTATGTTTGATTTAGTGTATAGAATAGTCTGCAATTTCATAGTATATAATTACGACTCAGCTTGTTGTATATGCATATGTTGGTGGGCCTGATTTTTGACAATAGCAAGGAAAGGGAAAGTACACAATAATTGAACTAGGCCTAGTTACATTAACACTCCCATAGAGTATATTATGACACCAAGGATTGAAAGACAGATGACTGATAAATTTCAAGTCAGCATGGAAACGACCCAAGAATTAGAATTTAAAACTGTGTCCCTGTTTATGTGTCCTGTGGGTGCCATGCGATTTTGAATTAAGCCAAACTATGAAGCATCTGTGATCATTGAATATGATTCCAGCACAACAAAGAGCAGTGCAACAAGTCAATATCGAAGTGGGCTCTTTTCTATCAGAATTATTTCAGACTTTTTATGACTTCCATAATTCATATAATATACCTGCTGAAAAGCAAACTTCAATGCACATTCTCTACTCTACTCATCATAAAGAGTGTTCACCGTAACTTTCCACGCATCTTGTCTGCTTTCATCACATGACTCAGTCGGCACGAGCTTTGGCTGCTGAACCGAAGTTGAACTTGAGTGTGGGTTCCATTCCCGCTTGAGCTGGATAGCTGGTTCAGTTTTTCCGAGATTTCGCCCAATCGTAAAGTGAATGTAATTTTATCTGTGGCGAATCCTCGGCCTTATCTCGCAGTTATCACTGATTTCAGTGACACCAAGTAACTAGTAGTTGATATTGCGCCGTTAAATAACGAAGTAACAAAAATCCTTGTTACACATCACGTATACCAGAGGAATAATAAGATATGTACTGATTAATGAAATTGATAACTGAATGGGAGTTCCGTGTCCAAACTAAAAAGCGGTGATATTTTATTTGATACAGAACATACTACGCTTTAATTGTAAACGAAAATTTGAATATACAGAGAATTGATAACTCCACCCATAACATAGTGATAGCATATTGTTCGTAAATTCATTATCTGTCATAGACAATTTTAGTATGATATTAAATATACATATTTTAAAATAATTGTATATGTAATTTTGTTAATTAATTACCTTCACCTTCTAATTAGATAGCTTTCATGAAAAGTTTTTTTAGGTTTTTAAAATTTTTTTAAAGTTTATGAAATTGGTTCAACTCTTGTATTATGCAATATTGGTTTATTCACCATATGTAATAGATATCTACACAGTTGTCTGATGATGCCCATATCAAGGGTAGAAAACGTTCACATGTAATCAAATGTGTTAAAAAAATAACTTTGTTGACATTTTAATAAATAAATCAAAGACGGGAATATTAAAACTGTACTTTTGTACTTTTCATCTTTTCATCAAGAAGAGTAATGTTTTTTCGTTGCTCTTATTCATGCTCAGACATTCCAGCCACGGCACGAACAAACATGGAATAATGAACGTCACTCAGCAAGACACCTTTACACGTCGACACGAGCACAGCTGTGAGACAGCTTATGAAACTTACCGAGCTGACTGTTCTGTGCTGCCTACCTAAGCGCATGGTGAGAACTCCACGAACTTAACTGTCGGACCTCAGATACACTGCATAAATAATACACACTTAACATCAGAGACTTTGTTGGAATTTTCTATTTCTTACATATACATATATTGGAAATTTCTTCCTCCAGTGTTTAATACCTGTAACTATATTTGCTACGAAACAAAATCATATCAAAGTATATGTCACATGACCCACTTCCGAAGATAGAAATTTGCGATAAATCAAAGCCACATAAAACAACTATTTGATACAGTTGCAGAAAATTAAATGTACAAATCCAGACCACATCACTTTCCTATGGCCTCTCGTCTGGGTGAACAGTGCAAGATTTGAGTCATCACGAAGGCGATTAACAATTGGGTCTCACATGGCGTTACCTTCTGACAGTTCAGAGCAGCACTTCGCACACACATACAGCACTTATCAATGGTTTGTACGCCTTCATGATTTTTCTGATAATTTAAATATGCTAACTTCTCCCACCAGAATGACCCCGTCTACAGCGTGCATGCTTTCTGAAGTTACTCAATTGCGAATAAGTCTTTCCACAAACATCGCATTTGAATGGCTTCTCTCCTGTATGTATACGTTCGTGGGTTTTCAGATACTGCGAAAACGGGAAAAGCTTCCCGCAAATATCGCATTTGAACGGCTTCTCGCCCGTATGTGTGCGTTGGTGGGTTTTCACATTTTGCGAACACGAGAAATGTTTCCCGCAAACATCGCACTTGAACGGCTTCTCGCCAGTGTGTGTACGTTCGTGGGTTTTCAGATTTTGCGAAGACGTGAAACCTTTCCCGCAAACATAACAATTGAACGGCTTGTCGCCGGTGTGTAAGAGTGCATGCCTCTTAAGATTTACTCTTTGCGAAAAATTCTTTCCACACACGTCGCAACTGAATGGCTTGTCGCCTGTGTGTATGCGTGCGTGATTTTTTAGAGTTTTCAAGTGCGCAAAACACTTTCCACAAACATCACATTTGTACATCTTGTCTCCATGCCGGTCATCTTTTACAACGCTGTAGCAGAAACTTGGGACTCCATTGTTATGGCTGTGAAGAAAATAGCTTTTAAAGTTGATGCATACTAATGCTTCAGTGACTCATGAAACGCATAATTAAAATACATAAAATATGTGAAGTTCTGGGATTTCTTATATCGATATTAGAATAGCTGTCTACTTCCAGCATACTGAGAGCCTAAATAGAACTTCACTGTCCTGACATAATTTCTTCTCGAAATAATCAATTACAGAGTGGAAGTGAAATGACCTTGCAGATGGAAAGGGGAGATAGGGTACTCGTAAATGAATAGGAAACCTATATTACGTTTTGTGATTAAATGCATGGTTAATTAGAAAATTAAGTTTGAAGTTTCAGCAGTCCGCCAACATCGCCGCTAACACACTCTTCTCGTGGTACAGATATAGGAGGTCACCAAACTCGGTGTTGGTAGGTGAGTTGTTCTCTGCCAAGACCTTGCCACTTTCAAGCTTCGTGCAATGGCTTGAATTTACAGGTTTTTAAAAATTAAATTTAAACGAAAACCGTGTACACTATTGAAATACGCCTCAGGGATAAATTATTGTTTATGCATTTGCAACGATATGGACAAAAATAACGATCGTACTCGCAAAAGTTACCGAGTAAGAGATTGTTAAACATTTGGGAAAACAATTTTTTTCTGAAAAAAACTATGAACTTTCCACCAATATGATATAGGTTTTTGTTACATATGACATGAGCTATTCCCACTGGAAACTGCAAGCCTATTTCACTTCCATCCTGAATATGTGAGTTTAAAAATGTATTTTATATCTTTTTAACTGCAGTTTTTCCCCTAATTACTCAATATACTTACATGAAATTTTAACAGTGCTTTCTACAGCTTCAGTTCTACAAAGTGGACCAACTTGATTATGAACACTGCACACATAACTTCATAAAAATATGTTTGTATATATATATATATATAGCGCTTTTTTCAGCCGGAACTGTCCGGAACGCATTCCGGTAAACTTTTTTCCATTAAAAATTCCAACGAGATATATTTTATAAGCAAAATTGAAAATTAAAATTGCCGCCACTGCCGAGTCCAAGAGTTGACTTTCTCATTATTATCGTTGGTGCAAAAGTAACTCCTGCAATGTAGTACTGCCATCTTCCGTTATTGATCCTGAAACTATAGCTCGAAATCGCAAAATTTCCGTTATGCTTAAAATCGATGAGCTCCGTTTGGAACTTATTGTAACATAAGGTATGTAGGCATAATATTTTTAAACCTACGTTTTTGTTGTATAATATGATCGAGTGATAGATTTCCGGTAAACTTTTTTCCAGAAAAAAAGCACTGAATATATATATACATACATAAATACCAGGTGTTTCAGACCACTCGTATCAGCCTTTTTTTCTCGAAAACTATATAATACTGGTTGTTCATATAAAAAATTTGATTGGTGGTAGTTAAGAGGTGATCAGAACATTGTTTAGCATAGGGTGGCGTACATTTTCAATACTTATTATAAAGAGTGTACGTACATAAACAACATACATTTCTCAGAAGATATCCTTATTGTTGCTTTGTGATTTAACAATAAAAGTTAGAAAAGAAAGTCTCAGTAAAAGTTTCTTTTTAAAAGTAGTTTCCAATGGTACCCTCAATGACCGATGTTCTCATTTGGAATTTCGAAGTTGACCACAGGTACCCCTACTTCCGGTTTGTTACGGGAAACGATACTACCACCAATTGCTTCTTTACATAGGTTTTGGTCATCAAAAAAAAAAAAAAATGTTATGTTTTATTTAACAACGCTCGCAACTGGAGAGGTTATATCAGCGTCGCCGGATGTGCTGGAATTTTGTCCCGCAAGAGTTCTTTTACATGTCAGTAAATCTACAGATATGAGCCTGTCGCATTTAAGCTGACTTAAATGCCATCGACCTGGCCTGGGATCGAACCTGTAACCTTGGGCATAGAAGGCCACCCCTATACCAACTCGCCAACCAGGTCGACTTGGTCATCAAATTTTTTACATGAACAACCAGTATCATATAGTTTTCGAGAAAAAAGTCTGATACGGGTGGTGTGAAAAAAAAAGCACGCACGCACAGACACACACAAAAGTAATTTTCGTTTTTTCTTCTGCTTCACTAAGGGTGAAATATTCAACTAAATGCAAATCAAGATTTGCAATGTATAACTCCCTGTAACTTGAAGGATTTATTGTATAATTTTTCATATCCACAGACCTCAAAGAGGGAAAATTTTCCTTAAATTGCCACTCTGATCACTAAAATCATTGAGTAATTGAACGTTATTAAACTTTGTACCAAGTAAACTGAGCTTTTAATCATTCAGGAATCAGTACCCAGTCCACTTAAACTCAAAGCATTCTGGCAGCAGCGGCAATGGTGAGAGTAATAGCAATAACAGCACTATCAGGACCAGGAGGAGAATGGGCAGCAAGAACAGTAGCAGTAATGACATAATAGTGTTTGTAATGGCAAAAGTGCACGTACAGTACTAGTGATAAAGAATTAAAGGTTCACCAGTTGAGTCCACAAAGTATACTGAGTAATTTATTTGAACAACAAAAACGTGATTACAAATGTCTCTCCATCGTCATTATTTATATGAAACAGTCAAACCAACAACAGAGTAAAGCCTCACACACTTCACTCACCTCTGAGTTACGACTTCATCCTCTTCTGTCGTTATTTCCAGCTTGACCTCCTCCTTCACTTGAATCATATCACTTGACTCTACCTGTGAAGAAAGATTACGTAAAAACATAGGAGAAAGTAGGGAAGCAATCAATGCAAGATAGTTTATATGCTGCAGAATTGATTGTAAATCCTACCTTATCTTATAAGGCACTCAAACATTGTAGTGATGAATGAGATATGCAATAAAAATAATATAAATTATTGATTAAATGGCGATCTTACTCGTGTCAATTATGTAAGCATGTGCGGCTTACAGCTGTTTCGGTGCTACCTGACACCATCCTCAGAGCCTACTAGAACTCGGCGCTATCTCAACTTTGCTGCCTGTTGTGTGGGTGCGTTCGTGTGATGAAGAGTTGTGTGTTCTGAAATTGATCTGTGTGTTGAGATTTTGACTGGGGTGTGTTTTAGCGTGTCTGTATATTTCATATTGTTCTAGTGTGTTGAGTTTTTGGATTTTGGGTGGTATGTGTGGGATTTCCATGTCTGTATTTATGTTATTGTATGTGTGGACACAATACATCTACATATGTTTATTGAACACATAAACCGTAACTAATGCCAACCACACATACAACTCAAAAACCAAAAACTCAACACACTTCACAATATTCTGAAATTTCAGACACACTAAAACACACCCCAGTCAAAATCTCAATCAGATCAGTTTCAGAACACTCTTCCTGTTTGAAACTCTTCATCAACGAACGCACGTAAAACAGGCAGCAAAGTTGAGATAGCGCAATCTAGTAGGCTCTGAGGATGGTGTCAATATTCTGCAGCTGTAAGCCGTAAATGCTACATAATTTATACGGAACTAAGATCGCCATTTAATCAGTTATTTATATTCAAGTGTTAAAAGTAATAAAAGATTCAACATGGAAAAATTATATATATAAATATATATATATATATATATATATATATATATATATATATATATATACCGTCCACAACTGTGGAGTAAAGGTGAGTGCGTCTGGCCGCGAAACCAGGTGGCCCGGGTTCGAATCCTGGTCGGGCAAGTTACCTGGTTGAGGTTTTCTGGGGCTTTCCCAACCCAATACCAGCAAATGCTGGGTAATTTTCGGTGCTGGACCCCGACTCATTTCACCGGCATTATCACCTTCGTTTCATTTAGACGCTAAATAACCTGCGATGTTGATTTCGTAAAATAACAATAAAATTATATATAAATATATATATATTTATATATAATGCCATTTTGTCAGAATTACTCTGTTTTATGTAACAGTTGGATAAAGAATAAATTCATTCAAAGAATAAATTAGAATGACACACGAACTTATCTTATGATGGATACATTGACTACAAGGCTGGTTTAGGAACATCAAGATGACAAACTATCTAATTTTAGGTTAAAATTGAAAAAGGAAAATTTTAGTAAGGAACTTTGAAGCAATTCCACATATATGTTTATTTCTTGCAAGCATATAAGTAGAGGTGTGTGTTTGTTGCAATCTACGACAAAATCAAAAACCTAAACTGTTTTTATTACTCGCAACAAAAGTCCACTACTACAATATTGTACATGGTCACTGTAAGACTCATATTCCAGTCGTGAAATAAGCGAATTTTACCTGCCTTTGCGAGCAACACCAATTATGTTTATAAGTAGTTATTTATATTAATAAATCCATTTAGCAGGACAAATGAAATAAATAATACAAACTGAAGCGAATTTCGTTAATCGCGGTAAAGTAATTGCGTCATATCATGCTGTAACACGTGCTGCTGACCACTCCGAGACTCCCTCTGTGTGCCAATTGCTGCTCCTGCCTTTCTGTGGAAATGCGCAAAATAATTTCTTTATTAATCTTGTTTTCATTCTTGATGTGTCTGCTGTGTTCAAGTGTCATAAAGAAACATGCCGAAAACTCAGGTTTCGTTAGTATACAGGGTGTTTAAAAAATACGGGGCATAATTTCAAGTATGTATTTCCCACATGTTGACAATCAAAATAGTTCATTACAACATGTGTCCGGAAATGCTTCATTTCCGAGTTATGGCCTTCACAACATTGAAATTCACCGGAACGTTTTTCTTTCCGCAGGTCGTTGTCATTACAGAAGATGTTCAAAATGTCCACCTCCTGCTTGAATACAGACCTGGTCGATGTCTCATTGACCTGCGAACACGATCCCAAACTCCAGGAGTATTGCGTAACCTGCAGAACATGCCAATTTTCGAAGGGATTCCAAATCAGGCACCGGAGACGAATGAACCAATGATTTTAAATGGCAGATGAAATAATTCAGAAAATGAGCTGGAGGCCATTATTGTCATTTTGTATCCATCGATCAGAAAACCTTCGATGTCCAAGTTGATAAAGTATACTGAAGTTAATTCGCCAATAAATTAGAAGTGAATGTGTTGACGATTGATCAGTGGACATTCTAAAACATGAGGTATGGTTTTTCCAGGAAGATTGTTGACAAACTATCTAATCTGTTTACAAGTACATGGGGTAAAATCGATCAAATGATAAATGTTGAGGGAGAACCGAACCTGGTGATGAATGGAACAGTTGCACATGTTTTTTCATAAGCCCATACATGCTGATTGTGGTTTGTTATGCCATCTCGTGTGAACTGTCTTCATCTGTAAAAATACAAAGGCAAAAGTTCGGTTTTACACCACACTGGTGCAAGAACCAACAGAACCTAACTCGTGCAGGGTAATCTGCTGGTGACAGGGCCTGTAGTTGCAAATGATAAGATACTTGATATTTTCAACAGTCTCCAGACAGTCGAAAACAATGACTTGCAACGCTACCCCGTGTGCTGATAGAAGGAGTAACAGCCTCCAGAATATCCTCCTGTTTCTGGAGTTGTAGATCTTTATTCCCCTTCCCAAACCAGGAGAGTTAAATTTTCCATACTACAGACGGTAATGGAGACGTACAAATGTCTTCCGATCTGGACATTGTCGCTGTGGGTATCTCCTGGTACAAACGACGAGCCAGCGCATTTCCGTTAATCGTACATGAAGTGTATCTCTGCCAGCTCTTGAAATCATCCTGTAACGCCTGCACAACACTGAATTAACCTTCGCCTCGGAATGAACTGTCAGAGTGCCCTCTTAATGCTCTTTGACTGGCAATGACCTGCGGAAAAAAATTCCTTGATTTCAATCTTGTTTTCATTCCTGAAATAAAGCATTTCCGGACACATGTTGCTGAACTATTTAGATTGTCATGTGGAAATACATACCTGAAATTATGCCCAGGTTTTTAAACACCCTGTAAGAGAAGGGTTGCAGAACTGGGGAAGAGAGGGGTGGAAGCATGGGGAATGAGTTCGTTCCCAGATTCACAAGCCCGGAGCCTTCAATGATGTTTGGCAAACACACTGTTCTCACTTCTCTTCTCTCACTACCCTACAATGACGCGAGGGTTGAAGGGAAGAGATGAGTTGCGTGTTCCGGCTTATGACGTGTGCTTCAATTGTAGCACAGTTTTACATCTCTCATATAGAGCGTATCAATTTAAACAAGAAGGCATTATTGTGTGGAATTCAATTCTGATGAATATGAATGGAGACAGATGCGTCATGCGCTTAATAAACAATATCTGTCGGAGAAGCACGTGCAAACAATAAAAGTTGTTCTGTCTAGTCAAATGGACCACGAGTTGCGACTTTCCATTTAGTGTAAGGTACAACGATTAGTAATTTAATATCTTTAATGAACAATGTGCATGCACACATATTTTAAAAGATTCCACACAGCATAGGCTCTATATTTTGTAATTTAATGAATTTCATTATTTAAATTCTAATGAGTAGTGTACCTACAAAATTCTGTATATTCCTGATACAACTATTAACACAGAACACCACTTTTTTCATATTAAATCAACAATTTTGGGAAAAAATAAAACCATTTTTGAAGACACCCTACATAAGACTCAACTAAATGAAGGAAGATTAGAGAAATCCTAAAACAAACTGAAATATCTGGAACAAAAATTCCGTCGGAGTAATTAGCAAAGAAAGAAATTAACTTATGAGTCATCAGCATAGCAGTTGGCTAAAGATCGGGAGTTGCGTTTGGGCGTGGGTTCGATTCTCACTCTGGCTGAATACATGGTTGGGTTTTATCCGGGTTTTCCCCAACCATAACGCAAATGTCAGGTAATCTATGGCTAATCTTCGGCCTCATCTCGCCAAATATAATTTCGTTATCACCAATCCCATCGACGCTAAATAACACCTTAGTTGATACAGCGTCGTTATAATCAACTAAAAAAATATTTAAAAAATTAACTTCTCCATGAATGATGAGGCAGTCTCTTATACCTACGTTTAGTTTCCAAGTCTAAATTGATTTTATTTTTCACAATCTTGTCTGTTGCTTTATTGCAAAAGTTTAGGAGCGAAGACAGGATTAAATGGTCGTCCCCATATAACAGTTAATGGGGACTGTAGAGTGGAGGAGGATGTAAAAGCAACTCTTAAGATATCTTTGTGATTTTTCACTAAGTGCAAACCATAAGTTTAGTCACCTATCACATTAGTAACAGAGTGACTCCCACTCTACAGGCCTACTGGGTTGTGAAATAAAATGACGTGGTAGAAATTATCAGTGGTGATGAAAACATCAAAATGGATGATTTAGTGAATGTTCAGCAACACAGTATCCACGACAAAAATAGGGAGGGAAAATTCACGAAAGACAGCAAAATGAAGAAACTCAAAGCATGAGGGTAGTAAAATTACTGTCTGGTCCCTGTCTGTAGCAGCCACATGAGCCAGAGAGCTAGTGACCAACTCACTTCATTAAATGCTCTCACCTCAGCTTCATCCTTCACGATAGGGAAGTCATTTGGCACAGAAGTTTCCTCAAATGTCATCTCTGATTTGAGATCATGCATGTCGTCAACACATTCCATTTTTATTCCAGTCACGTGCCGATCTAACAAATTACTTCCCTGCAAAACACAGAAAATGATAATTATGTAATATGAGGACTGGAAAAGCCGAATCTGGTAATACCAAAAGCATGTTTTTGGATAATCAACGAAAACTTTATTATTTTTTCTTTGTAGTGTAGAACATGCAAAAAAAAATCACATGAAGCATCCATCATCAGCATATCAAACTCACAGCCTTTCTTTATGAATCAGTAATTTGAGTGAAACTGCGGAAAGCTACTTCCATGTAATTTTACATAATGTGGTAAGTATCATTACATTTACACATGTGGTAAATGTGTAGGGAAATCATCACCACACAAATCATAATCTTCTATTTACTTAGTACTTTGAAAGCAAATAACCTTACATGAATAAACGTTTCAACAAAAACATCTTTATACTTCCTGCTTTTTAATTTGATGTAATGGATTAATACAAAATAGCCATTCACTTTTAAAGCTGCACTAGTTAGTTACGTAGCTTCACATAAAATCGTTCTTGCATATAATCCTACATACTCCTTAACACCTTTCATATCTCATCAAACAGTTCTTTCTTTCTTTTCCCTACCATGAAACTGAAACTGAATTATATCGAGAGGATTGCATTTTTTTAATGGGTTTTGGAGTCATTCCACATCAAATCGCATAAAATTATACAAATTTTGACCATCATATTTCTGATTGCGTTTATTTTTTTTTTTTTACAAACTCTATGGATCTATGGGTCTAATAAGTGTATTTTTGTTTCATCTAAGTCCACATGTTTTTAAAATATAGCATGCTAAAATTCAGTAAAAATGTTGCACAATGCAACATTTAAAGCGTCATATTTCTGAACACATTGCTTTTAAACATTTTTTGAAAAATGTATTTAAAAGCTTAAAATACTATCTTTTGTTAAATATTTACTAACTGATCTTATTATAATTATTACAAATATTTTTTATGGTTCAATTTTTAAACGTTAGAAATCAATGTGAAATAGCTGTATTAAAAATCTAAAAAAAAAAATGTCTAATATGTCCACTGAAGTATTCTTAATAATTCCAGAAAAAATCACAATGGGATCTATAATAATTCAATGGAAATTTAATTACTTACAAAACAATGTGTAGCAGACCAGTGCAGCAGCAGTGGATGGAAAGCATTGACCACGCGCTGGGAGATTAATCGGCACTGGATGATCGAGTGAATGTTGCAACATTACACCCAGTATGGATCAAGTCACTCGAGGAAACACTGCTAACTTACACTAATTGTATTCACTTATTATGATAATAATTTTCCTTTTTAAACGTCTGTTTCATTCACACTACACTTTGAATTTTCACTTGCCTACCTTCTTTCTCGAAAGAAAATTGTTTTACTACAGCTTCAGTTTTTGACAAGAGAATGAAAAATGTAATCTTAATGTACTAGTTATTGGTTTTAGATTGTGATATCTGGCCTGCAATGTTTCAGTGTGGTTTTTGTGTTTATTCAGGGGACAAAATATAAATGACACGTTATAAATGTTTTTTTTTGGTGTTGTTACAGGATCTTGACCGGGTTGTAGACTGGCTCTTGTAGCAAGTCTTTTAACAGTTCCTCCAATGCCATCACATGGACCTTTACCATGCGACGTTGCAAAGAAGTTCCATTCAGCGCTAATTCCACAATCGTCTTCATGTAAGCAGATATTTGTAAAATTCTCTTTGTTTTTGTATTGTGAACTTGATCCATCGGAAAAGTAGACAATTCTTTTCATATCATTGAATTCTTGCTTTAAGAAATTGATTACTTCAGACTGAAAAGAGTGAAAGGAATGGTGTCATGTTCATGCTTTCTGAGATGACAATACTTTTGTAAGGAATTTCTGTACCTTCTTTGAAATATACTACTAAAGTATGTATTGTGGCTTGGTAGTTTATCCAAAGCACACCTTTTACTGAATCTTGTAATACAAAAGAATAATTTTCAAAAAAAGTCTGCAATAAGTTTGTAAATTTCAGGTTCCACATTTTCTTTGCATTGTATCAAAAATCGACTTTGCTGCTGTGCTATGAAAACATGCAGCAATGAGGAGAGAAGTTTGTTTGACAATTTGTCTAAAAAGTCATCAGTTGAAGACTAAGCGTTTCTAAATTAGTGCAATCAACTGTAACCCATTGTTTGTATGTTAGCTGCTCAAAGTGTCAAGCTATTCTTTGCTATGTTTGATTATATTGTCAGGTCCTGGACAACTTTAACATTGTTTAAGGTAACAATACATTGATGCAAGTTTACAATTATAGTTATTGACAACTACACTAGAATTTGATGTTAGTAGTGGAATGTTTGCACCATCTATAAGTAATTTTACATTTTTGTGATGTTTACAAGCACATACCCTGTGCTCTCCATTAGCCCCTGGCAAAATACTTTCTTTTTGACTCAGTTCTGCAAATTTAGAAAATTTTATTTTTACCAGTGGATATTTTTCCTTGAAACACTTGCATGTTTCCTTAAGATTACATAAAATTAATCTTTTCTATTTATGAACTTTTTGACCGTCCTCTTTCACACTAACAAAATTCTTTTTTCCAGCCATTACCATACTCACTTCGTCTGATCTGTAGAACCAGCACCTTAGTCACTGTAGATTTATTTATTTTATTGGGTTATTTTACGACGCTTTATCAACTTCTAGGTTATTTAGCGTCTGAATGAAATGAAGGTGATAATGCCGGTGAAATGAGTCCGGGGTCCAGCACCGAAAGTTACCCAGCATTTGCTCGTATTGGGTTGAGGGAAAACCCCGGAAAAAACCTCAACCAGGTAACTTGCCCCGACCGGGATTCGAACCCGGGCCACCTGGTTTCGTGGCCAGACGCGCTGACTGTTACTCCACAGGTGTGGACGTCACTGTAGACAGTTCCAAAACTTTACCGAGTTTATTGTTAGGAGTGGACAAAATTCCACTTTCTTCAGCCAGTTTCTTTGGCACCCTTATCATGTGATCAATCGGTTCAGAGTTTTGTTTAATTTTATTGTAGGACCAACTTTCAAAAATGGTTAAAATTTGAATTTTTACCATCTTGTCATCTGTTGTTAAAGGATTCAATCAATTAGTTAATAATATCATTATTGTTTGACTTTTCAATGGGTGATGATGCATCTTCTACATGAAAAACTTTACTTGCTAGGAAACCTTTTATTTTTTAAACTTCTCACGGAGGTATCGTTTTTGTAGTAGTTTTCTTTTCTTGATAGGGGATTCTCCTATTGACACCAAACCCTTGTTTAGCTCCTGAATATTACTGATTTCTAGTGCTGTATCCATATTACTGATTTCTAGTGCTAGAAGAATAACTGGGATTATCACTTTCTTTGTCTGCGCTCTGTTCATTTGATTCATGTTTATTAATATCACAAGAACTACCAGCTTCACATATAATTTCACCTGACTTTTTTACGGCACGAATCACATATTCGCACATTCAAAGACTCCGCTAAATTGAGCTTTATCAATAAATCGCGACTTACGCGTCTTAATGTACTTTTCTTTTTAAAAGCGTGATTAGGAAGGTCAAATGGTTTTAAACACTTGTTAAATATTACGCGATCTTTATCGTCACTCATGTTGTAGAAGACACGTCACAGGCTCTTAATATTCGACACACAGAACTTCACTCCTTGAAATTCAAAATCCGACTGATTATTTTTCTCTTCTATATTTTGTCTCCGGCCATCAGTTTACTGTCATAAAATTTATTACCTTACCCAGACTTGCTGTCGTTAAACACTTTACTATATAGTACAGTATAAACATACATAATTGTGAAGGGCTCCCCCTCTTAGCTGAGCTGACAATAATAAAATCATTTTAGGTAAGGTATTTACTGTTCCTTAAAGGCATTAATCATTTTATGAATGAATGCATTTGTTGTGTAGTGTGGCAACATCAGTTATTATATGCAACGGGGGATTTTGTGAAACTTTCCGCACACAGTCTTCTAGCACAAGTGTAAGTGTAAGTGTAAATGTAGGCATGCTGCCGCAAGCGATTCATTAGCTGGGGATTGCGAGCTCGTGCATGCATCCGGAAAATAAATGCAAATGTATGTATACAGATCCCACTTTTAACTGCAGTAGTTTATAATACATCAGGGAAAAGTCTATATATATATATATATATATATACTTTTTTTCAGATTTTTAACTTGGCTATTTAATGTAGTAATTTTGCTTTGAAAAAGAAATTATTAAAAAATTAGGCCAAATTTGAAATTTATTTGTGATAGGCCTAAAGTAATAAAAGGTATTGTATTTAGCCTCTCAAATGCGCCAAACCCCAAATCTCAATTATATGTAGACACAGAGTTCCAAGTCAGCTTATGTATCAGTGCGCGCATAATTTGCTAATTTCAAAGAGTCATAACTACACAAAAAATTAATAATTGTGTAAATAAAAAAATACGGGTCTCCTTATTTGATGTCTGGAATTCACTTAAAAATTTTGACCATTTACGAGAATGACGTGTTTTGTTGCTGTGGAATGACTCTGTAATGACTCAACTTCTGTGTAACTGTTGATTGCATTACAAATTTTCTCATGACATCATCTAGACAAGGCATATGTTACAAGAGATTCATTCATAAGAAAAGTTTGTGTTACTTTACGTCAGAATAGTTCGCTTTTTGTGTTTTAATCTTGTATAAATTTACTTTAATCTAGTAATATTAGGGCTTAGTAAAAACAATAACAAAACAAGAACAAGAGCAACAGAGACAACAACGATAACAGCAATATACTGATAATACGTGCAGCTACAGGTGTCCCTGGATAACAGGTAAAATATCTGGTAATTATAGTGGCAGTGTAACTAAGCACTTCACATAGAATTAGTAAAACAGGATTAAGGAAGCAGACAAAGTCGAGAGAAATGGTCTTACAGCTGGTGAAGAATATGTCTCTTCTTTAACTGCGGCATCACATGGCTGTACTGCCAAAGGATCGACCTTGGGTTCCGTCTTAATGGCAAACATTATGACTGAAAAAACAGTGTCAGAAAATTACGTTTTGTTGTTTATGAGCAGTTAATATAGCTACAAGAGTGCTCTACTTAATATCAATAGGAAATGTATGAAATACACAAGAGTCCATTACAATTGTATAGATTAAGTATAAACTGTAATCATAATTGTCAAATGCAATAACTGGCTGAAAATTGTGCATATTTAAGTCGTCATTGAGGTTTCCACAGTGACAAACATGCTCATAATCATTGTGAACGTAAAGTGGAACGAGACACAATCTGCCGATATCGTTTTGATTCGCATTGCCAATGCAGCAACACTTGAACGCGGATGCACAGAAATTAAACACGAGTATTTTTGGCCTGCCTAACAGTGGCAGATCAAACTTTCGAGCATTCCCAAAAACAAAATATATTGTTAATGTCATTTTGGCCAATGAAATTCACCGCTATCATACACACCTGTCAGTTTTGTACAAATATATTTGAAATTGAAGTACTCCAAACTACATTATTTTTAACATAAAAAATTCTCACAGAATAATGAGATACACAAAACTGATATTCTTAGACTGAATGAACAAGTAAAATGTACATGTGGCACACAGACCACGTGGTTGGGGCAGTGTTCAAAAGATTATTTTCTTTCAAAATTCACGGATACATACTTACCTCTAAGAAGAATTAGAATCAAAATACCACAATTAGCGATAACCTAAGCTCGATTTTCAGAATGTACAATACTGTATCCTATTGTACTCTCGTACTTTGCAAAACTTGCATTACTATCAAGTGAGCCGTGACCAAAGACCAATGGGAAAATTGCCGAAACCATGCCAATGCAGACTAAAAAGAAATTAAAATATTCTAATTTTAATTCAAAACACTAATGTTACTTTTATTCACAACAATAACGGCTTTTTATCCTATTTCTAAGAAGCAGAAATTTAAACTGGACATCCAATGTTAACAATGGGAATTCCAAATCTCTCAATGATAATTACAGCAAAAACTTTCAAAATTCAGGATATTCGTTAAGAAGAATTAGAATCAAAATCCACAATTAGATAACCTAAGACAGAATGACAATTCTCTCGTACTTGGCATTATCAAGTGAGCCGTGAAAAGAGCAACAATTACGAAACCATGTTGATTAAAAAATTAAAATATTGTGACTCTTTAATCTCAAAACAATAATGTTCACAAAGCACTATTTACAAAACAAAAATGTGTCAATTGTCAGTTCATTCAGTTCAACAATGTTTTAATCCTTGTTCACAAAGCACTATTTACAAAACAAAACTGCCAGCTCATTCACTTAAGTTCATAAGTATATCGAACCCAAGACTTCCAGAGACAGTCCACTGAACTTCTAACTCAAGACTTTCAGATAAAGTTCACTGCACACTGGACCAAAGACTTCCGGATACGCCACAATCGCCTGGTCGCTGCCACAGTTGCGGTTCTCCTCAAGTCGAACTCCGGTCTCGAAGACTGGCTTCCTTGCTCGCTCACTGCTGCTTTTACAAGACTGACTCGCTTCTGGAAGTTCTAAAATCTAAACTGGCTTCGCGCCACACCGTCGAAGGCTGCTCGCTTTTATTTGTTAAACTTCCACACTGGATGCCACAATATAAATGAACTTTCTCCCGATTTTCTGGCACGTTTGAATATAACTTCGTTGCAACAATCGGTTTTATGAATTCATCTTCAGCGATAGAAATTTCTTGCCCGAGGAAACTTCAACTCAATCAGTGAAAATTAACTATTTTTATTAGTTTTAATAATAATGTCTGTCCACAAAATTATTTTAAAACTGATCGTCTGTGTCAGGAGGCTTGAGAAGTGAATGATGAACAACTGTGATACGTTGGGAGCAGCGCGCATTTCGTCAACCGATTTACCGGCCAAGCAGACAGGCGAACTCAATCTCATGCAACTGTATGCATCTTGGTGCAAGATCTTGTCAGCCATCTAGCCTTAAAAGGAAACTACCTCAAAACATCTTTCTTAGCAATAATGACGACTCTTCATAAATTTAACACAGAAAGTTATCATCATATTTTTTCTCATAGTTCACAAAAATGAATCAATTAATTAATATAAAAATAAATTTAATTAGAGGAGCCTTTACAGCCAACCTCAGCATGATATTCTGTATGGGATATTCCATAATATAACAGAGGTCTGTATAGAAAGTTTGCTGGTCGACCAATAAATAAATAACAAAAAAAAAAAAAAAATGTATCCAACAATGAAAAAATTACTACCGAGTCAGTATTTTCAAGTTTCATGTTTTTGTTGATATGAAATATAGGTGTCAAAATGCACTTTTCATAATGCCCCAGAGACCAAGGAAAACAGCAGTTGCAGCCTTCAGACTATTGACAAATCATGACTGTCTAGCAAGTCATCTCTACAGAATAGGTATCTCAGCTTCACCCATATGTGTCCTGTGTAACGATCCAGCAGAAATGAATGAAGACCACTTGAAGACCTGTGAAGCATTAAGATCAGAACAAACCACAGTTCAAAAGTATTGGAAAGCACGACTGCTAATGGCTTCATTGCCAGATGCAAGGCACTAGACAACAACAACAACAACTTTTCATAATGCGTATTTTCGTTCTGCAAATCATCACATAACGGAGATAACAAATGTACATAAATATGTCTTCAACACTTCGAAGATAATTTCGAAATATCAACGTAAAAGTTTTATATCTTGAAAATATGTGTTAGAAATATAGAATAAATTTCAGAATACAGCCAGTCGAGGTGGGTTCCTCCAAGTGGTGACCGGGGGGTGCAATGGTGGCTCTCGTGCTCTTCTTTTCGGCCATTTTCGTCCCATCACCAACCACTCCTCTTCGTTCTCTCTTCTTTTCCATCACTATTTCTCTCCGCCGGCCGCCATTGCATGCGGAACGCCCACCACATCATCATAGCCATTTTCACCTCTCCATCCCCGCTGTTTTTGTTCTTGCCACGTCCGCCACCATGACGGGATTTGTTAACAATGCCTGATGAGGCTTTATTCTTCTTCCCCTTCTAATTCTTATATCTATTATTAGGTTAAGTTTCTTGGGTTTATAACTCCCGTCTCACCAGCGGGGATCTTTCCTATCTCCGTGGTCCTGGCCCACGGTTTCGAGCGCGACTTCCAACTTGTGTGGCCCGACAGGCCCAGCAACGAAGCAATAGTGGACCCTTCATACTGCCCCTATATGCAAGTCTTAGGTGCGGAGCCCGGACCAGTAGTCATGTACACTCACGTGGAGCCCCAATGGGGCCCGGAGCGACTTAAACGTCCCGGTGACCGATTCTGCTCGCCGGGGCGGATATATCGCTCCGACGTGTTACCGCTGACGTATGGGTGTCGCAGTGTAATCAACCACAAGTCCCCTGAAGCTGCGTGCGGTCTCGGATTGCTCCGGCTTTGGGAGGGTCGGTCGGAGTTAGCCGCAGTAGTCTGGCACTTGTATTCAGTGTAGAGTGGGAGCCACGGGCGGTTATTCCCGTGGTAGGGGCATAAAACTGCGACACGCCTCTGGTGTAAGACTTGCCATTAGGTGTGTAATGACCAGTTTGAAGGGTAACTTGCGTGAAGTGGGTTGCTTGGGATCGGGCTGTGGGGGTCCCCACGGCCGGCACAGACCGAGAAGACTTTTTGGTGTCTTTTTCTTCCGCCCCCGGTGGCAGGCTGACGCCGACGGTTCCGTAGGGGGCCAGTTTCAAAATGGCTTCTACGCGCTCTTCTTCTCCTTCTTCAGAAAAAAGTAATAAGAAACATAAGACAGGAGAAAGTACGACTGGTGGTCATATGACGAAAATTGCTATGGAATTGGACCCTGAGAAAGTTACTGTAAAAGTGCCGCCTCCAAAGTTTATCAGTATGACATTGGACGGAACGGAGAAAACTATGAAAGACATTAGTCCATTCTACGTGAGACGTGCGCTCGATGGACTCGTTGGAAAGGTCAGAAATGCAACTCGACTCCGCAACGGTAGTCTCCTCGTTGAGACTGCATCTGCTAAACAGAGTGAGACGCTGTTGAAAGCAAAGTTGCTGGGGTCATACCCCATCAGAGTTGAACGACACTCCTCGCTTAACACCACGCGAGGAGTTGTGCATACAGATTCTCTAGATGGTCTATCAGATGAAGAGATCCAATTAGAGCTGGCGGAACAGTCCGTGTCCAAGGCTTACCGTTTAATACGGAAGCGGGACGGACGGACTGAACCCCTGAGCACAGTCTTTCTGACCTTTGAAACGTCTCTCTTGCCAGAATATATCTTTGTTGGGTATGAGCGTGTCCCTGTGCGTGCGTATGTGCCGAACCCAATGCGGTGCTTTAGGTGCCAACGGTTCGGACATACGCAAAAACGTTGCACAAACAATATCATCGTGCAAAGTGCGGCGGTGCAGACCATGGGGATTCCCCATGTACTGGCGCCGAGCACTGTGTGAATTGTTCTGGGGACCATGCTTCAAATTCTAAAAACTGCCCAAAGTATATGCTGGAAAAGACGATTCAAGAGCTTCGAGTCCGGGAAAATATTAGCTTCTTTGAGGCACGTAAGCGTATTTTAGATAAAGAAAAGAAGGCAACTGAAAAGTCCTATGCGTCTGTACTGCAGAGAGCAACAGAGGGAATCGATGCCACCACACAAACGCCACCTCTTACGAACATACCTGGGAAGCGAATTGAGATCGCGACCCAGACATATGTAGACGCCGCTACTCAGACTGCTGAGTCAGACGACACTTGTGGACTTGACATCAGGCCTTACGTCCCTAAGAAAATTATTGCTATGACAGCAGAGAAGGATTGTAGGCCTAGTAGAACACCAGAACGTCGCACTCCTAGTTCGGGTGGCAGGTCGAGATCACGTTCTCGATCACGTCCTCGATCAAGATCGCGATCAGGAGTGCGACGAACTGCAAGTGAGTCGCCGGAGTCGAAGACAAAGCAGTCGCAGGCAAAAGCATCTTCCCATAGAAAGGAAAAGAAGAGAAGATCCCCTGTTAAGCCACCAACATGATATAGCTCCTTTGATGACTGATATTGTACAGTGGAATGTGAACGGTGTACGCAGCAGATATACAGAACTACAGCGATTGATCTATCATGAAAACCCTGCTATTTTATGTCTCCAGGAGACACACCTTCGGCCCGAAAACTCCCTAAGTATCTCGGGATACTACGTTCACCGGTACGATCACCTTGCCGGTATACGTGCCAACGGAGGTTGTGCTCTCCTATTCCGCCAAAGTATCTTTTCCTCTGTTATCAACATCAACAGCCCACATCAATGCATAGCCGCTCAAGTCACTCTACCTTCCATCCAGTTCTCAATAGTCTCTGTATATATACCCCCAGACACACCTTTCACAGTGCATGACATTGAAGACATTTTCTCGCAGGTACCTGCTCCATATTTGTAGTGGGGGATTTTAATGCATCCCACCACTCATGGGGCTCAAATTCCGATGATGACAGAGGAAATAAAATAGCAGAGGTATGTACCCGTCTAAATCTTGTTACCCTGAATTCAGGGAAGCAACACATCTCTCCTTAGCTTACGGTACATACTCCATGATAGATATCTCCATTTGTAGCCCAGTTTTGTCCACGCATTTCGAGTGGTCTGTGATTCACGACCTACATGGTAGTGACCACTATCCCATTCGAATGCGTATGTCCGCTTTACGTCCGGCGGAATCTCGATCTGCACACTGGGTTCTTAAAAAGGCGGACTGGGTCGGATTTTCGGAGTCCATATCATTCGATGAGAACGGACATGAAAATGTGGACTCCGTAGTAGACCATTTCTCAAATGTGGTTATAAAGTCAGCGGAATTATCTATCCCCGGTCGTCCTGCAGGCCAAAACGCTTCTCTGTCCCTGGTGGACGGATGCCTGCAGAGATGCAATCCGTGACCGCAAACGTGCTTTACGCCAATTTGAGCGCCATCCGACCCAAGAATATTTTGTCCAGTTTAAACGTCTTCGAGCCAAAGCTCGTCGCATTGTGTGCGATGCTAAGAAGACGTCCTGGACAAATTACGTCAGTTCATTGAAACACAACGTCCCAGCTAACACCATATGGGACAAAGTCCGTCGAATAATGGGGAAACGTAGTTCTGTAATTCCGGGCCTTCTAAACAATGGAGTAACGACCACCAGTCCAATAGACATTGCTGAAATATTTGCTACCACATTTTCACAAATAAGCAGCTCAAATAATTACGACCCGGAATTTCTGAAAATCAAAGATATTGCAGAAAAACGAAACCTAAATTTTCAATCTGACAACACTGAAGACTACAATGCACCGTTCACATCCGAGGAGCTGGAGGCGGCACTAGACACATCCCCTGACACCTCCCCTGGCCCTGATAACATCCATAACCGCATGCTTCGTCATCTTCCACCAGCTGGAAAATCCTTTCTTCTGTCTATGTACAATAGAATCTGGACTGAGGGTGTATTTCCATCTGCTTGGCGTTCTGCCATTGTAATTCCAGTCCAGAAACCGGGAAAGGACCCTTCTTTACCTGGCAATTACAGGCCAATCTGTCTCACCAGCTGTGTGTGCAAGGTTATGGAAAAGATAATAAGCAAACGCCTGATGTGGGTACTGAATCGGGAAACCGATTATCTAACATCAATGTGGTTTTCGCAAGCGCAGATCCGCCGCAGACCATCTTGTTCGGCTGGAGACCGCCATTAGAGATGCTTTCCTCAAGAAGGAACATCTTGTGGCGGTCTTTTTGATCTAGAAAAGGCTTACGATACCACGTGGCGTTTTGGAATTCTGCAAACCCTGTATGACTGGGGACTTCGTGGCAGTCTGCCAACGTTTATTGAGAAGTTCATGGCAGAGCGGTATTTCCGAGTTCGAGTAGGCACCACACTTTCTAACGAACATCTCCAAGAAAATGGCGTTCCGCAGGGTCTGTATTAAGTGTTCTTCTTTTGTGCATTGCGATCAATGGCATTGCCCACTGTGTAGGTAACCGAGTATCTTCTCTCTTGTACGTTGATGACTTCAGTCTATATTACAGTTCCCGATACCTCCCATCTATCGGTCGACAGTTGCAACTGGTCATCAATGTGCTATCGGAGTGGTCTCTTCGCAATGGCTTTAAATTCTCCACTCAAAAGACGCAGTGTGTCCACTTCTACAACCAACGTGGACTCCATCCACATCCTGACCTGCCTTAATGGAGTGGAATTGCAATATACAGACACTGCGAGGTTTTTGGGCCTTATCTTTGATTATAAATTAACGTGGGAGGCGCATATCCGTGATTTGAGAAGGCGTTGTGAAAAATCTTTAAACATTTTACGCCTTTTGTCAGGGTTCGCTGGGGTGCAGACCGCATAGTGCTTTTACGTCTATATCGTTCTCTTATCCGTTCAAAGCTATATTATGGCTGTTTTATCTATGGCTCAGCAAATAAATCTAAGCTACGTTTCTTAGACACTATCCATCATCATGGATACGACTCGCTACAGGTGCCTTCCGAACGAGTCGGATAGCGAGCCTGTATTGTGAAGCGGGGGAACCATCACTGTATCGGCGACGTAATGTCCTGTTGTGCTCATATGCGGTTAAACTCCGCTCGCAGCCTGAGCACAATTCTTTCGACTCTTTCCATCATTCGTCTCTTTACGGCCGATACAGTGAAAATCCACGGAGACCTCGTCCAGCAGGTGTGCGATTCCGTGAACTGCTCTCTGAGCTCGACGTCGATCTACCATCCGTTCGCACACTATAATACACCACCACTCCACCGTGGATTGTGCGACGCCCCATGTTTGATGTAAGCCTGAGCCAAAGTTTTAAGAATTTTACACCAGCTTTTGTTTATAGACTTGGTTTTAGTGAACTTTTATCCCGATATCCAAATTATTCTTTAGTTTATACTGACGGATCCCGAGTAAATGATTGTGTTGGTTGCTCCTTCGTTGCAAATGGACAGATATTTAAATATAAACTGAGCGAATATACCAGTGTTTTACTGCAGAATTATATGCTTTTTACAGAGGTTTATTGTTTTTAATTCAGAACCTCGGGGCAGATACCTAATCTGCTCCGACTCTTTAAGTGCCATTCAGTCTTTGCAGTGTCTCTATTCAGAGGATCCCCTTGTGTTAAGAACTCAGCAGCTGTTCCACACACTCTTAAGCTCTGATTGCGAGATTGGAGTAGTGTGGATTCCTGGCCATGTCGGAATTCGTGGGAATGAGGCCGCAGATCCTGCAGCCAAAGATGGTGCCACGAATGGCACTGTGGTATATTGGCGCGAGAGGTGGCAAGACTTACAAAATTATTTGAAAAGAATATGGTGGCAATGGGAAGGAGAATGGTCTGCACAAGAGGAAAACAAATTACGAAGAATAAAGAATACTGTTCGAGTTTGGGATTCGTCCACAAGAGCGTCACGACACGAAGAAGTTTTACTCACCCGGTTGAGGATTGGCCACTGTTATCTGACACATGGCCATCTGCTACGTGGCGAGCTTCAGCCGGAGTGTGATCTATGCCATGTTCCACTTACAGGAACATTTTTTTATTACATTGTAGAAAATATGACCGTGTCCGTCGGCAATATGGAATTCGGCCGACTCTTCGTGACGCTCTTGGAAATGATTTTAATTGTACAAATGCAGTCCTGAGATTTTTATCGAGTACTGGACTTGACAGGGTGATTTAGTTTTGACCCGTTTTAATTATCCTCCGGACCCTTTACATCCGGAGGTTACACTTGTTATTTAGTATATAAGTTTTTAACAAACTTGACATTCGGACCTTTTACATCCGAGTATTTTAGAAATACGCCAGATAATTTATTTATGGTAGCATTTGTATTGTTATTTTATCTCTTTTTAAATATTAGTTAAAGGTCAGATTTTATAATGTTTTATGCATGCATCACCCTGTTGAAACTGCATTTGTGTACCTCGTTTTAATCGTGACAACGTTTTTAGTTCTTTAAGCATTCTGATTATTGTATAGTTTCTGTTTAAAGAATTTTAGACAAGGGCGCAAATAGCCATAGATGCTGACGCGCCCTTTTTAAACCCCACTAACTAACTTCAGAATACGGAATCTTTCGTTTCCCTCTTACTTCAAAATTCGCACCTTGTGCACACAAAATAAATTATTGGCACTGAAAAGCGCCTCTTCGTAAGCATGATGATGCGCATCCGACAAACGCGGACAAATCTGCTCTTTTAGTATTTTAAACTACAGCGAGGAATCCGTATACTGAAATTTTCCCGAAATCATGTAAAATCTATAATTTTCAATTAAGTTTTGTCAGTAGACAAGTCTTGTAGCACGAAATCTGATTGCGTAACAATGGAACGAATTAAGTTTCAAAATAAGTTCAATATTCGCTTCCTCCACACTCAGCTCAGTTGTTACAGTTTTGCAGCACAATGCAGTCCGGAGTGTGGGAATTTGTTGAATATGAATCCGGAAAAAGGATATTATGTAAGTTCTTCTCGTGATGAGTAAGTTAGTGGTGTTTAAAAAGGGCGCGTCAGCTACTATGGCTATTTGCGCCCTTATCTAAAATATTTCATAAAGCACAAACACAATACAATAACCAGAATACTTAAAAGTACTAAAAAGCGTAGTCACGGTTAAAACGAGGCAAACAAATGCAGTTTCAAAAAGGTGATGCATAAAAAAACCATAAAAGTGAAACGTTCTCAGACCCCAAGTAGTATTTTAAAAGAAACAACAAAACAATAAAACAAATGACACCAAAATAAATTGTCTGGTGCATTTATAAAATGCACGGATGTAAAAGGACCGAACGTCAACTTTGTTAAAATCATATACAAAAAAATGCAACCTCCGGATGTAAAGGATATGGAGGATAAGGAAAACGGGTCAAAAAAAAAAAAAAAAAAAAAAAAAAAAAAAAAAAAACACCAAATCACCTTATTATATCCTGTATTCGATAAAAATCTGAGAACTGCATTTGTCCAATTAAAATCATTTCCATGCGCGTCACGTAGAGTCGGCCGAATTCCATATTGCCTGCGGGCACAGTCATATTTTCTGCAATGCAATAAAAAATGTTCCACCGTAAGTGGAACAAGGCACATATCACACTCCGGATGAGGGTCGCCACGTAGGAGATGGCCGTGTGTCAGATGACAATGGCCAATCCTCAACCGGGTGAGTAAAACCTCCTCGTGTCGTGACACTCTTGTGGACGAATCCCAAACTCAAACAGTATTCTTTATATTTCTTAATTTGTTTCCCTCTTGTGCAGACCATTCTCCTTCCCAGTGCCACCATATTTTATATTTCTAGTAGTTTCGAATGTCCTGCCACCTCTCGCGCCAATATACCAAAGAGCCATTCACTGCGCCAGCCATGGCTGCAGCATCCGCGGCCTCATTTCCTGGAATCCCTATATGACCAGAAATCCACACTACTCCAATCTAATAATCACAGCTAAGGAGAGTGTGGAACAGCTCCTGAGTTCTTAAGACAAGCGGATCAACACAATTAAAAGACTGCAAGGACTGGATGGCATTTTAAGAGTCGGAAAAGATGAGGAATCTGACCCGAGGTTGGCTAATTAAAAACAATAAAGGTCTGTAAAAACCATAGAGTTCAGCAGTAAAAACACTAGTATATTGGCTTGGTGTGTATTTGAATATCTCTCCATTTGTAACGAAGGAACCACAAACAGTCCACACCTGTGGAGTAACAGTTAGCACGTCTGGCCGCGAAACCAGGTGGCCCGAGTTCGATTCCCGGTCGGGGCAAGTTACCTGGTCGAGGTTTTTTCTGCAGTTTTCCCTCAACCCAATATGAAAAAATGCTGGGTAACTTTCGGTACTGGACTTCGAACTCATTTCACCGGCATTATCATCTTCATCTCATTCAGACGCTAAATAACGTAAGATGTTGATAAAGCGTCGTAAAATAACCTACTAAAAAAACAACCAACACTGTCATTTATCCGGGATCCGTCAGTAAAAACTAATGAATAATTTGGATATCGTGATAAAAGTTCACTAAAACGAAATCTATAAACAAAAGCTGGTGTAAAATTCTTAAAACAGCGGCTCAGACTTACATCAAACATGGGACAGTCATAATCCACGGTGGAGTGGTGGTATACTCGAGTGTGCGAATTGATGATAGATGGATATCGAGCTCAGAGAGCAGTTCACGAAACAGCACACCTGCTGGACAAAGTCTCCGTGGATTTTCACTGTATCGGCTGTAAAGAGACGAATGATGGAAAGAGTCATAAGAATTGTGCTCAGGCTGCGAGCGGAAGTTAACAGCATATGAGCATAACAAGACATTACGTCACCGATACAGTGATGGTTCTCCTGCATCACAATACAGGCTCGCTATCCGACTGGTACGGAAGGCAGTAGTAGTAGGGTTTAAGAAGGGCGCGTCAGCTACTATGGCTATTTGCGCCCTTATCTAAAATTCTTAATGTAACAAATACATAAATAATATAATAATCAGAGTGCTAAAAGAACTAAAAACCGTTGTCACGATAAAACGAGGCACACAAATGCAGTATACATAAGGTGATTTCTACAGAATCATAAAAGTGAGCAATTCCACCACACTAGGTGGTATTCAAGATGAACAAATAAAACAATAAAACTAAGGCCACCGAGGATAACTTGTCAATCATATTTTAAAACCATAAAATTTTATAAAATATTCGGATGTATAAAGTCCGAAGTGTCAACAATGTAAAATCAAATATAAAATAAAAAATGTAACCTCCGGATGTAAAGGGTCCGGAGGATGAGTAAAACGGATCAATAAAAAACTAAATCACCTTATCCAAACCTGTATTTGATAAAAATCTCAGAACTGCATTTGCACAATTAAAATCATTTCCAAGAGCGTCACGTAAAGTCGGCCGAATTCCATATTGCCTCCGTGCATGGTCATATTTCCTGCAACGCAATAAAAAGTGTTCCACCGTAAGTGGAACATGGCACATATCGCACTCCGGCTGAGGTTCGCCACGTAGGAGATGGCCGTGTGTCAGATGACAATGGCCAATCCTCAACCGGGTGAGTAAAACCTCCTCGTGTCGCGACGCTCTTGTAGACGAATCCCAAACTCTAACAGTATTCTTTATATTTCGTAATCTGTTTCCCTCTTGTGCAGACCATTCTCCTTCCCATTGCCACCAAATTTTAGATTTCAAGTAGTTTCGAATGTCCTGCCACCTCTCGCGCCAATATACCAGAGAGCCATCCAGTGCGCCAGCCCTGGCTGCAGCATCCGCGGCCTCATTTCCTGCAATCCCTACATGGCCAGGAATCCACACTACTCAATCTCATAATCAGAGCAAAGGAGAGTATGGAACAGCTGTTGAGTTCTTAAGACAAGCGGATCATCACAATTAAAAGACTGCAAGGACTGGATGGCACTTAAAGAGTCGGAACAGATAAGGAATCTGCCCCGAGGTTGCCTAATTAAAAACAATAAAACTCTGTAAAAGCATAGAGTTCAGCAGTAAAAACACTAGTATATTGGCTTAGTCTGTATTTAAATATCTCTCCATTTGTAACGAAGGAACAACCAACACAATCATTTATCCGGGATCCGGCAGTAAAAATTAATGAATAATTTGGATATCGGAATAAAAGTTCACTAAAACGAAGTCTATAAACAAAAGCTGGTGTAAAATTCTTAAAACAGCGGCTCAGACTTATATCAAACATGGGACGTCGCATAATCCACGGTGGAGTGGTGGTATACTCCAGTGTGCGGACTGATGGTAGATGTATATCCAGCTCAGAGAGCAGTTCACGAAAGCGCACACCTGCTGGACGAGGTCTCCGTGGATTTTCACTGTATCGGCCGTAAAGAGACGAATGATGGAAAGAGTCGTAAGAGTTGTGCTCAGGCTGCAGCGGAGCTTAACAGCATATGAGCACAACAAAATATGACGTCGCCGATACAGTGATGGTTCTCCTGCTTCACAATACAGGCTCGCTATCCGACTGGTTCGGAAGGCCCCTGTGGCGAGTCGTATCCCATGGTGATGTACAGTATCTAAAGAGACGTAATTTAGAGTTATTTGCTGAGCCATAAATAAAACACCCATAATCCAGCTTTGATCGAATAAGAGCTCGGTAAAGGCGTAAAAGCACTGTACGGTCTGCACCCCATCGGACCCCTGACAAAAGGCGTAAGATGTTTAAGGATTTCTCATAACGCCTTCTCAAATCACGTATATGCGCCTCCCACGTTAACTTATAATCAAAGATAAGGCCCAAGAATCTCGCAGTGTCTGTATATTGCAATTCCACTCCATTCAGACGCAATTCGGGATGTGGATGTAGTCCACGTTGGTTGTAAAGTGGACACACTGCGTCTTCTTCTAGTGGAGAATTTAAAACCATTGCGAACAGCCCATTCTGATAGTACGTTGATGACCAGCTGCAAATGTCGACCGATGGACGGAAGATATCGGGAGCTGTAATATAAACTGAAGTCATCAACGTACAACAGAGAAGATACTCGGTTACCCACAGTGGGCAATTCCATTGATCGCAATGCAGAAAAGAAGAACGCTTAATACAGAACCCTGCGGAACGCCGTTTTCTTGGAGGTGTTCGTTAGAAAGTGTGCCTACTCGAACTCGGAAATACCGCTCTGCCATGAACTTCGCAATAAACGTTGGTAGACTACCACGAAGTCCCCAGTCATGCAGAGTTTGCAGAATGCCATACCGCCATGTGGTATCGTAAGCCTTTCTAGATCAAAGAAGACCGCCACAAGATGTTCCTTCTTGAGGAAAGCATCTCTAATGGCGGTCTCTAGCCGAACAAGATGGTCTACGGCGGATCTGTGCTTACGAAAACCACATTGGATGTTAGATAATCGGTTTTCCGATTCGAGTACCCACATCAGGCGTTTGCTTATCATTCTTTCCATAACCTTGCATACGCAGCTGGTGAGAGAAATTGGTCTGTAGCTTCCAGACAAAGAAGGATCCTTTCCTGGTTTCTGGACGGGGATTACAATGGCGGAACGCCAAGCAAATGGGAACACTCCCTCAGTCCAGATTCTGTTATACATTGCCAGAAGAAAGGATTTTCCAGCAGGCGGAAGATGGCGAAGCATTTGGTTATGGATGTTATCAGGACCAGGGAGGTGTCAGGGGATGTGCCTAGTGCCGCCTCCAGCTCCTCGGATGTGAACGGTGTATTGTAGTACTCTGTATTATCTGATATAAAATTGAGGTTTCGTTTTTCCGCAGCATCTTTGATTTTCAGAAATTCCGGGTCATAATTATTTTAGCTGCTAATCTGTGCGAACGAGGTAGCGAATATTTCTGCAATTTCTATTGGACTGGTGGTCGTTAATCCATTGCTTATTATTCCCGGAATTACAGAACTACGTTTCCCCATTATTCGACGGACTTTGTCCCATACGATGTTAGATGGGACATTCCTTTTCATTGAATTGACGTAGTTTGTCCAGGACGTCTTCTTAGCATCGCATACAGTGCGACGAGCTTTTGCTCGAAGACGTTTAAACTGGACAAAATTTTCTTGGGTCGGATGGCGCTCAAATTGGCGTAAGGCACATCGGCGGTCTTGGATTGCATCTCTGCAGGCATCCGACCATCAGGGGACAGAGAAGCGTTTTGGCCTGCAGGACGACCGGGGGATAGATAATTCCGCTGACTTGATAACCATATTTGAGAAATGGTCTACTACGGAGTCCACATTTTCATGTCCGTTATCATCGAATGATATGGACTCCGAAAATCCGACCCAGTCCGCCTTTTTAATAACCCAGTTTCGAGATCGAGATTCCGCAGGACGTAAAGCGGCCATACGCATTCGGATGGGGTAGTGGTCACTACCATGTAGATCGTGAATCACAGACCATTCGAAATGCGTGGACAAAACTGGGCTACAAATGGAGATATCTATCATGGAGTATGTACCATAAGCCAAGGAAAGGTGTGTTGCTTCCCTGAATTCAGGGTAACAAGATTTAGACGGGTACATACCTCTGCTATTTTATTTCCTCTGTCGTCATCGGAATTTGAGCCCCAAGAGTGGTGGGATGCATTGAAATCCCCCACCAAGAGATATGGTGCAGGTACCTGTGAAAGAATATGTTGAATTTCAAGTACTGTAAAGGGTGTATCTGGGGGCATATAAACGGAGACTATTGAAAACTGTATGGTAGGTAAGGTTACTCTGGCAGCTATGCATTGATGAGGACTGTTAATGTTTAGAACAGAGGAAAAGATATTCTGGCGGAGAAGGAGGGCTACAACCTCCGTTAGCACGAATACCGGCAAGATGGTCATACCGGTAAACATTGTATCCCGAGATTTTCAGGGAATGTTCAGGTCGGAGGTGTGTCTCCTGTAGACATAAAATAGCAGGGTTCTCATGATGGATCAATTGCTGTAGTTCTGCATATCTGCTGCGTACACCGTTCACATTCCATTGTATGATATCAGTCATTATGTGGATCTAAATTATCATGGTGGCTTGACGGGTGATTTTCTCTTCTTATCTTTTCTAGCATTTCGTGCCGTTGACTGAGACTGCTTGGTCTTCGACCGTGGGGATTCGCTCGCAGATCGCCGCACGCCCGATCGTGATCTTGATCGAGACCGTGATCTCGACCCGTCACCAGAACAGGGAGCGCGACGTCGCGGCGATCTACCAGGCGTAGAGTCTTTCTCTGTCGCCACGGTAATAATCTTTTTTGGAATATAAGGCCTTATGTCAAGGCCACACGAGTCGTCTGACTCAGCAGTCTGAGTGGCAACGTCTACATACGTCTGGGTTGCGCTTTCAATACGCTTCCCAGGTATACTAACGAGAGGTGGCGTTTGCGTAAATACATATATTGCTTGTGTTGCCTTTTGCAAAACTGCTGCATAGGACTTTTCCGTCGCCTTTTTCTGTTGATCTAAAATACGCTTACGCGCCTCGAAAAACGTAATATTTTCTCTGACTTTCAGTTCTTGGATATCCTTCTCTACCATATACTTCGGGCAATTTTTAGAATTGGAGGCGTGGTCCCCAGCACAATTCACACAGTGCTCGGCGCTGGCACACGGGGATTCCCCATGGTCAGAACCGCCGCACCCTGCACATACGATGTTATTTGTGCAACGTTTTTGCGTATGTCCGAACCGTTGGCACCTAAAGCACCGCATTGGGGTCGGCACATACGCACGAACTGGGACACGCTCGTACCCGACAAGGATGTACTCTGGTAGGACAGGCTTTTCGAAGGTCAAAAGACAGTGCTCAGCGGAATAGTCTGTCCGTCCCGCTTACGTAATAAACGGTAAGCCTTGGACACAGACTGTTCCGCCAGTTCTAGTTGGATCTCTTCATCAGACATACCGTCCAGAGAATCCGTATGCACTACTCCCCGCGTGGTGTTCAGCGAGGAGTGCCGTTCGACTTTAATAGGGTAAGACCTAGCAACTTCGCTTTCAACAGCGTCTCACTCTGTTTGGAGATACCGTCTCGACGAGGAGACTACCGTTGCGTAGGCGAGTTGCATTTTGACCTTCCCAACGAGTCCGTCAGTGCGCGTCTCACGTAAAATGGACTAATGTTTTTCATTGTCTTTTCTGTTCCGTCCAAAGTGATACTGATAAACTTCGGAGGCGGCACTTTGACAGTTACTTTCTCAGGTCCAAGTCCATAGCAATTTTCGTCAAAATTTGACCACCAGTCGTATCAATTCCTGTCTTCTGTTTTTTATTATTTTTTCCTGAGGGAGGAGAAGAGGAGCGCGAAGAGGCCATTTTGAACTGGCCCCCTACGTAACTGTCGGCGTCAGCCTGCCACCGGGGGCGAAAGAAAAAGACACCTAAAAAAATTCTTCGTGGTCTGTGCCGGCCGTGGGGACCCCCACAGCCCGATCCCAAGCAACCCACTTCACGCAAGTTACCCTTCAAACTGGTCATTACACACCTAATGGCAAGTCTTACACCAGAGGCGTGTCGCAGTTTTATGCCCTACCACGGGAATAACCGCCCGTGGCTCCCACTCTACACCGAATACAAGTGCCAGACTACTGCGGCTAACTCCGACCGACCCTCCCAAAGCCGGAGCAATCCGAGACCGCACGCAGCTTCAGGGGACTTGTGGTTGATTACACTGCGACACCCATACGTCAGCGGTAACACGTCGGAGCGATATATCCGCCTCGGCGAGCAGAGTCGGTCACCGGGACGTTTAAGTCGCTCCGGACCCCCATTGGGGTTCTACGTGAGTGTACATGACTACTGGTCCGGGCTCCGCACCTAGACTTGCATATAGGGGCAGTATGAAGGGTCCACTATTGCTTCGTTGCTGGGCGCCCTGTCGGGCCACACAAGTTGGAAGTCGCGCTCGAAACCGTGGGACAGGACCACGGAGATAGGAAAGATCCCCGCTGGTGAGACGGGAGTTATAAACCTAAGAAACTTAACCTAATAATAGATATAAGAATTAGAAGGGGAAGAAGAATAAAGCCTCATCAGGCATTGTTAACAAATCCCGTCATGGTGGCGGACGTGGCTAGAACAAAAACAGCGGGGATGGAGAGGTGAAAATGGCTGTGATGATGTGGTGGGCGTTCCGCATGCAATGGCGGCCGGCAGAGAGAAATAGTGATGAAAAAGAAGAGAGAACGAAGAGGAGTGGATGGTGATATGACGAAAAATGGCCGAAAAGAAAAGCACGAGAGCCACCATTGCACCCCCCGGTCACCACTTGGAGGAACCCACCTCGACCGGGGTACGGAAGGCCCCTGTAGAAAGTCGTATCACATGGTGATGGTTAGTATCTAAAAGACGTAATTTAGATTTATTTGCTGAGCCATAAATAAAACAGCCATAATCCAGCTTTCATCGTATAAGAGCTCGGTAAAGGCGTAAACGCATTGTATGGTCTGCACCCAGGAAACACCTGACAAAAGGCGTAAAATTTTTCAGGATTTCTCGCAATGCCTTCTCAAATCACGTATATGCGCCTCCCACATTAATTTATAATCAAAGATAAGGCCCAAAAATCTCGCAGTGTCTGTATATTGCAACTCCACTCCATTAAGACGCAGTTCTGAATGTGGATGTTCTCGTGATGAGTGGTTGACAGATGTGATAAGTACAGGGACTTCTTTAATGAAAGGAGAGGATTAACTTCCTTGCCGGTGTAAAGGGCTAAATTATTTATTCATTTACAGTTAAGTTTGAGGGTGTTAAAACTGTTAATACGCACTTGGATCAGAGAACCACAAAGAAAATTACAGTATACAAAGTAGGAATACTTCTGTTCTGAAATCTCTATCTCCACGATATTCAACTGGACATAATAAAGTTACAGCAACTGAGTTGATTTGTC